>BQMB01000531.1:0-90579 GCA_027943415.1 Closterium sp. NIES-67 | reverse complement strand
CGTCGTCGCGCCCCTAGCCGGCCCATCGCTCCTAGTCGTGCGCCTGCCTGCCACCTCCCCGGCTCTTGACGCGCCCTCCTAGACACTAACGCACCACCAGCCCTTCTTGCCCCACCGGCCATGCACGCCTCCGGCCCTCCTCGGCCTCCTGCCCTGTTTCCCCGCTGGAGCACCCTACCGCAGAGCCGCTGAGTCGCCGTATCGCTGTGCCGCTGTGCCACCGAGCCGCTGAGCTGCCGTGACCCTGAGCCACCGTTTCGCTGTGCCACTGTCACACTGTGCGATGGCGGACGCCGTTCTTCGCCTGGACGCTGAGGGGCACGCGATCACCTGCTTCCGCCTCTGCTGGCCGCTTGATCCTCGCCATGCTCTTCCCTGATCTTTCCGCTTTCCTCACAGTAGCTGACCTTGCTACTCACCTCCGTGCATTAGAGACTAGCTACCGCACTGCTAGCACTACCGCCCAGCTCACTGCCTTCCCCCCACCATTCTGCGCTACCCTGTACCTCATTGCCACGCGCCTGCCTGACCGCTTAGCCATTGCCCGCGACCACTTCCTTAGTCAGCACCCTACCGACGTCACCCTGACCCACCTTTGTCACTGCTCTGTCTGAGATAGAGACTCGCCAGCACACGATCGCTCAGTCGAGCAGTTTGCTGCAGTCCCTATCTTTCAGGGATGTGCTCCCTCCCAGTGCACGTACGCTGACGTCTCCGCCGCAGTTGCCACGACTGCCCCTGCCACTAAAACAGCAGCTGCGGCTTACCCGCTGCAGCGCCAGCGCCAGGGCCGCCGTGGCCCAAGGGAGACGTCGTGGTGGCGCTGGTGGTGTGGTGGTGGCGGGGACAGTGGTTCTGACGAGGGGGTTGGAGCAAGTGTCCAGGAGCAGCACCAGTTATCGCAATCGCAGCAGCAGCAACAGCCGCCGCCGCCGCAGCAGCAGCAGCAGCCGTGGGCTCGCCTCCCGCCGGGGTGGCCAGGAGCCCCTGGAGGTGGTGGTCGTGGTGGTGGCCCTCGCCGCTCGACGTCCACCGGCGGCTTCGGTGCTGTGAAATGCCAGTTCCAGCTCCAGACCGGGCCCCTCCGTGGCACGGTGTGGCGTCGCCCGCACCCAACCGCCCGCTGCTTCCGCCGCCTCGACGACCTCTTCCGTCGCCGCTTCAGTCCAGCCCCGGACCTCCCTGATTGGCCCAGTCTGCTGCACACGGTGTGCTTGTGTTTGACTTAGACATGGATCAGATTAGTTTTGCCATGCATTCTCTGTATGCTGACGCTTTGAGTGTTTCCAGATCTTATTACCCTGTGTTCTCTAGCTAAGGCGTAGCACCTGTGTGTAGTCCAGACTCCCCTGCTGCGTCAGGCGTAGGACAGCTTGCTTTGTCTAGCCTAGGCTCTACACTTGCTCCTCCTTTGTCTGCCACTACGCCTTCATTGTCCTTCACTCTTGGCTCCGGTGTGTCAGCCTGCTTCTTTCGCGACCACGCCACCCTCACGCCGCTTGCCGCGCCTACCGCTGTCGCACTTGCTCACCCTCCTCTGGTCCTGTAGTTGCTCGGAGCTCCACTACCCTTCCCTGTCCAGCGGTTCCCTTGGGTTCCCTTACAGGCCTCCACATCCCTTTGTTCTCAAAGAACTTAGTTGGTGTTGGCTGTCTTCAGGACCTCGGCGTCACCACTATGCTCCCTGGTCACGAGCAGTACGCGGTCTGTACCGAGACCGCCTCAAGTGCCTTTCTTGCGACGTTCCCCCGAGACCCGGTGTCTGGCCTCTTTACGCTGGACACTGCTTCCCCCTGGTGGGCGCATCCTCCCCGGGTCTTGCGTCTACCCAGGTTGCTGCGGCTTGCTCGTGTCGGTTGCTCACTCACTTGTCGCTTCTGTGGCACCACCGCCTAGGTCACCCCGCGCTCCCGCGTCTGCATCACATGTCTCAGCACGGTCTCGTCCTAGGCCTCCCTCCGTCGCTCCCTGCCCTCCCTCGCTCGCCTGCGCTGCCGTGCACGCCCTGTGTCGAGAGCCGGCTGCGCCATCCTCCTCACTCTTCCTCGCTTCGCCTTGCCAGTGCACTCCTCTAGACCCTGCACTTGAACGTCTGGGACCTAGCCCCCATCCCTGGACCGCGTCGCAAGCGCTACTTTCTCGTGCTCGTCGATGACTTCACGCACTACACCACGGTGTTTCCACTGGAGCGGAAGGCCGACGTGCCTGACGTTCTTATCCCGTGGGTCGTAGTTGCGCGTCTCCACCGCATTCTCCCTGTGCTGTGTCTCCACTCCGACCGTGGCGGCGAGCTCGCTTCTGGTCGGCTGGGACAGTTCTGTCGTGTGGAGGGCATCACCTAGACGTACACTGTACCGGACTCCCCCCAGCATAATGGGGTTGTTGAGCGACGCATCGGTTTGGTCATGGAAGTGGCTCGTACCTCCATGATCCATGCTGGTGCACCCCATTTTCTGTGGCCGTTCGCCGTTCGCTCCGCCGCTCACCAACTTAACCTCTGGCCGTGCTCCCAGCGGCCGCAGGTTTCGCCGAACCTTCTTTGGACCGGGTTCCCTGGTGATGCATGTGCGTTCCACGTTTGGGGCTGCCTTGCTCACGTTCATGCCTCTGGCACGGACAAGCTCACTGCCCGCACTCTCCCTTGCGTCTTCCTCGGTTTCCCCTTTGCCTCGTCTGACTGGTACTTTTACCACCTGCCGTCTCATCACTTCTTTCACTCCCGTGACGCCACTTTTGACGAGTCTGTCTCCTTTTACCACCGCTTTCCCCACCGAGGTCTCTCGGTTCCCCCCCCCTTGTTTCTGGTTCCTACTCCCCCGGTCGCCCTTGCTCACCTCCCTCCCTGTCCTGCTCCGTCTGGTGTGTCTTACGTCACTCCCCTCCCGTGGGTTGCCCGGTCGAGGAGTCGGCTTACTCAGGTGGCCCCGTGGCGCAGTTTGCGCCGCCTGTCCTTCCCCCGGTGTCTCCTCCTCCCCCGTCGCCATCGCCACCGCAGCAGCCGCCGCCGCCGCCGCCGCAACTGTCGTGGACTCTCGGGGTGCTGGCATTGAGGAGGGTGTTAGTCCTGGGGTTCCTGTCGTGGCTTGTCCCGGCAGGCTCGGGGGTGGCACCAGTGCTGGAGAGGGTTCTCACTCTGGGGGTGCTTGTTCTGGGGGTGCTGGAGTGGAGTGTTCCGGAGGTGACCATGGTGCAGCTGGTGGTCCAGGTGTTGGCGTCTAGCTGCAGCAGCCGCAGTCGCCGCCAGTGTCCACCCTTCGCCTGCTCTGCCTTCCCTCCCCCGACCGCTCGCCCGTGCCTCCCCCTCTGCCTCCTCCCCTTCCTGTCCACGGTCCTGTGTCTCCTCCGCCGGACTCGTCCCCGGTGTCACAGGATCGAATGAGGTTTGCTCAATGTTGCACTATCAATCAATACAAGGTGCTTTAATACTTCCATAATACATCAGGTAACCAGGTTTATCCTATCCAAAGGGAATAGACCCTTCTAGAAATAGAATCACCTTGCGTATAGCCACGCGAGGCTATTGGCTTTAAGGGATTACGGCAGGATTACGCTAGATATAGCGCGCCAGTAAATCCCGAGCCTGGTTGGTGATATAATCATAATAACAGGATAAACCAAGTGATAATGGAAAAGGAGGAATAGGAAACCAAATGAGATGAGATAAAGACCAAATGAGTCAGGAGTGAAAGAGGAATGAAATAGAAATATGGAGAGGGGATATTGGCGTAACGGGGTCGTACTCTCACACCCGGCCTGTTTCCCACTTCGTTCCCCTCTTGTTTCTCCTCCTCTGTCTCCTAACTGGGACGCCTGCGTCTTACATCTGGTCTCGCCGTCCCTCTCGTGCTCGTCCTGTCTCTCCTATTCAGCATTCTCACCCTACGTTGCTTCATTCGCATGCGTCTCGTCCTCCCCTCCTGCCTTCTCCTCTTCCGTCGTCGCTCGCTATCGTGCCTCCCCCTTTGTCTGACTACCTTCGTACCGCTTGTCCTCTTGTTTCTCGGGTCCTTGCCTCCCTCGTTACCAACCTGCCTGTCCCTCTCTCGAGTCTTGATGCTCTTGTCGCTGCTGCCGCTGACTTCGCCTCTACCACTGCTCTGGTTTCTAACCCTGCCCGTCCTCCGTCCATCGGGGGTGCTCCTGTCCTTTGCAGTGACGTCCTAGAGGACAGGCAGTACGAGCTTGCTTTCCTGTCGGAGGCTGCTTCCCATCTCTGCTCCATGCTGCTAGTCCCCAAGGGTGACCCCGACACCTTTGACATCCCGACCCCTCGCACCTACGTTGAGGCCACCTCGGAACCCTGGGCCTCTCAGTGGATAGATGCCATGGAGCAGGAGATGGCATCTTGGAGATCCACGTCACCTACGCCGACGCTGTTCCCCCACCTGGGGTGAACGTAGTCAATGGCCGCTGGCTCTTTAAGGTGAAGCGCCCCCCTGGTGAGCCGCCTGTCTTCAAGGCGTGCTACGTGGGTAGAGGTTTCAGTCAGCGAGAGGGGGTGGACTTCTTTCAGACCTTTGCCCCGACCCCAAAGATGATAATTCTTCGGGCGCTGCTACACGTAGCAGCACAGTGTGACTATGAGCTCCACTCCCTCGACTTCTAAACTGCTTTTCTTCAGGGCAGCCTACATGAGCAGGTCTACCTGCACCGTCCTCAGGGCTTCACTGATACCTTCCCTCCTAGGACCCAGTGGCTCCTCCGGCGCCCGGTCTACGGCCTGCGACAGGTGCCCCGTGAGTGGCACGACACGTTGCGTGCTACACTAGCTAACCTGCAGTTCTTTCTGTCCTCTGCAGACCCTGCGCTCTTCGTTCGTGCTGGCCAGACTCCGTTCTACATTCTTGTCTACGTAGACGACCTGGTCTTCGCTACTGCAGACAGAGACGCACTGGCCTCCGTGAAGGCTGAGCTGCTGAGGAGACACACCTGCACTGACCTAGGAGAGCTGCGCCGCTACCTTAGGCTTCAGATCTCCAGGGACAGAGCAGTGTGCACCATCAATCTCTCACAGTCACACTTGGTGCGCCAGGTCCTTCAGAGGTTCAGTCTTCAGTTCTCCTCCACACAGCCCACACCTCTGCCAGTAGACCACAGGCTCTCAGCTCCAGTTCCCGAGGAGTCAGCAGAGCCCAGTGGTCCTTACGCAGAGCTAGTGGGTTGCCTCATGTACCTGATGACTTGCACTTATCCAGATATCGCATACCCTCTCAGCATCCTGGCTCACTTTGTGGCCACAGGCAGACAATGACCACAGCACTGGTCGGCCTCTAAAAGGGTTTTGCGTTATCTTGCGAGTACATCAGGCATGGGGCTAGTGCTGGGAGGACGCAGGCCAGTGGCCCTTACTGGGCACCCAGACGCTTCTTGGGCAGACGACGCTGAGACCCTCAGGTCCTCCTGGGGCTACTGCTTTAGCCTTGGTTTTGGTGCCATCTCGTGAAGGTCCACTCGCTCCTCGCCTGTTGCCCAGTCTAGCTGTGAGGCTGAGATCTACGTCGGTGCCATGGCGGCACAGGAGCTCCGCTGGCTGAACTTCTTGCTCGCCGACTTAGTTGAGCGGCCTAGCTCTGCCCCGGTTCTGTACGCTGACAACAGGGCCATGATCCTCCTGTGTCAGGAGCCTCGACTTGAGGGCAGAGCGAAGCACATCCAGCTGCAGTACTTCCTCCTGCGTGAGCTACAGCAGCGTCGCCAGGCCCGCGTAGTACACTTGGCCTCCGGTGCCAACACAGCTGATATCTTTACAAAGGCGCTTGCGCCTAAAGATCATCAGCGGCACTGCTTGCAGCTAGGTCTAGTTCCTGTAGACTCTCACTTGCTAGGACCTTGATTGTGTACTCCTCTATATTTATGCCTTCCAGAATGGCCTTACGGCTACTCTTCCAGTGGTAGGACTAGTAGTGCCGCCCTGGTTTGCTCTTGTCTTGTTTGTACTCTTGCTAACTGGTCTTTGGACCCCTGCCTCAGAGGTTGGACTAGTTGTGCCACCCTGAGCTGTGTGTTTCTTGCTCTGCACTACCCCTGATCTAGCCAGGGTTTCAGCTAGGATTTAGGGCTGTCTGAAAATCAGATGGGGTTCCAAAGTTTCGTCTGACCATCAGACGAAAAAAATCAAGGAGTCTGAGATTTCATACGATTTTTTAATGCAAGTCTGAACATTCAGACGAAAATTTTGCCGCATGAAACTTCGCCACTTGCAATTTAGACTTCGATTTTTCCGGTTCCTTATTTCCTGCTGAGAGCATGTTCCTACGAACGTCTTCCCAGACTTGGACCCGCCACGAGCGCGTTCGAATGTTCCTTGTCAAACTAAAATCGTTTCAGTATCACAATTCTCAGCTGCTTCGAATCTGCTCGCGTCAAAATCGTACTGTACGGATGCGCGCCTGTCTAAAAAAGGCACGCCTAAGAAGTTTGAAAACAGGGCCTGAACGTTGACAGTCACAACCCTGTGTCAGACCACGCGGAACTGTTTTGCGTAGAAATTTTAGGGCACTATCGCACGTGAGCCTGGGGAGAAAGACCAGGGCCTGCACACAATATCTGCCTACAGTACCAGGGCCTTGCTCTGTTTGGCGATGAGAGACTTGCACGTAACGTAACGTGTCACGCACAAGCAACCCTTACACGCACCGCCATTGCAGGTATACGAGGGAGAGGGTGTGGGAGGGTCTTGAGCCAAAATTTCATGGTCTATCTGTGAGGGACTTCATCGGAAAAACATGGCTTGAGGGGTGTGTGGGGGGATGTATCTCGCAAAAAGGGTCTTAGCCGAATTTTCGGGGTTGTGCGTGGTGTGTAGAGCAATGTCTCAGGTGTGAGGGACTTCCACGATTTTTTTTTGTTGCGAGGGGTATGTGGAGGAATATCTCTGGTCTGGAGGACTGCCGGAAAAACTAGCAAAGAAACAAAATAGGGAGGTTGTGTAAGGGTGTGGGAGGAATGTATCTGGCACTCAGGGGGTTGGGGAGATGAGGAATGTATCAGACGAAAAAATCTGCGCTATCTGAATTCTCAGACGAAAGTCTACACCTAGTCTGTACTTTCAGACGAAATCTTATGGCTTATCTGGACGATCAGACGAATTAATTTAGCCCGTAAAAAAATCAGATGAAAGAGAAAAAACAGGTCTGATTTTCAGACCATCAGACCGATTTCGCCTGATATCTGAGACCCTGGATCTAGCCTAGGGGGTGTGTCAACTCATACATATGTTGCAATCTAGAAGTTATAGGCTAGATAGTTGTATGTATGTTCTTAGTATCAGAATAATTGTATGATAGTAAAGTGAGAGTACACACAAATATATCTAAGTTTTGTATCCTCTAAGAGGTGACTCTATACAGTCTATACAAACATGACAAATACACATGTTTGACACACCCCCTAGACTGCATAGGGGAATACCCTAAACAAGCAGCTCAGGGCGGCACTACTAGTCCAACCTCTGAGACAAGAGTCTGAGCGACCGGTCAGAAGGAGTACAGACAAGGCAAGCACAAGAGCAGGGCGGCACTACTAGTCCAGCCACTGGGAGAGGACACAAGTCCAGTCTGAGTATACATATAAAGGACAGTACAAAGTCAAGGTCCTAGCAAGTGAGAGGCTACAGGAACTAGACCAAGCTGTACACAGTGCCGCTGATGATCTTTAGGCGCAAGCGCCTTCGTAAAGATATCAGCCGTGTTGGCACCTGAGGCCAAGTGTACTACGCGAGCCTGACGTCGCTGCTGTAGCTCACGCAGGAGGAAGTACCGCAGCTGAATGTGCTTCGCTCTGCCCTCGAGTCGAGGCTCCTGACACAGGAGGATCATGGCCCTGTTGTCAGCGAACAGGACCGGGGCAGAGCTAGGTCGCTCACCTAAGTCAGTGAGCAAGAAGGTCAGCCAGCGGAGCTCCTGTGCCGCCATGGCACCGGCGTAGATCTCAGCCTCACAGCTGGACTGTGCAACAGACGAGGAGCGAGTAGCTCTCCACGAGACGGCACCTGAGCCAAGGCTGAAGCAGTAGCCCTGGGTAGACCGGAGTGTCTCAGCGTCGTCTGCCCACGAAGCGTCTGTGTGCCCAGTAAGGACCGCTGGCCTGCGTCCTCCTAGCACTAACCCCATGCCCGATGTACTAGCAAGATAACGCAGAACCCTCTTAGCGGCAGACCAGTGCTGCGGTCGGTGTCTGCCTGTGGCCACAAAGCGAGCCAGGATGCTGAGAGGGTATGCGAGATCTGGGCGAGTGCAAGTCATCAGGTACATGAGGCAACCCACCAGCTCTGCGTAGGGGCCGCTGGGCTCTACCAACTCCTCAGGCACTGGAGCGGAGAGCCTGTGGTCTACAGGCAGAGGGGTGGGCTGTGCAGAGGAGAACTGAAGGCTGAACCTCTGAAGGACCTGGCGCACCAAGTGTGACTGAGTCAGGGTGATGGTGCGCGCAGCTCTGTCCCTGGAGATCTGCAAGCCAAGGTAACGGCGCAGTTCTCCAAGGTCAGTGCAGGTGTGTCTCTTCAGCAGCTCTGCCTTCACGGAGGCCAGCACGTCCCTGTCTGCTGTGGCAAAGACCAGGTCGTCGACGTAAACGAGGATGTAGAACGGAGTCTGGCCAGCACGAACGAAGAGTGAAGGGTCTGCAGAAGACGGAAAGAACTGCAGGTCAGCAAGCGTAGCACGCAGAGTGTCGTGCCACTCACGGGGAGCCTGGCGCAGGCCGTAGACGGGGCGCCGCAGGAGCCACTGGGTCCCAGGAGGGAAGGTGCCAGTAAAGCCCGGAGGGCGGCGCAGGTAGACCTGCTCGTGTAGGCTGCCCTGAAGGAAGGCCGTGGAGAAGTCGAGGGAGTGAAGCTCGTAGTCACGCTGAGCAGCTAGGTGTAACAGAACCCGAAGAGTAGTCATCTTCGGGGTCGGAGCGAAAGTCTGGAAGAAGTCCACCCCCTCGCGCTGACTGAAGCCTCTAGCCACATAGCGCGCCTTGAAGACAGGCGGCTCTCCAGGAGGGCGCTTCACCTTGAAGAGCCAGCGGCCATCGACTACGTTCACCCCAGGTGGGGGAACTGCGTCGACGAAGGTGCCGGTGGATCTCCAAGATGCCATCTCCTGCTCCATGGCAGCTATCCACTGCGAGGCCCAGGGTCCCGAAGTCGCCTCAGCGTAAGTGCGAGGGGTCGGGATGTCGAAAGCGTCTGGGTCACCCTCAGGGACTAGCAGCATGGAACAGAGATGGGGAGCAGCCTCGGAGAGGAAAGCAAGCTCGAACTGGCGGTCCTCCAGGACGTCACTGCCAAGGGCAGGAGCACCCCCGACAGACGGAGGACAGGCAGGGTCAGACACCAGAGCGGTGGCGTAGTCAAGGCGGCGGGTAAAGGCGAAGTCAGCGACAGCAGCGACAAGAGCGTCAAGGCACGAGACTGGAACAGACGGGTCGGTAACGAGAGAGGCAAGGACCCGAGGAACAAGAGGACGAGCGGCACGAAGGTAGTCGGACAGCGGGGGGGCGCAACAACAAGGGAGGACGGAGGAGGCGACGGCAGAAGGGGAGGACGAGACGCGTGTGAACGAAGCAACATAGGGTGGGAGCGCAGGACAGGCGAGGCAGGACGAGCACGGGAGGGACGGTGAGACCAGACGTGCGATGGAGGAGTCGGGTCAGGAGACAGGGGAGGGGACACAGGAGGGGAACGAGGGGGGAGACGGGCCGGGGACGAGTCCGGCGGAGGGAAAACAGGGCCGTAGACAGGAAGAGGAGGAGACGGTCGGGGAGGAACCGACGCAGGGTCGGGGGACGGAAGGCCGAGCAGGCGAAGGGCGGACACCGGCGGGGACTGCTGCTGCGGCGGCACAACGGCGACACCTGGACCGCAAGCTGCTCCTCGGCTACCACCGGCACTCTCCACACCCGCACCCCCAGAGGGACCACCCTCAGGGCGACCGGGACGAGCACCCCCAGAGTCAGCGAACGGGGGCTGCGACTGCGGCGGCGGCGGCGGCGGCGGCGACGGCGACGGCTGCAGTGGCGGCAGGGACGGCGGAGGAGGGGACTGGGGAGGGGACACCTGGGGAGGGGCGGCCGGCGAGGACTGCACCGGAGGGCCACCAGAGTCAGAAGACTCCTCAACCGGGTCCACGGACGGAAGGGGGGTGACATGGGAGACACCAGAGGGGGCGGGACGGGGAGGAGGAGGAGGAGGGGCAGGGACTACCGGGGAAGGGGTGACCAGGAACAGGGGGGGGTAACCGGGGGACCACGGTGGGGGAAGCGGCGGTATTAGGAGACGGACTCGTCAAAGGTGACGTCACGAGAGTGAAAGAAGCGGTGAGACGGCGGGTGGTAAAAGTGCCAGTCGGACGCGTCAAGGGGAAAACCGAGGAAGACGCAGGGAAGGGTGCGGGCAGTGAGCTTGTCCGTGCCGGAGGCACGCACGTGAGCAAGGCAGCCCCAGACGTGGAACGCAGACGCGTCACCAGGAGACCCAGTCCACAGACGGGTCGGCGAAACCTGCGGCTGCTGAGGGTGCGGCCACAGGTTAAGCTGGTGAGAAGCGTAGCGCACAGCGAACGGCCACAGAAAATGGGGTGCACCGGCATGGACCATGGAGGTGCGAGCGACCTCCATGACCAAGCCGATGCGTCGCTCAGCGACCCCATTCTGCTGTGGGGAGTCCGGTAGGGTGAACGTCTGGGTGATGCCCTCCGCACGACAAAAGCGACCAAGGACACCTGAGCCAAACTCGCCACCACGGTCTGAGTGAAGACGCAAGACAGGGAGACCGCGGTGGACACGCGCAGAGACAAGCCAGGGGATGAGGGCGCCAGGCACGTCGGCCTTGCGCTCCAGGGGAAAGACTGTGGTGTAACGAGTGAAGTCGTCGACAAGCACAAGGAAGTAGCGCTCGCGACGCGGCCCAGGGACGGGGGCGGGGCCCCAGACGTCCAGGTGCAGGGTCTGCAGCGGCGCGGCGGTAGGGGGGAACGAGGAGGAGTGAGGGGCACGGCGAAGCCGACCCTCGACACAAGGCGTGCAAGGTGGAGCTGGGGAGGAGGGAAACGCGGGGAGTGAACCTGGGAGACCAAGGACAAGACCGTGCTGGGACATGTGACGCAGACGCGGGAGCGCAGGGTGACCTAGGCGGTGGTGCCACAGGAGGGTCGGGTGAGTGAGGGAGCGACAGGAGCAGGCAGCAGCAACCTGGGTAGACACAGCCACCTGAGGGGGCGCTCCAGCCGGGGGGGGCACGGTGTCCAGAGTGAACAGGCCGGACACCGGGTCCCGGGGGAACGTGGACAGGGGGGCACCAGTGGCGGCCTCGGTACAGACAGCATACCGCTCGTGACCAGGGAACGTAGTGGTGACGCCAAGGTCCTGGAGGCAGCCGACACCAACTAGGTTCCTGGAGAACGAGGGGATATGCAGACCTGTAAGAGAGCCCGAAGGAACCGCTGGACAGGGAAGGGTGGTGGAACTGCGGGCGACTACCGGGCCGCCGGAGGGGTCAGCAAGAGAAACGGCAGCAGGAACAGGAAGCGGCGTCAGGGTGGTGGAGTCGCGGAAGAAACACCGAGAGGCGCCAGAGTCCAAGGTGAAGGAAAGCGAAGCCGAGGGGTCTGGCGACGGAACGACGGCAGAAGCACCAAGACTACACAAAGCAGGGGATCCTACGCCTGACGCAGCAGGGGAGGCTAAGCTAGGCACACCTACACTAGGCAACAGTGAGTAATAAGTCGGAAGCACACTAGAGTCATCAGCATACATCACATGCAGAGCAGAAACAATGGCATCCATGTCCATATCAAAGATCTGAATCTGACGACTAAGCAAACTGTGCCAGTCCGGGAGGTCTGGCGACGGGCCGAAACGCTGACGAAAGAGGTCGTCCAGGCGACGAAAGCAGCGGGGAGTGGAGTGACCGATCTTACCGCAAACGAAACCGCGGCGAGGACCGGTCTGGATCTGGTACTGACAACGCCCGCCGGCAGAGCCACCACGCGGCACACCACCACGCGCCCGTCCACCGCCAGCGCCGGGCCACCCTGGCGGGAGAACACTCGTCTGCCGCGTCTGCGACGGCTGCTGCGGCTGCTGCGAAGGCTGCGACTGCGGCGGCTGCTGCGGCTGCTGCAACTGTAGGGGCGGCGACTCAGCTGGACTGGGCAGGGTCCCCTCGTCCGCTCCAGCACCAGGCGACCCGACCCCACCACTACCCCCGCCCGCACCCCCGCCGCCCCCTCCGCCGCGCCCAGCCTTGGGGCGGCGGCCCTTCCCAGAACGGGCCTGCGCTGCAGCAGCAGTCTCAGCCACTGCGGCAGAGCCGTCGGAGAAGGTACACTGAGCGGGGGCACAACCCTGAAAGATAGGGACCGGCACGACACCGCTCGCCTGGGCGATGGAGCGGTGACGGGTCTCTATCACAGTCAGGGTGTCGACAAAGTCAGTGAGGGTGAGGTGTGCGGGGTGAACACTAAGGAAGCGGTCGCGGGCGACAGCAAGGCGGTCAGGGAGGCGGGTGGCAAGCAGGTAGAGGGTAGAGGTAATGGGCGGCTGGTGGGCTCTAAGCTGTGCGTCAGTGCATGCGGCGCGCCAGGTCTCCTCTATCGAGCGCAGGTGGGCAGCGAGGTCAGAGACAGTGGGGAACGAAGCAAGGTCAGGAAAGAGCAGCGGGAGGATCAGGCGACCCACCGAGGCAGCCGGAGGGGTGGAATAGCGCTTGATGACAGCATCTAAGTATGCCTGAGCAGTAGTGAGGGACCTAAAGCGAGGACGCTCGGACGGGGGGAGGGCGTTGCTAATGGCAAGCTGGGCGACAGCATCGCGAGAAAGCCAGACAGAGCGCGCACGGGCAGTGGCAGCAGTAGACTCACGCTCAATGGGTGTGGGGTCAGCGGGCAGAATAGCAGGAGGGTCTGGGCAGGGGAGCGTACCGTCAAGGTGTGCGGAAAGCGGTTCACCATCCTGCCGCTGGCCAGTGAGTTGGCGGCGGAGGTCGGCAAGCCACGCCTCGAACTCTAGGGGCTGACCTTCAGCGTCGAAGCGAAGCTCCGCCGCCATCAGGAACAGTCCAGTGCTGTGCAGGGCGGTGCAGCTAGGTGGGGTGCGGTGCAGTGCGATACAGTGCGGTGCAGTGTGGTGCAGTGCGGTACAGTGCGGTGCAGTGCGGTGCAGGGCGGCACGGAGCAGGGCGGGGTGGGGGGGGGGGGGGGGGGGGGGGACCGTACCAGTGAGGAGGACGGGGCCGGGGCTGGCCCGACGGGGCCGGGCGGGCGCGACGGGGCCGGGCTGATGCGACAGGGCCGGGACGGGGCGACGGGGCCGAGCGGGCGCGACGGGGCCGGGCTGGGGCGACGGGGCCGGGCGAGTGCGGCAGGGCCGGGCCGGTGCGACGGGGCCGGGCGAGCGGGACGGCGGCCGGGCTGGTGCGACGGGGCCGGGCGGCTGTGACGGGGCCGGGCAGGGTGCGACGGGGCCGGGCGGGTGCGACGGGGCCGGGCGGCTGCGACGGGGCCGGGCGAGCGCGACGGGCCGGGCAGGGTGCGACGGCGCCGGGCGGGCGCGACGGGGCCGGGCGGCGGCGACGGCGCCGGGCGGGCGCGACGGGGCCGGGCGGCGGCGACGGCGCCGGGCGGGCGCGACGGGGCCGGGCGGCGGCGACGGGGTCGGGCGGGCGCGACGGCGCCGGGCGGGCACGACGGGGCCGGGCGGCGGCGACGGGTACGACGCGGCCGAGGAGGGTCGCTACGGGGCCCAGGAGGGGCACGACGGGGGGCCCAGGAGAGGCACTACGAAGCCCAGGAGGGGCGCGACGAGGCCCAGGAGGGGCGCTACGGGGCCTGGGAGGGGCGCGACGGGGCCTGGGAGGGGCGCGACGGGGCCCAGGAGGGGCGCTACAGGGCCCAAGGAGGGCGCGACGGGGCCCAGGAGGGGCGCTACGGGGCCCAGGAGGGGCGCGACGGGGCCCAGGAGGGGCGCTACGGAGCCCAGGAGGGGCGCGAAAGAGCCCAGGAGGGGCGCTACGAGGCCTGGGAGGAGCGCGACGGGGCCCAGGAGGGGCGCTAGGGGGCCTGGGAGGAGCGCGACGGGGCCTGGGAGGGGCGCGACGGGGCCTGGGAGGGCGTTACAGGGCCCAGGAGGGGCGCTACGAAGCCCAGGAGGGGCGCGACGAGGCCCAGGAGGGGCGCTACGGGGCCCAGGAGGGGCGCGACGGGGCGCTACGGGGCCTGGGAGGAGCGCGACGGGGCCCAGGAGGGGCGCTAGAGGGACTGGGAGGGGCGCGACGGGGCCTGGGAGGGCGGTACAGGGCCCATGAGGGGCGCTACGAAGCCCAGGAGGGGCGCGACGAGGCCCAGGAGGGGCGCTACGGGGCCCAGGAGGGGCGCGACGGGGCGCTACGGGACCTGGGAGGAGCGCGACGGGGCCCAGGAGGGGCGCTAGTGGGCCTGGGAGGAGCGCGACGGGGCCTGGGAGGGGCGCGACGGGGCCTGGCAGGGGCGCTACGAAGCCCAGGAGGGGCGCGACGGGGCCTGGCAGGGGCGCTACGAAGCCCAGGAGGGGCGCTACGGGGCCTGGGAGGAGCGCGATGGGGCCCAGGAGGGGCGCTAGGGGGCCTGGGAGGAGCGCGACGGGGCCTGGGAGGAGCGCGACGGGGCCCAGGAGGGGCGCTAGGGGGCATGAGTGGAAGCGGTAGGTGGGGGGGGGGATCCTACCTACGCGTGATACCATATCAGAATAATTGTATGATAGTAAAGTGAGAGTACACACAAATATATCTAAGTTTTGTATCCTTTAAGAGGTGACTCTATACAGTCTATACAAACATGACAAATACACATGTTTGACACTTAGAGGGTACAACCAGAACGCATATATCTCCCTTGTTCTCACTTGTATGCATTCATTCATTCATGGTGGCATCCAGACCAGAACTGGTGTTTCTCGACCACTTTTTACTTGTGCACCCCTGCTACTAGTGGAGGGAAGAAACTTCAATCACTACAGGAGCGAACAAGCAATAAGCAAGAAACCACGGACCGTAAAATAAATACATTAACATTCTTGGACCTCATTGTCTGCATTTTTTTATGCATCGAAACTACCTAGAGTCCAACGGTGACACCACAGAAACAGGAATCAGGTCAGGAGAGAGCCTTATCAAGTGGCAAGGAGATGATTGTTTGGGTCGGGTCGGGGGGCGCAACGACAGGCAACCAACCAGGCAGCCCCATAAAGTCACTGCTGTGAAGGCCAAAGGCTAAGGCACGGGCCGAGGGAAGGGAAGCGATAAGGAGAGGCTACAGGGGAAGTTACACCAAGGACCCGCTGAAGGAGAGGTGTGTGAAGGAGGATTTGAGAGGCACGTGGTCCGAATCTGGCTCTGGCGTGCTCTGGATGTGCACCAGCTCCTCCTGCGCCTCCACATCATACTCCCTACCACTCTTCTCCACGCCACTCCCTCTGCCGCTGCCACTGCCAGTGCTGCTGCTGCCGCTGCTGTTGGCCCTCCTGCTGTTGCTGCTGCTGCTGCTCGGCCTGTTCCCTGGTGTGCCACGTGGCCAGCACTGATTGGTCCAGGCAGCAGCCTTGGAGGGAGAGAGGGTGGCGTTTTTGGGGGAGTGGGTGTGGGACTGAGTGTGCGAGGGGGAGGGGCACGAGGAGGTTCGGTTCAGAGGGGCTGGGGAGTGAGGCGAGGCACCAGCACCAACCCCTTCTGCCTTGTGAGACCCACGGGGGGAGGTGAAGCCCCCAGCACCACCCTCTCCGGTGTTGGGACTGCGGGGGGAGATGCGCGGCGAGGCGCGGTTGGAAGCCGACACATCCACGTTGCTGTGGCTGTGGCTGGCGGGGCTGGGGTGGGAGAAGTCAGCCGAGGCGTCCTCGTCCACCGTGGGCAACGGGAGGGGCGGGGGCACCCCGGAGATGAGTGAGGAGGTCCCCAGGTTGGCGGCTGCTGCTGCTGCTGACGTGGCGGATGCCGTGGAATGGGCGGTGGAGATGGGTAGCGCGTCCTCGTCCTCTTCTGCGAGTGCCAGCTGGATTTCTTCCAGCTGGCGCACGACTTGAGACATGGTGGGGCGGTTGCGCGCCTGGCAAAGGGGGGGGGAAGGAGAGGAGGGGAAAGGGAGAGGGGAGGGGAAGGGCGATAGGGGAAGGAGGAGGGGGAGGGAGGAGGGGGGAAGGGGGAAGGGGGTGGGTGAGGAAGGGGGAAGGCGGGGGAGAAAGGTGAGGTTTTGACGAGCCTTAGAACAGGGCGTGCGACATGGAGGGGCAACTACGAGCCCCTGACAGGCAAGAGTGGAGGCCAAGAGAGGAGTTTGCCTGCACTCCTGTTTGGGTCTTCAGTAAGCTCTACTGAAGAGCTCTGATTCTGTTCAAGTAGCGGCTTTCACCAAGAGCTTCAAGGCCAGGATAACTTCAAAGACTCCTCGTGGCAACTCTTCCTCCAAAAAGTGGAGATCTGGGGGACCTCACTCACTCACGTACATCCCCTGCGCTCACCTGCATCTCGAGGCAAGCCAGAGCCAGCTCGCCCACGGCCTGCATGGACTGCAGCACCGCCTCTGAAGACGCCAGCAGCTCCCTCGCTGCCACCACGTCCACACGCCCTGCCTCGATGCGCGGGGTTGCCTGGTCGGGGGGGAGGAGGGGGGAGGTGGAGGGGGGGGAGGGGAAGGTGGAGAATGGTGAAGGTAGTTTGTGGATGAGTGAAAAAAGGGCCTTGCTGCTTGCCACCACGCCCACACGCCCGGTTTCTAAGCACGGTGACGCATGGGAGTGGGCATGGTGTGGGGGGAGAGAGGGAAATAGCTGAAGGTCCCCCGAAACCAGATTTTAAAATGGTGAGGGGAACAGGCAAAAAAGAAGGGGGGAAGAAGGGATCGGGAGGGGAGAGGAGAGGTGGGTGAGGGTTGAGGAGCCAAAACACAGGCTGAGAGGAAGAAAGGTACACCTCACCCACTCCCTCGGCGCTCACCCTTCCCCCCGGCCCGCACTCACCCATTCGACGAGGTTCATGAGCCTGTCCCCATCATCATCCTCATCATCGTCGCTGTCCATGTCATGCTGCTGCCTGCTGTCCGACCCCCCCCCCCCACCACCACCACCGCCACCAGAAGCAGCAGCACTGTCAGAGGCCCCAGCACCATCAGCACCAGCAGCACCATCGCCACCATCAGCACCAGCAGCAGCAGCAGCAGCAGCAGGAGCATCGGCAGCACCATCAACCCCCTGGGTGGGTTTGGGCGGGCGGGGCTCCATCCAGATGGGCACCTTGCCCGTGACGAGCTCCAGCAGGATGACCCCGAAGCTGTACACGTCGCTCTTCTCCGTCAGCTGCTGCTTCGTGTAGTAGTTCGGGTCCAGGTAGCCTGGTGTTAAAGAAGCGAGGAGGGGGGGGGGGGTTTGGAGATGGGGAAACGAAAGGGAGGGGGCAAGGGAGGGTTTCTTCTCTGTCAGCTGCTGCTTCGTGTAGTATTTCATGTCCAGGTAGCCTGTTGTGAAGGGAAAAGGGGGGGGGATTGTAGGGGGGTTTGGTTGTGAAAACGGGAAATGAAGGGAGGGAGGAAAAGGGAGGGCTCCCGCTCCTTCAGCTGCTGCTTCGTGCACTAGTTCTGGTCCAGGACGTGTACTAGCCTGGCATAAAAGGGGGGGGATGGGGAGGTTGGGGAATGGGTGGATGGTTGGAAAGAGGATATGAAAGGGAGGGAGCGAAAGTGGGGTTTCTTTCAGTTGGTGCTGCTGCTTCGTGTCGCAGTTGCGGTCCAGGTCGTCTGGAGGGGGGTCGTCTGGAGGGGGGTGAGAAGGGGAGAGCGAGGCATCAAGCATGGCAGGCAGTGTGATGTGGTTGGGGTCCAGGTAGCCTGGGGTCCAGGTAGCCTGGGGTCCAGGTAGCCTGGGGTCCAGGTATCCTGGGGTCCAGGTAGCCTGGGGTCCAGGTAGCCTGGGGTCCAGGTAGCCTGGGGTCCAGATAGCCTGGGGTCCAGGTAGCCTGGGGTCCAGGTAGCCTGGGGTCCAGGTAGCCGGGGGTCCAGGTAGCCGGGGGTCCAGGTAGCCTGGGGTCCAGGTAGCCTGGGGTCCAGGTAGCCGGGGGTCCAGGTAGCCTGGGGTCCAGGTAGCCTGGGGTCCAGATAGCCTGGGGTCCAGGTAGCCTGGGGTCCAGGTAGCCTGGGGTCCAGGTGGCCTGGGGTCCAGGTAGCCTGGGGTCCAGGTAGCCTGGGGTCCAGGTAGCCTGGGGGCAGGTGATTGCAAGAGACGGCCACAGTGGTGCCCAGAGTGTCTAGGTCTTCAAGGTCTAGACTTTTCAGTTGAACGTTTAGCGAATCACCCACGCTGCCCGTGACATTGGCACTGTCGAGGTCGAGGTGGGTGCCGCTCACTGCCTGCTGTGCCAGGGGGGGTTAGGGCCTAGGGCTTACCGTTCACGGCATAGGTTCCAGGGTTCGGGGTTTGGAGATAGAGGTTTGGGGTTTAGCGGCTGACCCATGGTGCCCTTGACGTTGGTGCTGATGAGGTCCAGGTGCGTGCCGCTCACCGCCTGCTGCGCCAGGCGCGACAACCCAAAGTCCGCCACCTTGGCGTTCATCTGGTAGTCCAGCAGGATGTTGGTCGTCTTGATGTCGCTGGGGGTGGGGGGGTGGGGGTGGGGGGGAGTGAGAGAGGGAGGGGGGTCAATACCAAGAGCATGGAAACTTGCGGGCATGGGAGGAGCAGGAGAGAGGGGCGGAGACGAGGTGACTCCTTGCCCATTTGAACAGGCACAATGGACCATTAGACAGCAAATAAATGGCAGGCGAGAGAGAGAGAGAAAAAAACCAGTCAGACAACGACAGGTGGCAGGCAAGAGGCCAGGGACGAACCACTGGATGACACGTAGCAGGGAAAAAGGTCAGGGACGAACCGGTGGATGACAGGTGGCAGCGCGCCTCGGTGCAGGTACTCGATTCCCCTGGCTGCTCCCAGGGCCACCTTGAGGCGAAGGTTCCAGGTCATTGCCCGTGCCTTGTCTGAATCTGCATGGACAGCGCATTGCAGAGTGGAAAGAGGAGGAGCACTCGCAATCACTGGCACGGTCAGCCCTCCGCTCAACCCGAAACCCCAAACCCTTGCAGCTGTTTTGTGCTTGGAAGCATGCGTCCCCCCTCGAGATGCAGCACCAACGCTCAGCATCTGACACCTCACCTAACCTGGAAATGCAATCGCTGCTTCTTGCATGCCATGTTGATGCATGCCATGTTGATGCATGCCATGTTGATGCATGCCATGTTGATGCATGCCATGTTGATGCATGCCATGTTGATGCATGCCATGTTGATGCATGCCATGTTGATGCATGCCATATTGATGCATGCCATGTTGATGCATGCCAGCATCTCACCATGCAGTGCTCCCCTCACCGTCCCATGGGGCACGAGGAGCACGAGGCAGTGGTCATCCTCCCTGCCATCACGCCCGATGAGCCAAACGAGGTGCTGGCAGTGGTGGTGCAGGTGCGTCAACTCACCATGCAGTGCCCCTCTGAGAGTCCCATTGGGCGCATCAAACCCTATCAGGGACACCAGGTGCAGGCATCAACGTACCGTGCAGTGCCCCCCTGAGCGTGCGTGTATTCATAGACAAGCATCACGCATATTCATAGACGAGCAGCAGGCGTATTCATATTCATATTCATATTCATACTCATGGTCGTCCTCCCGAGCATAGACCAGCCCTGAGCCCTACCAGCCTCTCTTCTCAGAGCCTCACCGTACAATGCCCCCTGAGCGTGCTGTTGGGCACGCTGAGGCGCTGGTCGTCGTCCTCTCAAAAGCCTATCAGGGACACCAGGTGCAGGGATCAACGTACCATGCCGCGCCCCTCTGAGCGTGCCATTGGGCATGCATTTGTAGATGAGCATCAGGCGCTGGTCGCCCTCTCACATGCCACCCTGCAGGGATCCCCTTAAATTTCCGCTCAACAGGCAGGTGACTCACCATGCAGCGCCCCTCTGAGCGTGCCATTGGGCACGTATTCGTAGACGAGCATGAGGCGCTGGTCGTCCTCCTCGCAGAAGCCGATGAGCGACACGAGGTGGCGGTGGTGCAGGCGCGTCAGCAGCTCCACCTCCGTCACAAACTCCTTCTCGCCCTGGTCCGACCCCACGTCCAGGCGCTTGATGGCCACCATGTGCCCGCTCTCCAGCTGGCCGCGGAACACCTGGAAGGGAGGAGAGGGGGAGAGGGAGGAAATAATCAAGGGGGATATTAGAGAAAGCGGCTCCAGCTCGGTCACAAACTACTTCCGAATCACGTTGGCAGGCGCGAAGTCGCTAGAGGCCTGCCTTATTTCCTGCCACATGAAGGAGAGAGCAGAAGGAGGCAAGGGGAAGCGTAAGGCAGGAGCGTGGCGCTCACCTGTCCGAACCCTCCTTTCCCGATCACGTTAGCGGGCGCTAAGCCATTTGTGACCCCCCTCAAATCCTCCCAGCTGAAGCAGTGCGCCCCAAACGCAGAAACTGCCACGCTCCCGGCGCCGCCAGAGGGGCTAGAATCTTAGCCTCCCCTACGAGGAAACTCGCCTGCAACAAGACTCACCTGTCCGAACCCTCCTTCCCCATTCGCCGGCGCAAAGTCGCTATTGGCCTCCCACATCTCCTCCCAGGTAAAGCAGTGCGCCCCAAAAGCCGATACCGCCATGCTCTCCACACCACCAGGGGGGCTAGAATCGTAGCACTCACCCGCGACACGACTCGCCCGTAACAAGACTCACCTGTCCGAACCCTCCTTTCCCAATGACATTCGCCGGCGCAAAGTCGCTAGTGGCCTCGCGCATCTCCTCCCAGGTGAAGCAGTGCGCCCCAAACGCTGACACCCCCATGCTCCCCGCGCCGCCGCTCCCACTGCCTCCCCTGCTGTTGCTGAAGCTGCTGCCCAGGTATGAATCCGAGCCTGTGGCGTTGGCTCGGCGGCGGAAGCGGCTGTTGGGTCGGGCGCCCAGGAGCTTCTCCTGCTCCTCGGCTGCTGCTGCTGCTGCTGCCGCTCTGCGTGCAATGACCCAACGCACACCTAGCAGCACCGCAAGTCCTACAGCCAGCACGGCAGCTGCTGTCACGACGCCCAGCAGCACACCCTGGGAAAAGAGGGGGCCGAGAGGGAAAACAAGAGCTGCTCAGTGGCTCACACGACCGCCAGCGCCAGGGCCAGTGCCAGTGCCAGTGCCAGCGCCAGCAGCCCAGAGCTCAGAGCTGTTGGCACAGGAGAGGGAGGGGGAGGAAGAGAGTGTGACGAAGAGATGGGGCGGATAGGGGGAGGCAAGAAGGGTAGGAGAAGGAAAAGAAGGGTGAATGGAATGGAAGGGGAGGGGAGGGGAGGGGAGGGTTTTCATCGGTAGGAAAATCAGATCATACTTGCACGCTGCTCTAGCTTCGGAAAGCTTGGGTTGAAGGCAAGACACAGCAGTCCAGACTCGTGTAGCATGATCCTGATCCTGATCCTGTCACCCATGACCCCCTCACCCGCCACACCGACTGCACCACCACTGTGGGCTCCGCCGCCTGCTGCTCTGGTGCCTGCGGCTTGGCCTTGAACGCCGCCTCCCGCCCCTCCTGCCACGGCAATACGTGAAACACCTCCACCGCATTCACAAACGCGTCCCTGTGGAGGGTAGGGGGAGGGAAGGGGGGAGAGATAGAGAGGAGGAGAACGAGGAGGTTCGAGTTTACTCAAAAGCCTCCCTGACCTGCCCTCCTGCCATGGCAGCACGGGAAACACCCCCACTGCAGTCACAGAGATGTCCCTGTAGCGGGTGGGGGGAAGGGGGAGGGAGAAGGGGGAGGGGAGGATAGACGGGAGGAGGAGAAAGAAGAGGTTTCAGTTGAGTCGAGAGCATCCCTTTTTTGAGCCGCCTCAAAAATAGAAAGAAGAGGTTTCAGTTGAGGCGAGAGCATCCGTGCCTTCCTGCCAGGCACTGCAGCACCTGAAGCGCCTCCCCCCCCTTCAAACAGGCGTCCCTAAAGAGGGTAGGGGGAGGGAGCAGGGGGGAGATAGAGAGGAGGAGGAGAAGAAAGAGGAGGTTCGAATTGAGTCAAAAGCATCCCTGCCCTTCTACCACTGCAGCACCTGAACCATCCCCACCGCATTCACAAAGGCGTCCCTGTAAAGACGGGGGGGCGGGGGGGTTGGGGGCGGGGGAATAGGAGGGGGGAGAAGAACGAGGTAGGCAGTGGGCGCAGGGCAAGGCAGCATGGCATGGAGACTTCTCAAGGAGATGGCAGAGGGGAAAGAGGCCGGCAGCACACCATGCGAGGGCAGTGAGAAGCAGGCAGCACACCATGTGAGGGCAGTGAGAGGCAGGCAGCACACCATGTGAGGGCAGTGAGAGGCAGGCAGCACACCATGTGAGGGCAGTGAGAGGCAGGCAGCACACCATGTGAGGGCAGTGAGAGGCCGACACCATGTGAGGGCGGTGAGAGGCCGACAGCATACATACCATGAGAAGCCAGTGTAGTTGGCAAGCCCGATTTCCAGAGTGAGGAAGCCAGAGGTGTTGCTGGTGACTGCGGTGGGAGTAGAAAGGACAGGCAAGCGATGGGGAGGGAGTCAGCACGCGGCAGACGATAGGGGGGCGGGCCGCTTTGATGTGAAGCCAGTGTGGCTCAAGATACCGATCTTCAGAGTGCACCAAGCCATTGGTGTTGCTGCTGACAGCAGAGTGGGAGGTGAGAGCAGAAAGCACGGACAGGTGTCGTGGACCATAATTCACCAGGATTCATCTCACACCATACACCAGACATATCCTCGATATTTCTGTACCATACATCCGAAGCCCTAAAGCATACATCCACTTACCAAGTAGACGTTGGCCAGATCGACCATCTCTCACTGTAGATCTCTGTGGCCGAATAGACCATCTCTCACCGTAGATCGGTTTGACCACATAAGTGGTATCAGCAGCGTAGGCATCAAACGACTTCACAACCAGTCGCCCGTCCAGAAACACTTGCAGGTGTCGCCCTCCCTGATGCCATGCCATGCCATGTCATGACACGCCATGCCAAGTGGTGCCATGCCACACCATGCCATGCCACGCCATGCCATGCCATGCCATGCCATGCCATGCGATACCAAGTGGTGTCATGCCATGCACACATCACAACACGTGAAAACACAACACACACCAAAGAGCTCAGAATCTTCTTTGAGCAGTCAACACAAGGCATTCATGCTGATGTGCTGTGGCAGGGAGGGCCATGGCAGGGAGGGCCATGGCAGGTGGATGCTGTGTTGAATGGTGGCACATCGTATCATGTGGCATGCCGCAATCAACATTCTGCATCGCACATGCTGCATGTATCCCATGCTGCATGCATGCCACGTTGCATGTCTATGCCGTGTTGTATGCACATGTCACGTTGCATGTCTATGCCATGTTGTATGCATATGTCACGTTGCATGTCTATGCCATGTTGTATGCATATGTCACGTTGCATGTCTATGCCACGTTGTATGCATATCTCACGTTGCATGTCTATGCCATGTTGTATGCATATGTCACGTTGCATGTCTATGCCATGTTGTATGCATATGTCACGTTGCATGTCTATGCCATGTTGTATGCATATGTCACATTGCATGTCTATGCCATGTTGTATGCATATGTCACGTTGCATGTCTATGCCGTGTTGTATGCATATGTCACGTTGCATGTCTATGCCATGTTGTATGCATATGTCACGTTGCATGTCTATACCCTGTTGTATGCATATGCCACGTTGCCTGTGTATGCCATGTTGCATTCATTCCAACCAAGCCATAAGCAAGCCTCAAGCACCTAGACTCCTCTCCCTCCAGTGTACCTCAAAGTCTCCCTCCACCGCACCTCAAAGTCGAAGAGCCCATCCTGGAAGCCGAGGTCGATGGCAAGGGGCGTGGCGGGCGGCACTGGAAAGATGTACTTGAGACTGTGCACTGTGAAGTTGCCGGACCACTCCGTCTCGTGCCCGTTCACCGTGGTCCGCCACGCCTGCATCAATGTCAGGAGCAGCAATGCCAGGTGGTTTGCAAGGGGCGTGAGAGAATAGGCGCGGAACACAAGTTTTGCGGTGCCTCAGAACTCGTTGTGCTCCAGGTTGATAGTCCAATTGCCCGACGGGTCCGTCTCGTGCTTGATCACTGTGGTCCGCCACACCTGCAACAATGTCAGGTGCAATGCAGGGGATGCAATGGATCCAACCCTTACGCCGCAGCACACTTATCCGTTTTTCTCGCCTCTGACTCAAACCCTTACTTGTCTCGCCTCTGCCAGAGGGCTGTCTCTGCCAGAGGACTGTCTCTGCCAGAGGGCTGTCTCTGCCAGAGGACTGTCTCTGCCAGAGGGCTGTCTCTGCCAAGGTCCTCATGTGGCCTGTTGGGCCAATTAAGTTACAAGCTCACCATCACGCATTGCCGCTCACCATCACGCATTGCCGCTCACCACACCATCACGCATTGCCGCTCAACATCACGCATTGCCGCTCAACATCACGCATTGCCGCTCAACATCACGCATTGCCGCTCAACATCACGCATTGCCGCTCACCATCACGCATTGCCGCTCACCATCATGCATTGCCGCTCACCATCACGCATTGCCGCTCAACATCACGCATTGCCGCTCAACATCACGCATTGCCGCTCAACATCACGCATTGCCGCTCACCATCACGCATTGCCGCTCACCATCACGCATTGCCGCTCACCATCACGCATTGCCGCTCACCATCACGCACTGCAGGCAGACAGGAGGGCATGGAAGATGCACTCACAGTGAAGATCGCATCAGGAGGCATGTTGGGGTTATCAGTCACCTCCACAGAGAGCAACGACCGGTAGAGCTGGCGGGGTGGAGGGTGGGAGGGCGGGCGGGCGAAAGGGTGATAGGGTGAGAGGGAGATAGAAGAATGGTGTTATGCGACATCTCAAGCGTGTCATCGGCCACTTCTACAGAGGCCAAGGACCGGTAGAGCTCGTGGGGTGGGACAGAGAGAAATACTGGAGAAAGGAGAAGGCAGATTGCGGCTCAAGGAAAGAAAGACTAAGTCACAGTGAAGTCGATAGGGGTGGGATGTCAAGGAGCGAGGGAAAAGAGGTGTTATGGGCCCAAAAGGGGTGTTATGGGCCCAAAAGGGGTGTTATGGGCCCAAAAGGGGTGTTATGGGCCCAAAACGGGTGTTATGGGCCCAAAACGGGTGTTATGGGCCCAAAACGGGTGTTATGGGCCCAAAAGTGTTATGGGTCTAAAACACCCCATTACCCTCCAGAACATTCCAGAAGCGGTGGGGCTGGGGAGAGGGAGAGAACGGGAGATACAGGAGGGGTAAGATGAGCTATCAGTAGAAGCGCTCGGTTTGGGAGGGGGTTCAGAGGAGGGTGGGAGGGTGGTGGGAGGGGGGTGGGAGGGTGGTGGGAGGGGGGTGGAGGCCTCACCTCCATAGCACTGTCCACAACCATAGTGTTGGTCGGCGGAGGGGCGGCAAGGTACGGCGTGTCAGGCAGCCAGGAGCGGCCGATGGCGTCCAGGAAGAACTCGTTGGGGTGCAGGCCCGCCCCGACGCGGTAGAGGGACGCTGGGCATCATGGGGGGGCAGCACGTGGGGTGGGGTGGGGTGGAAGGAAAGGGAGGAGGGGTACTTTGAGTGTCAGGCAGGCACAAGCGCTGGGAGGAATGGGCGACCACGAGCAGGGGTGCAAGGCGGTATGAAGAGCGGTAGGTAGAGAGAAGCTGGGCGGCGACGTGCAGGGGAGGATGAAGGAGGGAGAAAGCTGGGGCTGGAGGGAGAAGCTGGGGCTGGAGGGAGAAAGCTGGGGCTGGAGGGAGAAAGCTGGGGCTGGAGGGAGAAAGCTGGGGCTGGAGGGAGAAAGCTGGGGCTGGAGGGAGAAAGCTGGGGACTACGGGATCAGTTGGACAGCAGTCCAGCTGTGGTGCTTGCGAGAGAGGGAGAGAGGATGGATGGATAGCGGAAAGAAGGAAAGTAGAATGAAGGAGGGATGGGTGTGAAGAGGGAGGAACAGACAGGGGAGGGGACGGATGTGGTGTGGAATTGCTTGCCTGCTTGCTTGCCGGCACAGTGAATGGTGAAGGGCTTTCTCGTGAGCGTTGCATGAAGCATCATGGGCGCAGAAGAGAATGGGCGCAGCAGAGAATGGGCGCAGCAGAGAATGGGCGCAGCAGAGAATGGGCGCAGCAGAGAATGGGCGCAGCAGAGAATGGGCGCAGCAGTGAATGGGCGCAGCAGTGAATGGGCGCAGCAGAGAATGGGCGCAGCAGAGAATGGGCGCAGAAGAGAATGGGCGCAGCAGAGAATGGGCGCAGCAGAGAATGGGCGCAGCAGAGAATGGGCGCAGCAGAGAATGGGTGCAGAAGAGAATGGGCGCAGAAGAGAATGGGCGCAGAAGAGAATGGGCGCAGCAGAGAATGGGCGCAGCAGAGAATGGGCGCAGCAGTGAATGGGCGCAGCAGAGAATGCGCGCAGCAGAGAATGGGCGCAGCAGAGAATGGGCGCAGCAGAGAATGCGCGCAGCAGAGAATGGGCGCAGCAGAGAATGGGCGCAGCACGATGGTGACCGGCTTTGGCCAGCTTTGCTGTGCATGGTGCTCTCACCAAGCACAATGGTGTCGTCCGGTGCTGAAAGGTTGTACATTCCAGGTGGGCACTCAAGCACCTGAGGGAGGGAAGCGAAGGGGTGGGAGGAGAGGGGTTGGCGGCGGGGGGTGAGAGGCTCACAGAGAGGGGAGAGGCGCTGTGGTTGTAGTAAGGGGAGTGAGATTGCTGGGAGGAAAAACATGATGGTTGTAGTGAGTCCTCTTACCGATGCCCCCAGAGCCTCGTGAAGAGGACGCTTCTGGGTTGCGCACCACAACCAGAAGGCTCAGGCGCAGACTCACGGAGATGCCGGAGATGATGGGGTCGCCGATGTCCCCCCAGGTGAAGAACACACCCACTCCCCAGTGCCACCTGTCAATGGCACATACACCTCCCCCATATGGCCCCTCACCTCACCTCACCCACCATACATCCTGATGTGAAGAGAAGACTCACGGAGATGCCAGAGATGATGGGGTCACCGATGTCCCCCGAGGTGAAGAACACGTCCACACTGCCGTCCGTCACCGGCACATACACCTCCACCACATGGCCCCTCAACACGTCGCCCTCCCTTTCGCTACTGCTGCTGGTTGTGTTGCTGCTGCTGTTGGTGCTAGTGTTGCTGCTGTTGGTGTTGGTAGCAGTGCTGCTGCCTGTGCTGACCAGATCACTGTTGGTGACCGTGGACACAAGAATGGTAGCGCTGCTCGCAGTGCTAGCACCACCACTGCCAGCACCACCACCACTGCCAGCACCACTACTCTGATTGCCATTCCCCACGCCACCAGCAGCTTTTGACAAATTCCCACTGCCTTTCCCACCAGCAGCACCACCAGCAGCGGATGCCTGGGTGCGATTCACAGTGGGGAACTGCTGGCCGATGACATACGCCGGCAGAACCTCCACCCCCTCCACACTCACGTTGAACCTCCTTGCGCCCGGCACGCGGTGCACAACCTCAGCAAAGTACAGGCGCACAAAGTAGTACGCGGGGCGCGACACCGGGACCGAGTACCAGAAGGTGGGGCGGTCCCTGGCGTTGAAGGTGCGGGCGGATTCGAACATGGGCGCCATGAGCGCGAGAGAGGGGTCGGCGAAGGTGAGGAGAGTCTTGGCCTCTTGGGACGCCGGTGTGGGTGGAACGGAGGGGGTTTCCGTGAGGGGGACTTTGGGTGTGGGGAGAGGAAATGGGAATGCGTTGGATGAGGTGGAGTTGGATGAGGTTGTGTTGGATGAGGTGGAGTTGGTTTGCCTCAAGATGTTGACGCTCTGATTTGGGTTGCCGAGGTTTGGAGTGCCGCCACTGGTGGTTGTGGTATTATCTGCTGCGGAGGAGATGGCTGCTGCTGCAGTAGCAGTGGCAGAGGAGGACGCTGCAATGGTGTCGGTTGATGCTGCAGTGGCGTTGGATGCTGCTGTGCTGTTGGCTGCTGCTGTGGCGTTGGCCGCTGCTGTGGCGTTGGCTGCTGCTGCTGCACTGCCGTTAACGGGTGCTGCTGATGTGCTGTTGCTGCTGCGGTTGCTGCGTGGTGGCGGCGGGCCAATGGAGAAGGGCGAGCCCAGAGGCATGAGAGTCGCATCAGACGCCCAGGTGACGGTCGTGTTGTCCGCGAACCACAGCGTCGTCACATTGGGCCCGCCGCAGTTGATGAACACTCCGCCTGCAATGTGAGACGAGGGGAGAAGAGGGGGGGGGGGGGGAGGGGGGGAACGAGGAGGTGTCTGAGGAGGAGCGTCAAGCTGCCAATCAGAGCGTCGTCACGTTGGGACTGCCACAGTTGATGACCATTCCGGCTGCAATGGGGCAGGAGGGGAGAAAGGGGGGGGGGGAGGGTGGGGTGAGGAGCCTAGAAACGCGAACCACAGCGTTGTTTTCCCGCTGGGACTGCCACAGTTGATGACCACTCCGGCTGCAATGGGACAGGAGGGGAGGGAGGAAGAAGTGGGAGGAGGGGGGTTGGGTGGGGTGGGTGGGGTGTGTGGGCGCGGGGGGGGGGAGAAGTGGGTATGTGAGGCGGCACAAACGGCAAGCCAGAGCGTTCTCGCATTGCAACCGCCGCAATTGATGAACACTCTGGCGGCCAAATGGTGGGGTTCTGCGGGGGAGTGATGGAAGGCGGGGAAAGAGGGGAGAGGGGATGAGGCGCCTCTCAGGGACGGAGCAGAGTGTTGCCGCGTTAGGGCCTCCACAAACAGTTGACAAACACTCTGGCTGTCAGGTGGCGGGGTTGTTGGGGAAGAGTGGGAGAAAGAGGGGGGGTGGGGGGGTGGTGAGGGGGGGGAACGAGAGCAGTGAGAAACAATATGGGACAAGGTAGGGGAAAAGGTAGGGGAAAAGGTAAAAGAAAAGGTAGGGGAAAAGGTAAAAGAAAAGATAGGGGAAAAAGTAGAAGAAAAGGTAGGGGGAAAGTAACAGAAAAGGTAGGGGAAAAAGTAAAAGAAAAGGTAGGGGAAAAAGTAGAAGAAAAGGTAGGGGAAAAGGTAAAAGAAAAGGTAGGGGAAAAAGTAGAAGAAAAGGTAGGGAAAAAGTAGCAGAAAAGGTAGGGGAAAAAGTAAAAGAAAAGGTAGGGGAAAAAAGGAAAAGAAAAGGTAGGGGAAAAAGAAGCGGCGAAAAAGGGCAGGGGCAAGAGGAGAGAGGAGAGGCGAGGAGGGAGGCAGAAAAGAGGGAGGCAGGACATAGGAGAGAAGAAGACGATTAGGGCGAAGGGAGAACGGCAGCAAAGCTTGGGGAATACGAGGAGAGATAAGAGGGAAGGGGCGAGTGGAGAGAGGTGGGGCGAACGGAGAGAGGAGAGGCGAGACGAGAGAGGAGGGGCGAGAGGAGAGAGGAGGGTCGAGAGGAGAGAGGAGGGGCGAGAGGAGAGAGGAGGGGCGAGAGGAGAGGAGGGGCGAGAGGAGAGAGGAGGGGCGAGGGGAGAGAAGCGGGGCGAGAGGAGAGAGGAGGGGCGAGAGGAGAGAGGAGGGGCAGAGGAGAGAGGAGGGTCGAGAGGAGGGAGGAGGGGCGAGAGGAGAGGAGGGGCGAGAGGAGAGGAGGGGCGAGAGGAGAGAGGAGGGGCGAGGGGAGAGAGGAGGGGCGAGAGGAGAGAAGAGGGGCGAGAGGAGAGAGGAGGGGCGAGGGGAGAGAGGCGGGCCGAGGGGAGAGAGGCAGGCCGAGAGGAGAGAGGAGGGGCGAGAGGAGAGAGGAGGGGCGAGAGGAGAGAGGAGGGGCGAGAGGAGAGTGGAGGGGCGAGAGGAGAGAGGAGGGTCGAGAGGAGAGAGGAGGGGCGAGAGGAGAGGAGGGGCGAGAGGAGAGAGGAGGGGCGAGAGGAGAGGAGGGGCGAGAGGAGAGAGGAGGGGCGAGAGGAGAGAGGAGGGGCGAGAGGAGAGAGGAGGGTCGAGAGGAGAGAGGAGGGGCGAGAGGAGAGGAGGGGCGAGAGGAGAGAGGAGGGGCGAGAGGAGAGGAGGGGCGAGAGGAGAGAGGAGGGGCGAGAGGAGAGGAGGGGCGAGAGGAGAGAGGAGGGGCGAGAGGAGAGAGGAGGGGCGAGAGGAGAAGGGCAAGCGGAGCCCGTTGTGAAGGTCTGTGCTCCTCGTTCAACGCATCCGGCCGGTCTGTGCTCCTCGTCAACGCATCCGGCAGGAGCACCTGAGAGCTTTTCCATAATTAGGTGGCGCTGAGTCAGTCGCACTTGAGTCGGTGGCGCTGAGTCAGTTGCACCTGAGTCGACTCAACAGTGAGCTGAGCTGACCCGAAACCCCTTGGGAGTCTTGATTCTCCCCTTGCGGGCTGGAGAGTCACTTTCTGTTGTCGCCTGCTCAGAAGCTGGTTCATCCCAAAAACAGCTAGCTGGGCTCGGTCACTCGGAGTCTCACTCACCTTGCAGGTTGGCAAGCCAGTCGCTGTTCTCTGTGGTCCTGGTCTTGCTGTAACCCGGGTTTACGGCTTGCCCTAACTTCAACTCCCACACCACTCCCGCACCACCTCCAACTCCACTGCTGCTGCTGCTGCTGCTGCTGCTGCTGTTGCTGGTGCTACTTATGGTGCTGCCTGCGCTCTCTGCCAGACCGAGAAACGTAGCGAGTACCAGAACGGTAACAATCACCGCTTTTGAAATCGAGCGCCTCGTACTATTGAGTCGCCTTTTAGCGCGGACTGCAGGCACTCCGATTGAAGTTGCAGGACCCATAGAGACCCGTCGCTCGTCAACAGGAGCGTGAATACTCCAAGATCCCCCGAACACTGCAAACAGAAGACTCGGGCTCGATCCCTGGCTGATGCTTTCCGTATCTATGACTGGCTCGAAACACACAACTCTGGTGCCCACTCGAGAGTAGAGAAGCCTGATCGTTACGTGTGAGTGTGTAAGTGTGTGTGAGTGTAAGTGTGTTTTGAGCGGACTCAAAAGTCTAAAGAGTTGCGGCAATCTGTTTGCGATGCGTGTGCGTGCGAGCTACACCCGCTCCTGGCTCTCTACGATGGTCGGGGGGCTTAAAGTCCGTGCCGCTAAGAAGCTCCTGCTTCGAAAGCGCTTCGCTCCCGTGGATGGACGCTCCTAATGCTGTAATCTGGTGCTCGATCGCGCCACGCGGAAGGCGGATCACAGAGGTTGTTGCTTGATAGAAGACTACCCAAGTAAGACTTTCAAAGTTGACGCGGCCTGGCGCGAAACCAGCTCCTTCAGGGTGGGCTCGGACGAATCTCGTAGGGAGAGCTGTATGTGGTATGAGAGACACAAGAGAGGCATTGGACGGCGGGAAGCTGAGGAGGCGGGGTCTAGACTATGGCTTCCATGATAACAGAACGCCGGAACGCCGCGTTCCGGAGGCGGAAACTGGCGGAAGCTGGCGGGAGCTGGTGGCCTCTTTCGGAGTACCGGATCGAGGAATTCCGATAAAATTGGGCAAGCGACAGTCACGATTTTTGCGATGTCGTTGCGTGCATTCTAACAGGTATGCGCAAAAATAACCGAGCTGATTCTAGCGGAGAGCCGCAGAATGCATCCTATCGACGGAATGAGGAGAGGACGCGGCGAGGAGCGCGCAGAGGGTAGCGAAATCGTGAGCGGCTTGCACTCGGACCACAAGGGTCCCAAGCTGCGGCAACCAGCAAGGCTGCGAGGCGACACTGGGGCGTCTCTCTATCCCGAGCAGTTGCAACTCAGACACCTACCATCGCAACGCGGCCCGGAATTCTTGCGGATGAGCACTGCGATGGAGAGCAATGGAAGTCGCAACCGTTTCTGCTGAATGCTGAGGGCCTGAAAAGGAGGGAGTCAGAAAGCTGCAGCAGTGTTGGCCTCGCCCATTCGAGCTTGCTGGGAATGACGGTTGATTTATCTCAGAAGGTGGCTTTGGAGGGGAGGACTCTACAGTGCAGGAGGCTGCCATGGCGCTGGTTCACCTTCCTCGTGCGCGAAAGGGGCGGCAGGTTGCGGCCTGTAGTCAATGAACGCAATCACGCTGACACGTGCGGCTTCGTCTTCCTGACTGCAGTGTAACTCAACTTAAGTAATTTGGATTACACTTCTTAAGAAGCAATGCATACATCGCCTAAAGATTGGGAAGGCTAAGGAGATGCTATAGCAATGCTCTACAATGCATTGCTATGAGTTACTGATACAGGTGCTACTGCACCCTGAGAGCATGATACGGTTGCTAGCTGGATATCACGACTCAGTGGAAATGTCTCTAAGTTGCATTGATTCGATCACTTTCAGAATTGCTTGTTTGTCCCCCTCGAATGACGAAACCTCTGCATGAAGATAGAAACCATAGAAGGTAGGTTCGAAATAATTATCACAAACAAAAAAGCTTGCGTTGAGGACAGACGAAAGAGAAATGTTATACCTGCTTCTGTTCCCTTCTCGAGTGTCAACGCTGGCAGAAAACGAAGCAGCTTATCTTTGTTCTTGAGAAGAATCAGCTGAACATCTTGTGGCCGCTTCGGATTGGCCACAATCACCTGAATGAACACATTGGGAGGTTGATTCGGAAGCACGGAGTTGTGCACAGGAATTGCGGCTGTATCTTGTGCACCTGACACCACATGAGCTACAGCTGCCCTTAAAAAATAACACACCTTGAAGATGTGAAATGCATCAACTTGAATCACTTTGCTTGTATCCTGTCAAAAGCGGGAGACGGGTCAATGAAGTACTTAGGCTTTGCAACAGAAACAAAGAGCAAAAAGAGATATGGTAAAGGAAAAACACAATTACCCTGAGAAGATTCATGGACACAATCAGATTGCCAACATCGCTCGCATATCTCAATGTCACCATCACATAGGCACGATCCAAAAGCATGTCTGCCAAGAGCTGTGAACATAAGCTTTTTAGGAAGAGATTAGGTTCCACCAGAAACAGAGAGGGAGAAGAAAATAAAAGAGAAAGAAAGCAACAGGAGGGACAGGGACACTGGAACGCCATAATAAACAACAACGATGAGGGCGAATATCTGACCTTAGTTGCAACGCGTCTTGTAATGTAAGAAGATGATTGCAATAACTTGTTGTATGCTTCAAAGAACTGTGCCAGCAAAGCAATGGTTTGAGCATATTGTAATACAGCCATCTACACAAAGCAGGCTCACCTCCAACAGTCACACACTTGCCTTGTCGTAATTCTTCAATACAAAATCAGCAGCTGTGGCCTTGTGCCGCATCAAGAGCTCCTGCAGGCGTTTGTATACCCAAAAGGCAAAGTGTGTCAGAGATGCGTGAAGAGGGAAACAATAAAATGGTTTCATTAATCATAAAAGGATGTACCCTAAATGTTGCAGCAGCGTCAGAAGAAACTTCAAAACTGGGTAGCTCCACGTGATGGAAGAATTTGAAGAAATCTTTGCTTTCCAAGACGTACCTGCAACACAATGGCTCAGTCACTATCAAAAGCGACGCAACGCCACGAAAGGAACAAAAAGGAGTTTTCAACTGATACATACTTCGCAACTGATTGGTGGCGAATGCACTCCCGGAGCATCAACCCGTAGTAGAGCGCCAGGACTGGATCGTCATATCTGCAACAGCGGAAGTACATATTGTGAAATTTCGACCTGATAGCCCTGCCTTACAGCCAATTCGCGCATACCCTTTTATGAGGAGATCCAGAAGGTCCGTATGCTCCATGAGGTACTCGCCCGCGACCATACGATTTTGAATCTGCCTCTTTTGCAGGCTAGCATTGATCTGAACCGCATCTCGTTTTGACTGCACACAATAAATACGCCAACAATCGAATCAGCACTATAAATCCGAAGGACACAAAAGGAGCACTGCAACGAGATCACTTACATCTAGAGTTAGGTAGCTAAGGTTCCGTATAAGAAGTTCAAGAAAATCCCCCTTGAACACCTCTGCCCCCACAAGAGTTACTGCGTCTGCGTTAGGGAACGTCTCAGTGTCCCCATACAACACGATACGCATGTCATACAAATGCTTCTCCAGGTCTTCTACTATCTGAAATTTCAAGAATTAAAACGATCTCAGATGGCAATCGTGAGACTTATAAGTCCGTAAAGTGCTGTGCATACCTTCGCAGTCTTTTTCGCGTCTTGGGAGCTTCGCAAGGACGTCAGCAACTCAACGGTCGACTTTACCAGCTCAGCAGGCGACTTCGGCTTGCTAGACTTGAAAAGACTCCTCATACTTGGTGTCGCTAGAAACTTAGCCATGTCGGGCAGTTCCGTTTATCAAGGTCAAACCACAAACAGCCCGCAAAGTGGGCGATCACAACACACCGACCTCTCGCTTGAAAGCAGTTCCCAAGCCAATGCAGACGGAATGCACGCTAAATGTTAGGAGAAAAGACCGTGGTCTAGGAGACTAAGCGAAGAGAGTTCCATCGGCAACCTAAGGAGCCTCCCACTAAGGGAACCGCGCATTGAGAGGGAATAATCTCTATGGGACAGATGAGTGAACGACTTTGTGGCTCTCACGATTTTGGTGTAGAATCACCGACGCTCTAACCTGCACTGGACATGCTGTGAAAGTTCACCACATGTCTACACTCTTGTAACGATCTAAAACATTGACTAGCTTCCTACACTTGAAATGCAGGTGTTCTCGGTATGCAACTTAGGTGGCGTGGGGTGTTTGTCTTTCAAGCGATAAAATATAGTCCGGAGGATATTCAGGATTGAACTGTAGGTGTGCGCTTTGCGGAAGCGTTTGATTGGTCAAGGAACTCTGTCTGGGTTGGAGCCTCCCACTAAGGGAACCACGCTTAACGGAATTGTTTATACCGGTAGCACAGAGATACAAGGTTCATATAGTGCAGGCCCCACGATATCAGGATATTTTTCCTGATTACGCTTTTTTCATTGTCTTTTCATGCACCCACCTTGATGAGAAAGTTTTTGAAGGGCCTACCACCTTATTGAAAAGGTATTTTTTCTATGTAAGCGTCTGAATTTTCATAGTGCTTATTATAGCAGACACTGAGGCCACACAGCCCATAATCGCGTATCAACACTGAAACAAACAACTCCTATGATTACGGAAATTTCAAGGTGTCGGCGGTGTGACTCTCGCCCCCCCCCCCCTCGGGTCAGTCACGGCATGAATTTTGTAACAGTGCCAGGGCGCGATGCGAATCTTGCCGAAAGTTGTCGCGCTGTCGACAGCATTCCGCAGGAAATGTCTCCCATTGGCACTTGACGAAATCATTGCGTCAAGGTCTATGAGAAACAGGCAGCACTAAATAAAGGCATTTGCACTGGCTTCGTGCTGCGACGCACGCAGTGAATCTGGCCTGGAAAGTATCACGCGCCCCTGACTAGGTGACCTTCTCGGTCGTGTACCAGAGCGCCGCCCCACCATTGAGTGCAGTCTCCTGGAGTCTGCAGCTAGCATAACCAGGGGATTGTCGAAGCTCTGCCTATCCCCAATTCTGAACCACAGTAGCAGATTTTCCTACACCTCGGCAGCCACGGCTGTCTTTTCTCTCACACCCTGCCCAGCCAGCTCTCGCCATGGCTGCGGGTGGGGGGAACTATCCCAATGACGGAGCTATGGGTGTTGATGAACCACCAGAGCCGTGCTCTGTGTTGCACTTACTGCTTGCGTCAGTCCCGCCTTCTGCTAAGTCACTCCCAATACAACCTGTAGTGACATCTAGCTCTGCCCCACTGCCCGAGTCTAGTCCTCCCTCGCTAGTTCAGGAGGTCTCCCAGAGTACCGTAGCACCTACCGATGTGATCGATCCTGCCCCGTTTCCCATTGCTTCCGCGCACCGGGAGACCCACCCGCTCCCTGATCCTGTGTGGGTCCCTGCGGAGGATCCTCCAGTCACAGCGTCAGAAGGCTCGCCAGAGACTGGACTACCACCGTGGCGTTCAAGGAGGAGCGCTCATGTGCAGCCTCCCAAATGCGTCGTACCCGAGTTACGCGTCGCTGCATCGAGGCGTGCTGTGCGGTGCACGCCATCGGGGCCGACCCCTCTGGACCGGCCCGAGTCCAGTGGCGCTGCATTGAGGCGTGTCGAGCGCAGCGCGCAGCTGGCTTCGACGCCGGTGGACCGGCCCGGATCTAGCGTATGCCCTGCGGTGAGAGCGGCTCGCTACCGGCAGGAGACACTACTGTTCGTCTCTACATCACCTCCCCAGCCCCCCACAAACTCTTATTGAGGTTTTGTACTCCGATGCTCTTGATAAGCACAAAACACTGTGGCAGGAGCGCTATCCTTGGCTAATCCTGACTTAGACCCCTGGTGGATTCCCTGCGTTCAAGTGCAGTGTCTGCTCAGAACATGCCGGGGACAATGGGAAATGCGGCCGCAAGGGGAAGGGTGCAACTGACGTCCAATCGCAAGCATTTAAACGCCATGCCGCCACGAACAAGCACAAGCTCGCGATGCAGAGACAGAACGGTCTCTTTCAAGCGGCAACGCAGCAACCACACATTGACCAACATCCTGCAGCCATAGACATAGAGAAAGAGCGCGCTATGGCTCTGCTGGACGCGCTGCTGTTCAACTGCCAGAGCAATGAGCCCATGGAGGCGTAGGTTCGGCTCGTGAAGTATCTGGCAAAGAAGGGAGTGCATGACTTTCCCAAGAAAGCCTACGACAACTATTACAGCGCGTAAGCATTTTGCTAATGCTGATTTACCATTACCAGCTCTATGCACTTTGTTGAATGTTCAACTGCCTTGAGCCGTCTAATTTATACATTATGGGATTTCCATGCAGGTACGGCTTTGGAGAATTCACCCAGGCAACCGCAACATGGCTTCGGACAACACAGATGGACCACATTCGAGCCAGTCTCTACCTCGGTCTAAGCTGCGACGAGTCCACGGATCGGTGCCGCGGGAAGCACCTCATTGTCTACGCAACCTTTGTCAAGAACGGCGCCGTTGTTACAAAGTTTCTCGCACTCCAGACCGTCGACTGAGCTGATGCAGCCTCTCTCCTTGCCTTGCTTCTGTCGTACCTGGGAGCCATCGGCATCGACCTCAACCGCATTACCGGCATCAACACAGATGGAGCTGCAGTGATGACTGGTGTACGGAATGGTGTTGTGGCGAGGCTCCGCACCCGCATCCGTCATTTGGTCTCTTGCCACTGTATTGCTTATAGGTGACCACAGTCGATGGATGTATGAAATTCCCCTAATGTTGTTTGTCAAAGTTCTATTAACACAGTATCTAATTGGGGTATATGCAGGGAAGCGTTGGCGGCCAAGGATGCGGCAAACTCTTTGCCGCAATTTTGAATGGCGGATGCTTTCATTCGGTGGTTGGCGGAGTTTCTCGGTCGGTCGGGCCCGTGGCACCAGCGCTTCTTGGACCTCCAAGAAACGTTTTTCCAGACAAGTCTCGAGCTTCAATGTCCGCTGGCTCGAGCCGCGGTGAGGCCGTCCTGAGGTTGGTGGCCGTTTTGTCAGGTATCATTGTTATGATGCATGAGCTTGGTGACATGAGGATGTACAAGATGGCCACTAGCTACATGTTCCAGTTTCTGCTCCTGTTCCTTGCCGATCTGCTTGAGTAGCTGAACGTCTTGAACAAGACGTTCCAGCAGCGGCAGGTGAGCCTTGCTACACATACGCTTTTCGATTTGACCCAAAACGAACTAAACATTCTACACACATGATCGCCCTCTACTCATGAATCTCTCCCACTTGTCTTGCCTAGTTGCAGATCGACTACGCCGCCGTTCAGTCTCAGATCGCCTGCACCACTAGCTTCATTGAGTCCCGCTACGTTAACTGCGGTGGTGACTTCGGTGGAGGCCTCAGTGAGCACCTCTCCACATTCTTGCGCCTCCATGGGGAAGGAGGATGTCGACAAGTGACCGTCCAAGGGGTTGACGCCGATGGCCGCCCCACAACGCACACGTACCTACTTCATGATGACCCCATCGACGGCTACGATGGGCCCTTCACGCACAACGGCAGCGTGGATCTTTGCACGGCAATGGCTGAGGCAATGGTCGGCAATCTTCTTGACTGGCTAGGCGATCTGGACTCTTTGTCTGGCTGCCGTCTTTTCATATCGGAGGACTAGCCGCTGGGCCGGCAAAAGAGCGCAATGCTCTCTGCCTCGAGCACCTGATGTCTCTTGTGGCTTTGTTCCAGGCGCAGTAGTCGGACGAGATAGTGCCGGGTAAGTAAGCCTCCCCCATTTATGTGCCAATGCCTCTAAGAACCTACTCCTTTTCCCTCAATACCATGTCCACCCCCCCATAACCTTACCCAATACACTGTCCTTGTCGCATCCTGGTGTAATAATGCCTCTAGGAACCACCACCCTTGCCCTCTAATATCCTGCCTCACTCTCCCCTGTGTGTCAAGCATTGACAAGCGCAAGGCCATCAAAGAGCTGCGCAACTTCTGCCCCATCCGAGCTGCTGCCCCGAAGTGCGAGAAAGGCTTTCACCCTGGGCTTTCCGAAATGCTGAAGACACCGGACTGGCAGGACGCCTACCCTAACCTGGTGAAGCTCTGGATCACGGTGGCTGTCCTGCCGCTGAGCACGGTGGAGTGCGAACGAGGCTTCTCACGCCAAAACATAATCAAGAGCTGGCAGCGCGGGGCCATCAAGGACACTTGCCTGTCAGATCTGATGGCTATGTCGCTGCTGGACTACGAGCCCAACTGGGCGGAAGTTGTCGACATCTGGTGGAGTTAACAAGAAGCGGCACCCCTTCAACATGACTGCGAGGCCAAAGAAGCGATTGGAGAGCGAGAAAGGGAAGGAGAAAGAGGATGAGGAGGAGGGGGAGGAGATGGAGGAGGAAGGTGGGGAGCTCGTGGGGGATGATGCACAGGATCGTTGGGATGATAACGACGAAGATTAGTAGCTAGCAAGTTAGGTTCCCCTGGCAGTGAGGCAGATGTGTTAAGCTTTGATTGTTAGAGCTAGAGAGATGCAGTAATCCTAGAGAGGCCAAAGTAAGGCCAGAAAGAGAGCTACAGTAGTGTGACAAGCTGCTGTCAAAACTAGAGAGGCCAAAGTAAGTACAGAAAAGTAGAGGCGAGGTTTGCTTATGTTCTACAAATGGGCATTGTGCGTCTGAAAGTGCAGCGACACATGCTTAGTCACATCTCGTACTTCGGCAACATCAGCCAATAAACTCGAAGTAACCCTGCTTAGAAAGTCTAAAACTCAGCACGAACACTGAAAAATCAGGACCCCGACTGATCCCAGCCCTGTGCGAAAGTTTTTTTTTTTTTTTTTTTAGGGTAACACTAGGCAATCAGCGGACCTCTAAACCAATCGCAGGGCCTGATATAGTGATACACGAGAATGCAAAGGGTCTAACTAAGATGTGTCAACATATTATATATATATATATATATATACAGTATATATATATAGGCTAGGTAGGTGTACTACAGAATTGTGGTTCCTATTGTAGATGGTACAACACCCTTCTTGTATCTCTCTCTCTCTCTCTCTTATCTAGTTCTCTCTCTTTTCTCTCGCTAAACTTCTCCTACCTAGCTAAACCCTTTCCTAAGATGGTATCAGAGCTTTGGTGACTCGGCTTAAATTCCCAGTGCTAGCGCTGCAAAGGCGCTCCGCCTATCACAGCGAGGGGGGGTGTCGAGAGACCCACTGGGGTTACCCTTGAGAAGATCCTCAGGGAAGGGCTACAGGTGCAGAGCCTGGGGGGGTATGGGCGCACTGACCCGCCCTTTTAACTTAATGGTTAGTGACTGAGTTCTGACATGGTTTCAAAGCAGGCTGATACTGCTGAGCCTTCTCCTCACGCTTTCGCCGCGTACTCTCCCCCCTCCTCTCACTTTCGCGCCGCCGTGGCGGCCTCGTCGGGCTGCAATGGCGGTCTTGATATGCTGCTGTGGCGGCCTCGACGTGCTGCCGTGGCGTCGACGCGCTGCCATGATGGCTTTGTCATGTTGCCGTGGCGGCTTCGACGCGCTAGCGCACGGACGGCAGCGGCCAGCACGCTGATCTAGCGCCGGCCAGCACGCCCGCATGCAGCCAGCACGCCAGCTAGGGCGGCTCGCTCCTTGGCTCCGTTGCAGAAGACCTGCCCCCTCCCCTGCGTCCCCCTCCTCCCCGCCGCAGCTGACAGCTGACTCACGCGGTCCTTCCCCGCCGCCGGGTGCTGCGGGCTCCGCCGCTGGCGTCGAAGCCACCGCTGCCGCAGGTGCCGCTGGCTCTGCCGCTGCCGCCTGCCGCCGCTGCCACCACTGTTGTTGTTGCCGCCGCCGCCGCCGCTGCCCTCGCTGCCGATGTTGCCACTTCGCACGACGAGGGGTCGACCGCGCTGAAGAAGCCGCCGCTGCTGCTGAGTATGGGGGTGCTAGGCTTAGGGGGTGTTGGGCTTAGAGGTGCTGTGTGTATGGTGTGTTTTGACCTAAATTACTATGAACACCAGTGGACAGACTAGTAGTATTGCCCTGGTCTCTTGTCTGCGTATCGCATATCAAGCCTAGAGGGTGTGTCAATATATATATTTTATAGATGTATATGTATAGGCTATGTAGGTGTACTACAGAGTGCTGGTTCCTATTGTAGATGGTACAACACCCTTCTTGTATCTCTCTTTCTTGTCTAGTTCCCTCTCTTTTTCTCTCGCTAAACTTCTCCTACCTAGCTAAACCCTCTCCTATCAAGATGCACTTAGCAGGGGTACATTCCATTAAGGTTTCAGTCTCAGAATAGCGCATTGACCTAGACAAGGGCATACAAGGGTTCTTATGCTTGGGTGTTGTACCCTCTAAGAGCATGCACCTACCTAGCCTATAACAACAAATATATATGAGTTGACATTAAGATCCGACTTGGGTAACCGCACACGAATCGGGTAACTGCCCACGCTGTATTACAGATTCAATTGATCAGAACTCAGTCACTAACCACTGAGTTAAAAGGGCTTGTTAAGTAGTGGGTAAGTGTGCCCATAACCCCCAGGCTCTGCACCTGTGACCCTTCCCCCAGGACGAAGGGCAACCGCAGCATGTATCATGACACCCCCCCTCGCTGGGGTAGGCGGAAGACACAAGTGCCTCTGTAGCACTGCCACCTCTCCAGTGCACATTAGAAATTGAACTCGGGTGGTCACCCAACTCCAATACCATATCAGAACTCAGTCAATAACCACTGAGTTAAAAGGGCTTGTTAAGTAGCGGGTTAGTACGCCCATAACCCCTTCCCCGAGGACCAAGGGCAACCCCATCGTGTATCATGACACAGTTATGTGTCCTTGCTATTGTGTCGGACCAGGGTCTCAGATTTCAGGCTAAAAAGGCCTGAAAATCTGTATATCAGGGTGTTTTTTTTTCATACCCTGAATTTTCATACTTCGGTTTTTGTTAATCCAGATTTTTAGGGGTTGTTGATTTCGTAAGCCTGAAAATCCGTATATTGCTGTTTTAGAGAGCCTAACGAAACAGCCTTTACTAGAAATCAGCCTGAAGCAGAATCTGATCCCCCCCACCCCCACACCCCCCCACCCCCCTCCACCCCCCTGTGTACTCTTCCGCCGAGATCCGGCATTGATGGGGCTCGGCCCTAAATGGGCAGTTTTCAGGGGGGTACACGTGTACATGACACCAGGGTCGCGGTCGCAGCCAGGGTCATGTTATAATTGCGCGAGCAATTGGAGTTTCGTTGGAGTGTCTCTCACAGCCTCTCGTCACTACACTTTTGCGATTGCGCCTCGCGACACGTACTTTACAGTTCGCTGAAGTCCGAGAATGTTGGACGCAAAGCAAGTTTGACGAGAGGCAGTAGGAAATATCCCTCAAGTCCAAATTTTAGCTGGGCGATGAGCTCTCCCTCTATAGTTGGCCGCAAATTACAGCTAAGGCAAAAACTGAGGCCTGATTAGTCAGACTTCCTAAAATTTTGGCTTGAAAATTCGGCCTCCAAACAAAAACGAAAATGAATCAAAGACCATGTGTACTACCCTTGAACTTCTGTCTGTTCGGTCAACGGCCAATGACCATTGCACTTCGTGGCTCGTCATAGATGCGAACTCAACAAGAGTTACCGCTCGAGTGTCACTTTCATGAATGTTAATAATTCCTTATCATAACACTCCCCTTCATTGGTGAAGGTGTTAAATTATATATTTTGTTATATAATTGGTAGGCTTGGTAGGTGTTACTGAAACCTACTGTAAAGGGTACAACCCTCCTCCTTGTATCCCTCTCTCTTCTATTCTCGATCCCCCTTTTCTCCCCTCAACTTTCCTAGCCTAAAACCTCACGCCATTCCATGGCTTCCCTCATACCTAGCTTAGTTTAACATGGTTTCAGAGCAGGCCCCTTTCGCTCGGGCCTTCTCTTCACGCTTCCGCAGCGTACTCCCCCCCCATACGTCACACCACGCTGGCCCCGTCATGCCGCGCTGGCCCCGTCATGCCGCGCTGGCCCCGTCACTCCGCGCTGGCCCCGTCACGCCGTGCTGGTCCCGTCATGCCGCGCTGGCCCCGTCACTCGGCGCTGGCCCCGTCACGCCGCGCTGGCCCCGTCACGCCGCGCCGGCCCCATCACTCCGCGCCGGCCCTGTCCCTCCGCGCTGGCCCCGTCTCGCCGTGCTGGCCCCATCACTCCGCGCTGGCCCCGTCACACCGCGCTGGCCGCGTCACGCCGCGCTGGCCCCGTCACGCCGTGCCGCCACACCGCCGTGCCGCTGGGTCGCCGTGCCGCCGTGCCGTCGTGCTGCCGTGGCGGCTTCGCCACGCCAGCGCACGGACAGCTACGGCCAGCGCCCTGTCCTAGGCGCCAGTCGTAACGCCCTCACGCCAGTAAGCGTCGCGCCAGCCATGGTGCCTCGCTGAAGATTCCCTCCCCCCCCCCCCCAACCCCCGTCCTTCCCCTTTGCCAAGGAGATTGGCCATGCCGCCGAGAGGGCGGGGGCTGCTGCAGTCGCCTCTGACATTGAAGCCGCCGCTGCCGTTGTTGCCGCTGGCCTGTTGCCGCCACTCGCCGCTGTTCGCCGCCGCTCTCGTCACTGCCGCCGTTGCCGCCATTACCATCTTCCTTGCCACAGTTGACGCCTGCCTCGTGAGGGCCTTCCCATCACCGAGGAGATTGGCCATGCCGCCGAGAGGGCGGGGGCCGCTGCACTCGCCTCTGACTTTGAAGCCGTCACCGCCGCCGTCGTTGCCGCTGGCCTGTTGCTGCCGCACGCCGCCGCCGCCGTCCCTCTCATCACTGCCGCGACTGCCGCCATTGCCATCTCCCGGGCCGTGGGTGTTGACCGATTCCGGAGTCATCGCGGCTGCTGCTGGGAAAGGGCGGGCTAGGTTAGGGGGTGTGGGTGTGTGTGGGCTTGTTACTACCAAGCCTAGGGGGTGTGTTAAATTATATATTTTGTTATATAATTGGTAGGTTTGGTAGGTGTTACTGAAACCTACTGTAGAGGGTACAACCCCCCTCCTTATATCCCTCTCTCTTCTATTCTCGATCCCCCTTTTCTCTCCTCAAGTTTCCTAGCCTGAAACCTCACGCCATTCCATGGCTTCCCTCCTACCTAGCTTAGTTTAACAGAAGGTACTCGAGCTTGGCACGCTTGGAGATTCAGCAAAGCTCGGTGTAGTGCTGGTTGTCGTGGCATCTTCTTGGTGAGGAAGTCAGCTGCCATGTCACTAGTAGGACAGTATGACAGGTCCACTTTCCCTTTGTCGGTTTTGTCTTTGACGAAGAAGTATCGCAGGGCAATGTGCTTTGTGCGATTGATGAAGCCAGGCTTGTTGGTAATCTTGATTGCGCTATGGTTGTTGCAGTGTAACTTGAATGTTGGCGAGGTGCTGAGCTTCGCTTCTTGAAGTAGTTCTTGAAGCTAGAGTCCTTCGCGAACAGCAAATGTTGCTGCGATGTATTTTGTTCCATCTGGGGAGAGAGCAATCAGCTCCTGCTTCTGTGAGTTCCAGGAGATAGGTCCAGTAGGTTCCAGTCGAAAGAAGAAGCCTGTACGAGAACGACGATTAGCAGGGTATGCGGCGTGGTCTGCGTCGACGTATCATGTGAGTTGAAATAAGGGTGTAGTGATGGTGGAGTAGGTAAGGCCGATGTTGGGAGTCGAAACAAAGTATAGGAGGGCTCGCTGTAGGTCCAAGAGATTCTCCCCTTCAGGTCACCGAGAGTATTGGGCGAGCTGGCTGGCGATATAGGATAGGTCAGGTCGGCACATGACGGCGGCAAACAGCAGGCAGCCGAGTTGCTGCTGGTAGATTTGATGTGCGGCAAGGGCAAGCGTCTTGGTGTTGGTCTTGTAGCTTACGGCAGGTGTACAGTAGGGTGTGGAGAGCAGTGTCGGCGTGAGGTTGAATTTCTTTGCTAGGGCCTCGACATATTATGATGTGGAGAGGTGGATGGCTTTTGGCATGTAGGAGATGTCGAGACAGAGAGATTGAGTCATGGCCTTGGAGGTGGTAATGTCGATGCACTCTCCCAGGTTTTGCTCGAACTGGTCGAGTAAGCCTTGGTTGGTGCCGGTGTAGAGCAGATCATCGACGTAGACTGTAAGGGGGATGTATTCCCTGCGGACTTGGAGACGGTACATCCCGGGGTCATGGGGTAGCTGGGTGAAACCAATGTCTAGCAAAATGTCATGTAGGTGCTACTGCCAGAGACGAGGTGCATGCTTGATCCCTCGTAAAGGGTCTTTTGGAGCTGGCATACGTGAGGGTTTCCGTCGCCGTAGATGTGAGATTGCTCGACAAAGATCAGAGCATCAACTTTTGCATATAGGAACGCATTCTTGATGTCGATCTGTCGGAACCCTAGGTGTCGACATGCGGTGATGTCAAGGAGAATACGCACAGAGGTGTGACGACTAACTGGGGCGAAGGTTAGGTTGAAGTCGATGCCATGACGTTGATCGTAGCCTCCTACGACCCATCGTGCTTTGTAGTGCTCGATGTTTCCTTGGGTGTCTGGCTTGACGCGGTAGACCCATTTGGCAGATAGGATCTTCCTCCCCTTCACTGCTGCGCGGTCCACCAGAACCTAGGTGTCTCGAGAGCGAAGTGCGAAAAGTCCAGTGTCCATGGCCTTGCGCCATTCGGTGCGATGGGGTCTGGGGAGAGCGTGACGGGGTGTTTTTGGCTCGATCACGGAGAGGCCCTGATAAACTGTTGCATGAAGGCCGAGGATGTGGAGGCTTGGGAGGCTTGTGGTACAAGTCACACCTTCGGTGACTTCTCGCACGTCATCGTCCGAGTTTGTGTGAAGTTGTGGGTCTTCAAGGGTCCCGGTGGCTCCGTCTTCGCACAATTTTGATGGAAATCGTGCAAATCTGGAGAGAATTAATTAGAGATTAAGTCTGACGATCTTAACGGAACATTGCGTACAGCTCAGGTAACTTCTAGAAATGAGCTTATACGCGTTGGAAAGGTCTTAATCTCTACTTTCCAGAATGGTAAAGCACGTTCATAACCAAGATCTGAGCCGCCGATTATGACGAAATCTGTGTGAGGAGATATCCTGGTAATTTGGCTAGGCAGCCATGAATGACCTAGTCAAAACGAGAGGGGCAGCAGTTAGATCTGGAAAAGTTCGAGAATGAGATTGTCAAACACCACCAACCCTCGCCCTGGACCAAACTCTAAGACCCCCAAGTGCCACATCTGCAACATCAAAGATGTTGTAGTGGGTTTGGGGTTGTATGGATTGGAAAGGTAACGAGATCAAACCTAGCCAACCAACCCACATCTTTTGCCCAAATCCCAATAGCCCACAACCAGCTAGAGCAAACTACACCACAGAACACTACACATTTATCACTCCCCCTTGCTCGTGCTGGGTGTGGCTCAACACCATAGGGCAAAAGACTTCACACCACTCCCCCTTGCCCAAGGGTTGGGGCCACCCAGAGCATGGAGTCCGCCAAGGAGAGGAGCACCAAGACGCCGGCATCTGCTGCGGGAACTCTGTCATCATGGGGCTGCATCCCGAGCAAGGTCATGCACACACCATGACGCTCAAATGGAAGAGACTTGGTAAGAATATCAGCAGCCTGCCGGTTGGTGGGGCACCACTGCAAAATCACCTCACCCGCAGCTACCATCTCCCGAATGAAATGCCACCGGACCTGCATGTGTTTGGTGCGGCCATGCAAGCATGCATTCTGTGCAAGGGCAATGGCAGACTGATTATCCACAAACACAGGCACACCACCAGCATGATCATGGCCAAACTCCCCAAACAAACGCCTCAGCCAGACACCCTCCTGAATGCACTGACACAGACTTATATACTCACTCTCAGTGGTAGAGAGTGCTACCACGGGCTGCTTCTTGCTCTGCCAAGAGATAGCTGCCCCATTCAGACAGAACACATACCCACTGTGGCTCCTGCGACTTGCGGAATCTCCAGCATAGTCAGCATCACTGAAGCCAACTAGCTGGACCTGAGACTGGGGCTGTGTTTGGAAGAAGATACCTGACTTGACACCACCTTTCAGGTACCTCAGCACTCTCTTAGCGGCCTGCAAGTGAAACATTTTAGGACAAGAGGCGACCTTAGATAGCTGTGAGACTGCAAAGGCAATCTGTGGCTGTGTGGTAGTACAAGCATACATGAGGGATCCCACAATGCTTTGGTAGAGCTTGACTAGCTCATCTCGCAGCAAAGGTTCATCCTCATAGGCATGCACATCAAAGCCTGTTGGGAGAGGAGTACGCACGGGGTTGGCCTCTGAGAGACCAAAGGACTGAAGCATGTTAAGAATGTACCTCTCTTGATGAATCAAGATACCACTCTCATCACGCTCAATTTGCATTCCCAAGTAGTACTTCACCTCCCCCAAGTCCTTCATGCGAAAACGCGAGGACAAGAAGTCTTTCACTCGATCTAGCAAAGCCTTGCTAGAACATAGGAGCAAAAGGTCATCCACATAGAGGAATAAGGAGATCCGCTCCTCATCTCTCACAAAGTGGTACAAAGCAGGGTCACACTCAGATCTCTCAAACCCAAAATCCATGAGAGCCTCATCAAATTTTAGGTACCACTGTCGTGGGGCTTGCTTTAGCCCATAAATGGACTTTTTGAAGCGACACACTCGGTGAGACCCATCATCAAAACCAGGGGGCTGCCGCATGTAAAGCTCTTCCTCCAAATCCCCATGGAGGAAGGCTGTCTTGACGTCCATATGATGGATATCAAGCCCCAAAGCAGCTGAAATTCCAAGCATACCTCTCAAGGTCGCATGCTTCCCAACTGGAGAGTACACTTCTTCATAGTGTACTCCCAATTTCTGCGTGTTTCCCATCACCACCAATCTGGACTTAGGCCTCTCAATGGTACCATCAGGGTTATGCTTGTATTTCCAAACCCATTGACACTTGAGGACCTCCAAACCAGGTGGTACCACGGCTGGATCAACCAGCTCAAATGATCCATTTACCTTGTGAGACTCAAGCTCCTCATGCATAGACTCAACCCATTCGGGATGGTTCAGCGCCTCATGGACTGACCTAGGCTCATGCACCTGACCCATTAGACACACATCAAGAGCATACTCATGCCCATGCATGTCCACAAGCATGCAATCATCCAAATCAGACACAAGAGGATCATGCATGCGTGCAATGTGCCCCGGTGAAAACCTTTCAGGTGGCTGGGAAATTCGAGCACTGCGTCGCAGAGGTGTTGCCTCTCCTTCTTCCAGCCTCCGCAGCTTCTCCTCCCAAGTCACCCTCTTCATTGGAGTCCTTGGAGTCTTGGACAGCTGCTGGTTCAACAACTGCTGCCAACTGCTTCTCGATGGAGTTGAAGGCACATGCTGCTCCGGCTGATCATCACGCGCATCGGCCTGCGTGGCTGGCTGAGGGGTAGAATCTGTCTCTCGAGACTCCTCATGGTTAGGATCAGCTGGTTCTGGCTCCTCCTGCTGCTCCTCCCCTTCATCTCCAGGGTCCTCCCATGCCCCCTCAAAGATAGAAGCCGTATGAGGGTCTTGAATGGAAGTCCCACTATGGCTTGTACCATGCTCCTTCCACCCCTTAAAATTCAGCCCCTCATGGAAAACCACATCACGGCTCTCCATCACACGCTGGTCAGCTACACTCCACAGCACCCAAGCCTTGCTCCTCTCAGAAACCCCAAGGAAGATCCCCCACTGTGCCTTAGGATCTAGCTTCCTCCTTTGCTGGTCAGGTACCTTATACTGTGCCATGCACCCCCACACTCGTGCCATGGAAACATTCGGCACCTTCCCTGTCCATAAGGAGTATGGGCTCTTGCCTGCAAGCCCCTTGCTGCCCATCCTGTTCTTCACCCAGTTGGCATACTGCACTGCTGCCCCCCACCAAGTGTTATCAAGCTCGGCATGGGCAAGGATGGCCCGAGCCAAATCGGTCAAGGTCCTGTTAAGCCGCTCCGCTGCCCCATTTTGCTGTGGCGTGTAAGGTACAGAGAGCTGGTGGGTAATACCCTTTTCTTCCAAGAAGGTTTGAAGTTCTTTCCCAAGGTACTCTCCACCCCGATCTGACCTTAACACCTTCACCAAGGCCCCTGACTCCCTCTCCACATAGCGTATCCACCGCTTAAACACCTTTGCCACCTCATCCTTAGTCTTCACCAAGATGACCCAGCTAAGTCGACTGAAGTCATCAAGAAAGGTGACAAAGTATCTGCTGCCCTTTTCCCGGTCAGGAGTTTGCATCGGTCCACACACATCCGTGTGCACCAGCTCAAGGGGAGTCGAGGCATAATCAGAGGAGATAGGGAATGAGGTTCTAGGCAGCTTTCCAGTTGTGCAGTCAGGACATTTGCTCTGCTGCCCAGCTCCTTCCTTGACCTCCACCCCCTTCAGCTCCCCCTTCTTCACACACTCCAGCAGTTGCTGCTTCCCCGCGTGCCCCATGCGAAGGTGTAGCAACTCAGGTGACACCGTTTCCACCTGCCTCCAGCGAGTGCTACAAGCGGATTCCTCAGGAAAAACCATATGTGCCTTGTAACAATTTGGCACACAAGCTGGAACAAGGTATAAACCCTTGTCCAACTTTGCCTCCATCACCACAGCTTCACCCTTTCTAACAGTACACCCTCCCTCAGTGAAAGTGCAAACGTATCCCTGTTTAGCCAGCTGCGAGCATGAAAGGAGGTTTGCAGCTAAACCAGGGACGTGAAGGACCCCCTTCACACCCACTAGCTCCCCCTCCTTCCCCTTAATGGTGATCGTGCCGATGCCAATTGCTTGCAGCAAATCTCCGCTCCCAACAATCACGTTCCTCGAATTTGGTGGGAGAGGATGGTAGGAGGTGAAGAGATCACGGCGAGGAAGCATCCCAGATGTTGCTCCAGAGTCTAGAACCAGGAAGTTGGGATCAGCCAATGCACGACCAGTGAGAGCTGCATCCTGCCCTAGCATGAGAAACGAGAAACCATCATCGGAGGAGTCGTCTTGGCCCTTCCCCTTCTCATCCTTAGCAGCTGCGGCCGTTGCTCCCTTGCTGCCCTTCTTATTCCGGAGCCCCTTCTTCATCCTTTTCTCCACCCAATCAGGTTTGGTCACTGGTGGGGCCTCTCCAGAGTAGCCGTGAGGCTTCCATCCCTCAGGCCTACTCCAGCAACTCTTCCAAGAGTGTTTTTTGTTGCATCCGGGCACAAGGCATTTGTCCAACTCTTTCTTCTTCCCCCCACCTCCTTGCTGTTGATAGCCTTTCCTGAAGGAAGCTTTATCTGCTGCACCCATGCCTCCTTCTAGACCTCTTCCAGCATCAACCTTGCGAGCCTCATCAGAAATTAGAACCTCCCAAATCCACACCTTGGTCCATTTCTGTTGCTCGAGGTGAAGGTACTGTAGTAATGCCTCATTAGCCGCTTGATCCAACCCTTGGAGCGCAGTATAGATGATCTCCTTCTCATCTACCGTGTAATCCAGCTCCTCCAAAGCCCGCACATTCTCATCCACCCTCTGGAGATACTGAACCATGGTCTCCCCCTCCCCATAGTTCCGCTCCATGGTGTAAAACCGCTTCCGCCAAGTAAGCACGCTTAGTAGCCCTTTCTGCAAGTGCCTATCTTGTACTCTTTTCCAAGCTGCAGCCGCTGCACCTTCCTTCCCCTTCAGGTCAATCAGCATCTTAAGAAGCTCAAGTTGCCCCTCCAAAGCCCAACACAGGTACTGAAATGCCTGGCGATCCTTCCGATCCCATGCTTCTTGAGCTTTGAGCAACTCCTCGCTACTTGGTTGCGACCTTCCGGTTCGAGTTGCAGCGGTTCCTCCTTCATTCCCCCCACTCAACGATGCTCCCCCAGCCCCGGATCCCACTTGGCTGGTTGCTCCAGTAGACGCCTCCCCAGATTCAGCTCGTGGTCGCTTCTCCGATCCATCCAACACACTTTCTAGGTCCTTAATACCTAGCCATAGTGTGAACTGGAACCTCCATAGCGAAAAGTCTGAGCCGGTAAACCTAGGAGGGCCATCCAACTTTTGGGCCATGTCAAACCCTAGATCTGGAGCACTTCAAGCCTCTCTAGATCTCTTCCAGTGGAGGAAAGAACGTCCTCTAACCGTGGCTCTGATACCACTGATGGAAATCGTGCAAATCTGGAGAGAATTAATTAGAGATTAAGTCTGACGATCTTAACGGAACATTGCGTACAGCTCAGGTAACTTCTAGAAATGAGCTTATACGCGTTGGAAAGGTCTTAATCTCTACTTTCCAGAATGGTAAAGCACGTTCATAACCAAGATCTGAGCCGCCGATTATGACGAAATCAGTGTGAGGAGATATCCTGGTAATTTGGCTAGGCAGCCATGAATGACCTAGTCAAAACGAGAGGGGCAGCAGTTAGATCTGGAAAAGTTCGAGAATGAGATTGTCAAACACCACCAACCCTCGCCCTGGACCAAACTCTAAGACCCCCAAGTGCCACATCTGTAACATCAAAGATGTTGTAGTGGGTTTGGGGTTGTATGGATTGGAAAGGTAACGAGATCAAACCTAGCCAACCAACCCACATCTTTTGCCCAAATCCCAATAGCCCACAACCAGCTAGAGCAAACTACACCACAGAACACTACACATTTATCAAATTTGTCGCAAGAGGGGTCGAGGGGGGCGTTGTCCACGTCGTCGTCATGGTCGAAGTGTGGATTTTTTCCCAGGTGTTCATCAGGTGGGTGCATGTCCAGTCGAGCAGCGGCAACTTCGTCTTCTGAAGAGACGAAGCTGCGTTCTCCTCGTGCATAAGCTGCTGCCCTATTGGTACTGTAGATGGATCTGCCCAGAACTTCTTCAGAGTGAGACATTCATAGAAGAGTATGTCCTTGAAAGGGATTATGTTGGAACTCTCCAGGTCCAAGATCGTCCACGCTTGGTACTCGTCCGAGGTGGACGCCCCAGCGAGCTCGCCTTTCGAACTTCCCAATCATGGCATGATGAGGTCAATGCTGGACCATGTAGCCCCAGACTCACAACATGGTAGTGTCACATGGCCTTCCTATCCAGGCTAGATGGGGGGATTGATTGTCTTCATTGGCAGTGGAGGACAGTAGGTTGTGAAGGCGTACTACTTGGTGCATTGCATAGGGCCAATACTGTGGGGGCAGTCCAGACTGGAGCATCATCGCCCTTACTTTGGTCTGTAGGGTGCGGTTGGTAAGTTTAGCAATGCCTTGTTGTGGATGAGTGTAGGGTTGGGAGAGCATGTGCTCGATTCCAAGGTCTTGGAGATGAGTCTATAGCTCTTCACTCTGGAACTCCCGAGCTCCATCCGTCTGCCAATACTTGAGTTTTCTTCAGGACTGGCGCTCAGCAAGAGTGAGCCAGGGTCGGAAGATGTTAAGAAATCCTCCTCTATTCTGAAGGTTGACTACCTAGACATGGCGGCTGGTGTCGTCGATGAAGGTCAGTGTGTACTACCCCCCCTGTAGTCCTGTGTGTGTGAGGACAAGGTAGTCGTTGTAGACCTTGTCCAGTTGTGAGTGGCGAGTTGGACAGTGTGGGAGATCTAGGATAACTGGATCTCACTGGGAGCAGTTTCGGGGCGGACTGTGCAGGTGCGAGGGGCTTGGCTGATTTGAAGACGAAGCCGGATTCATCCGGCCTTTCAGCACTGGTGCCTGCGTTAACTTTGCGCCAACGATTCAACTTTTGTTGGCCTTTTTCCTTCACTCCGACTTATATCTGCGATCAAAAGGGCACAGGACTACGACAGAAACATGGCACAAGAGGTTAGGTCATCCTCCGCGAGAAGCTCTCAACAACTCGATTAAAGCCTCGATTTTCGACAATGACACTTTCCTTTTAACCAACGGCCAAGAGCTTCGACCTAGCAGCCGCCAACTACCCTGCACCATCTGCCCCGGCGCTCACCTGAGCCATGCTTCGTACCTGTCCCGTCGCACTTCCCAAATGATTCTAAGTACTGACATATGGACGTCGTTTTCAGCGATATCCTCTTCATGCTGCAGGAAGCAGACGACATCAGCAGCTCGATATATAATCACCTTCACTGATGGCGCTACCTGCTATGTCAGGCACAAGAATCTATCTCACAAGTTAGAAGCTCTTGACGCCTTCAAGCTATGGCTGAAAATAGCGGAGCGGCAGAGCAGCATCAAGCTGAAAGAGATACAGATAGACAACGCGGGTGAATACACTAGCAAGCAGTTCGAAGATTTCTTGGTGCGGAAAGGGATTCTCAAGAGCAAGACAGTGCTTTATGCCCCTTAGTAAAACGGAGTAGCTGAGAGGATGAACGGAACGTTGGACGAGAAGATGCGCGTGCTTCTGCAACAGTCCAATCTGCGAGCTGATTTTTGGTCGTTTGCGATGGCGCAAATGCGCGTGCTTCCGCAACAGATGTAGCCGAAGAATATTATCCGCCTGATAGCGCAGCAGCAGGACCTTCTACAGTTCCGTAGTCATCCACGACAGTAGCTGAACCAGGTCCTTTGTCACGTAAAGAACCATTGTTCGAATCCTATTTTCCTTCGACACGTGCCTACAACATAAAAACTCCGCTCTTCATTCCACTCTCAGACCTGTTGCGTCCTGCCATGACACAGGTTGTCTACACTTATGAGGAGCACCTGCGCCGATAGAAAACTGGCGCAGCATCAAATGACAGTTCTCGCCATTTGCCATCCGAAGTTGACGATGATGACATCGTCGAAGTTTGCCAACCATATTCTCGTGGTGACCAATTGGCTCTACAAATCCTCAGCCTTACTATCGCAGTTCAGCATCCAGCGGTCAGGATCGAGCCGAAAATAGTCAAGCAGGCCCTCTCTGACTCTGATGCGGACAAATGGCGAGCAGCTATGGATGCAGAAGTAGCAGCTCTCGAGAAGCGAAAAACGTGGAAATGGGTTTCACTGGAAGCAACAAGTGGCAAGAAAATCCTTTTGGGCAAGTGGGTGTTTCGCATAAAGACAAATGTAGCAGGCAAACCAGACAAGTTCAAGAAGAGATGGGTTGTTCGAGGTTTTGAGCAAACCCATGGCATCGATTACGACTAGACTTTTGCTCCGGTCAGCCGCCATACCTCGGTTTGAATTCGCCTCGCTCTTGCTGCCAATCACCCAAACCACTTCACCAACTGGACATTAAGACCACGTTTTTATACGCAGGCGTCGATGCATATGTCTTCGACGAACTCCCTCACACTTGCGGCGACGGACTCCACATCTGCAAGCTACTTAAATCACTCTATGGCATCAAACAGGCTCCTTGCCCATGGCAGCAGCAACTTCACAACGTTCTACTTTCCCTCGACTTTGTGCAGCTGCCCCACGATCTTGGAATGTACAGATTCGATTTTTAGTAACATTACATCCTTCTAGTCGTACACGTGGACGACTTACTGTACACCAACTCGTACAACCGAATTTTGGCGCGCATGGAATAAAGAATCCAAGAGACGTTACTACTTCCCCCAAAGTCACCCAATTCCTTGAGCTAAACGTCAACTGCGGCCCCGATGCCATCTATCTTTCTGCAAGCAAGTATGCCGAAACACTTGCGAAAAAGTTCGCCATCGCTTCCATCAGCCTCACTACTCCTTTTTGTTACATTCTGGACGACTACACACCAAACACTACCCCACTTATCACCTCCGAGCATCAACTTTACCAGAAACAACTCAGGGGTGTTCTATTTGCAGTCGTCACCTGCCGACCAGATCTTGCTTACATCACTAGTCAGCTTACACAGTATCTGCAATGACGTGAAGGGGGGAATATGGCCGATCTTCATTGAGCCCTCCAATATTTCCTTTCGACTGCTACAATCGGTCTCAGCTACACGATAAATACTGCAGCAAACTTTCGACCGACTTGATACATTGACGCAGATCACGCTGCTGATCCCGACTACAGGCATTTACATATAGGCTTATCTTCAAGCTTGAACTAGGTGGTGTCATTTTCTGGAAATCAACGAAAAAAGAGGTCGTCGCACTTTCGTCAGCCGAAGCAGAATTCATTGCAGCAACCTCTGCAGTTCGCGAAGGACTCTACCTTCAAGAATTACAGTGACGGAAGAAAGTATCCATATGTGAACCCTTTGTGAGGTTAAAATGCGTGTGTATTTCCTATACAGGCTCTTTTAAATAGCAGGCTTTAATTTACTGGTAGACTGCCGCCTAAGAAAGAAGGTTACATGTCAACCTGCCTAAAAGGGTATGTTTATTATGCAACACCAACAACAATGTTCACCAAGTAGTATTCGGAAAATTTTGGCCAGATTCAAAGTAAGCAAGAAACATTCCAATATCAGTACCTAGTCCATCTCCCCTTAGCCCTAACCACTGCCTTCACCCTCCTCGGCATACTGTCAATTAGCCCCCTACACACATCAGCCCCAATCCGTCCCATGTTTCTTGCACCCGCTCCCAAGTCTGGAGCATCCCTGTGGGGGGATGCTCATACTTGACAAGCTCGCTTTTGAGGTGTGCCCACAAGTGCTTGATAGGGTTGAGATCAGGGGAGGAAGAGGGCCACTTCAGGACAGAATACTGCTGCTCAGAGAGCTTGGGGTCTTTGTCATGCTAGAAGATAACATCTGAGGGGTTTAGTTCATAGAAATCGATGGTTTGTGCAAGCTCATCATGTAGTGTGCTTCTCTACAGCTCCCCGTCCATGCGGCCATCAATCTTACACATAAATACGGGACCATCATATGTCATGCACCCCCATAACATTAATGACTCGCCCCCATGCTTGACGGTTTGCTGCACGTGATGACCCTGCAGGGCTGCCTCATCATGTATCCACGCGTACGTGCGGCCATCACTGGAAAAGCGATTGATCTTGGTCTCGTCAGACCAGATCACCCGCTTCCAGTCTTCCAAGGTCCAGTCAAGGTGGGCCTTGGAGAAATCGAGGCGGTCTTTGATGTTACGGGCAGAAAGCCACGGCTTCTTCGGTTTCTGGACGGCTACTAAACCAAACTATTTCAGGGCGTTGCAAACGGTTCTAGGGCAGATCTTGATGCCACGCTCTAATTCTAAGTGGCTTCTATGCTAGTCTTTGCACACAAGGGATACGCTACTTCTATGCTAGTCTTTGCATGGCCAGAAGTGACTGCTTGAACCAATGAGCGCCTATCACGTACCGAGAGCATGCACGGTCGGCCAGACCTAGGAACAATCGGCCTGATCGCTAGTCTGCTTGTGCAATGGGCGGCTTCGTGTGCGTATTTATGTACGTAGCTCTTCACTATCCCTAATGCTCTTGCAATTTGTCGAAAAGCCTGACCCTATCCTATCTTTCTGGCTTGAAAGAAGCAATCGCATCGTTGCTGGGAGCTTGGCGTCATTGCCGCTGTGTTGTCGAAAAACAAAAGCGGAAGCTCAGGTTGCGAGATCGCGAAATGTAGGCTCGAAATATATATAGATTCGATGCTGGCGGTAATTGTCCACATCGAGTGACAGCAGAATATTATTGTCCTCTATGCAAGAAATTTGATAAAAGTTACAACACCCAACTGTATTAAGTAGCTGAGGTCAAGAGGCACACTATGCAATCTGTGGTAGTCAGGTTATGACAACATATCATGCCTAAACCACACTGTCCATCTACTGCAGTGTGTTTATTAGCCCCTTGATTTCCGTCACTGTACTTCAAGAGGCGAAAATCGCAACGACTTGTAACTTCAAGTTACTATGCGAGAACCAGAGAGCAATCAAGATTGCAAACAAGCCCGACTACGTCAACAGGACAAAACACATCGCCCTTCGATACTTCTTCATCAAGGACAAAGTCGACAAAGGGAAGGCCGTCATGAAGTACGGTCCTACAGAAGAAATGGCAGCCGATTTTCTCATGAAGAAACTCCCATGTAGCAAATTTCAGTATTGCTCCAACCTGGTTGGAGGCGACACTTACCCAAAGACAAACACTCAGGAATGAAGGGGAGTGTTGAATTACACTTGACAGAGTTACCATTTATGCATTCCTTATTATAATACGTAGACGGTACTAGTAGCGCGATACCTCATATGGAAGGATGCGCGTGATGACGTCAGCAGCAGTGAGTCAACATGCGAACAGTAAGTTCACGCGTATAGCCACCCAAAAGGTCACGCCACTCTCAGTTGCACAAACAGTCACTAGTCATGTCACGCGAATAGCCGCGATACAGTACGAACATGTACATCCAAAATAGGTACTTCCTAGACTATAAATATGCATGTTTAATCCATTACTATTATTCTGGTTTTTTCAGAGATTTCCTTTGCAAAGTGTCAAGTCTTCCGCTAACTTTTTTCTCTTAGTTCCACCAACTCTAGATCCTGGCCACCCTAAACATGGGGTTCACTCCAACAATGCGAAGGGTCTAACAAAATGTAATTTTTGGAAAGCGTGTAACACTTTGTGCAGCAACTACCTTCGTGCACAAGGGTGTGCGCGACCAAGCCGAAGTCTTCATTGCTATTCAAGTTCACCTGCAACATATTGAATACTAGCTACAGCACGGCAATGTGACCACGCGCTCAACAACATGAAACACATCGAATTGCTTATTCATAAGCATTTCCAAGTGCTTCTCATGTCGGACGAGATCGAGGCCGCTGATCGCTTCCAGCTCTACCAGTCTAAGAGTGTGCTCACGTCCCGCTCATACAAGCTTGCGGTAGCTGAAGTAGCTGCCCTCAAGTGAGCGCGCCACCTAATCCCGCGGCGGTCGTCCCGGTAGTCGTAACGGTGACATGGAACTCAAAGGCTCCCCTCCTCTCACGTGTCAGTAGCCGCACTTCAAGGGAGTGTGCTTCCGCTGTGGCCAGCAGGGCCACATGGCAAACGCTTGCCCCATGAGCGGGTGTGGAGAACAAGGCCCCACACCGGTGATGTGAGTAGCGTGGTAGGGCGGTGCCCTTTGCCAATATGCAAGGAGCATATTGGGCTCCACTGGGGGTGCATGGCAAGCCTAGATTAAGGCTAAGATCCTAGTGGAGTAGGGTAGCCCTAGGACCAGAGAAGGCCGTGAGCCTATGGCTTTGTGGAATTCCATGTATAGAACTTCATATGCTGCCATGGCACATTGAGTCTAAATTAAAAAATAACAAACAAACAAACAAACAAAAAAACATTGAGAGTCCCACCATGGTGGCTGGGAAAACAGGGCCAAGGTGTGCAACCACCCTCTCACATGAGGAGGCCATGGTCCACAGAAAGCGCTACCCAAAAAAAAAAAAAAAAAAAAAAAAAAGGCAATAGCCATGAGGCCAAGGTGTGGCGTGCAACTTGGCCAACAACAAAAGCAGAAGCAATAGCCAACATGAAAATATCTCATAAAAGAGCAAGAAAGAGAGAGAGAGAGAGAGAGAGAGAGAGAGAGAGAGAGAGAGAGAGAGAGAGAGAGAGAGAGAGAGAGAGAGAGAGAGAGAGAGAGAGTGAGAGAGAGAGCGAGAGTGAGAGAGAGGGAGATAGAGAGAGAGAGGGAGAGAGAGAGGGAGAGAGAGGGAGAGAGAGAAGGAGAGAGAGAGAGAGAGAGAGAGAGAGAGAGAGAGAGAGAGAGAGAGAGAGAGAGAGGGAAAAAGAAAGAAAGGTATAAGGTTCAAGAGAGAAGAGAGAGAACGAGAGAGAGAGAGAGATAGAGGGGAGAGAGAGAGAGAGAGAGAGAGAGAGAGAGAGAGAGAGAGAGAGAGAGAGATAGAGAGAGAGAGAGAGAGAGGGAGAGAGAGAGAGGGAAGGAGAGAGAGAGAGATGGAGAGAGAGAGAGGGAGGGGGAGAGAGAGAGAGAGGGAGAGAGAGAGAGAGAGAGAGAGAGAGAGAGAGAGAGAGAGAGAGAGAGAGAGAGAGAGAGAGATAGAGAGAGAGAGAGAGAGAGAGGGAGAGAGAGAGAGAGAGAGAGAGAGAGAGAGAGAGAGGGAGAGAGAGAGAGAGAGAGAGAGAGAGAGAGAGAGAGAGAGAGAGAGAGAGAGAGAGAGAGAGAGAACAAGAATAGGATAGAACAGGAGCATATATGATAGAGGCCATGTAGCCATGGGCAATTAAGTGAGAAGCCATGGATATGAGCCATGCCTCCCTACACGTAATCCCCTCTCAGAGCAAATTGGACGGTGCCCCTCGGTTTGGATACCCATGCGACCCCTATCACCTGACCCTTGGTTCTGCAGAAATTGGAAAAGGATGGCCACACAACGGACACGACCCCTACAAGTACGCCGTCACGGACAAGGACGTGACAGTCATGCACAGTCGGCTGCGTCATTCCCTACACTGGTGGTGCTCATCGTGCGATAGCAGCTTCGTTTTATCCATCATCGCGAAAGGATATTTGTTACCATGGAAGGACACCGTGCCGCATGCATTCGAGGACACCAATCATGCTGGAGTCTGCACACACATGGATTTCACTCGTAAGATAATTAATGACCTCATCACCACGAGTGCCGCTGTCATGGTCCCTACTAGGGAAGAACTACTGTGTCTCAGCCCACTCAACGTGGTCAAGCAGCATGACAAGTGTCGCCTCATTCTCAACTTGCGCAAAGTCAACACCTACCTCGACATCCCAAAATTTTTGTACGAAGGCTTGAACCGAGTTGCCGAGTTCATTCCTCCAGGCGATTGGATGTTCTCCATCGACCTAAAATCCGGCTACAACCACGTCGAGATCCACCCATCCTGCTGGAAGTTCCTGGGATTCTAGTTCGAAGGAGATCATTACTCCTTCCGCCCGCTTCGATTTGGGCTTGCCACACAACCCCGTTTGTCTTCACGTAGTTGATCAAGGAACTGGTAAAGAGATGGCAGGCGAGCGGCGTGCACGTTGTTTCGTATGTCGACAACTTGCTATTCCTTTGCAATTCCCATCTCCACGCACGTTCGATTTGCGCAACTGTCGTACGGGACTTGAGGGCGGCGGGCTTTGTCTTCAATGCAAAGAAATCGCATCTCAACCCCTCGCGCCGTATAGCCTTCCTCGGCTTGGAGATCGACACTGCCGATGGCACGTTCTCCGTTGGACTAGAACGCCGGACACAACTTTTTGCGACACTCGAGCCCTCGTCACCCAAGGCCAAGAGGGACGACAACTCTCCATCTGGTCACTCGCACGAGCCACTAGAATGCTCTCCTCTACGAGTCTCACGCCTTCAGCCACGAGCTCCTTCGACTCATTGCCGATGCCACCTCCTGGCATGCCATGACACAGCTGTCTCTAGCAGCGATGGCTACCATATTTCGACCATTTTAATGGTACAATCTCAGTCACCAGCTCGACGTCGTCATCCACGTCGATGCAAGCGCACACAGTTGGGCCACCACCCTGACACAACTAACCAGGATGCCGCTTGAAGCCAGCGCCCCACATGCCCGAGGTACTCCTGCCCCCCTCCAGCTCGTGTCGCAAGCTCGAACATATCTTATGGGCACTTCAGACATTTACCCCCCACATCGTCAAGCGCCACGTGCTCGTTCGTGTGTACAATCAGGGGGTGGTATTCATTCTGCGCTAAGGGGGATCATGCCACTCGACGCTCACGCTACTATGTCAAGCAATCATTCGTCTCTGCCTCGAGCATCTGAGAATGTTGGCCGTCGAATGGATTCCGAGAGAGCTAAACGCGCAAGCTGATGAGCTCTGAAAAAACCAAGACCATAGGGACTACTCCCTCCAAGCCCCTTGGTTTCGGCTGTTAGATCGTCGACTGGGTCCACATACCATCGATATTTTTGCAAATGTTCACAACGCTCAGCTGCAGAGGTTTTGCTCCAAGATTCCCCACCTAGCGACCATAGTATTTGATGCATTTTCATTCTGCTGGGAGTACGAACGTGGCTTCGCATTTCCACCTCCCAACCTCATCCCAACCACTTTGCGACACGCTCAATGCACGTGTGCAAAGCTGACCCTAGTTATTCCCGAGTGGCCTAAAGCTCCATGGTGGCCACTGCTGCAACCATCAGCTGGCGTTTGGGCACCAGAATTCACAACACACATCCGCCTCACCCGCAGCAGCCAATGTCTCTGACCTGGCACACACTCCCTCGCATTCGCCAGACAAGGCTTTCCTCCTAGTCATATGATTGCATTGCATCTTACGTACAAAAAATGATAATGATACTAATGATTTTACGCGAATGTATCATTTCACGCATTTTGTCGAAGTTGCAGATAAGGTACTACAAGTAATTGCACACGTCCGCGCCCCTTCCTCCATCCGCACATATGACTCGTACTGGCTCAAATTTCACTCATTCTACATGAAGGTCAAGTTGTGTCACTTGCCTACAATGGATGTTACCTTGGCACTCTACCTTGTTCATGCCTTGAATCAACAAGCCATAACATCAGCCATACCGCTCACATGCTCCGCCGCCGCCTTTACACATCAGATGGCTGGGGAGCCGTCCCGCACAGATGACCCGTTCACACTACAAGTACGTTAATTTGGCAAGCGCCACGGCCCGCACCTTACCCGGTACAAGGAACCCCTATCGCTTCACCAAGTGCAAGCCATGGCCCACCCCTTTCTCGAGCCTACCAGGCTGGCCAAGTACCAGAAAGGACTCATCCTGATCCTCATGTTTGCTGCATTCCTACTCTACTCTGGCCTGGTCAGCCTCTAGTGGAACGACATACAATTTGAGCCCGAGGCAATGTAGTTGCTAACTCCCCACTCCAAGGCCGACCAGGAAAGTCGGGGCACATGGATCACGGTCACCGCCACCTTTGGACCCTACTGCCCTGTGCATTACACGTGACAGTTTCTACTCCTCGGAAGTCACACCGCCACCCCATGCGGACCATTGATCCGAGTCTTTGGAAACAACAAGAACCAACTCCACAAGACAAATCGCCTTCATATACCACCATCCGGAACTGGTACCTCGAAGCCTTCACTAGGGCCGGCCTTGACTGCACCCACCACGGTACACACTCCTTCTGCAAAGGTGCAGCAACTACGCCAACCAACCTGGGGATCTCCGATCGGCTGTTCAAGCGACACGGCCGCTAGCATAGTGACAACGCCAAGGAGCTCTATGTCACTATTGCACAAGACCAACTCCTTCAGGCCTCTATGAAACGCCAAGACGCAACCACCACCCCCACGCTCAACCAGCACCAGCTATCTATCGAACGACACGTCCGACCCATTCTGCACGTCTCAGAAGACCCATATGAAATGAAGCATGCTGCCTTTACAAGAGGACCTAAGCAAGCTTTCACAATATGTAATTATTTAAAAAGAGTGTAACGCTTTCTAAAAATGTGAATTGTGAAAGTGTAGCCTCATCAAAGGGCTACTCAACTCACCCTCTTTTGCCTACAAAGGAGGGAGGTGAGGCTATTTGACCTCACCCACGTTCTTGATTTCTAATTTCTCTAGTTCTATTTCCCTGCCCACCCACCCGACTATGCGTGTACGATCATTTGTTGGACGAGGATCATGTATGTTACCCATATGAAATGAAGCACGATGCCCTTACAAGAGGACCTAAGCAAGTTTTCACAATGATGCACTTAGCAGGGGTACATTCTCGGTCGGGTAACCGCACACGATTCGGCTAACTGCATACGCTGAATTACAGTGTCGGACCCTTGATCTCAGTCTGTTCGATCGTCGGTCAACAATCAACGACCAAGATCTCAGATATCAGACGAAATCCGTCTCATGGTCTAAAAATCAGACCGGTTTTTTTACTTTCATCTGATTTTTTTACAAGGTGAATTATTTCGTCTAATTGTCCATCTCAATCATAAGATTTCGTCTGAAAGTTCATACTTGGTGTATTTTTTCGTCTGAAATATCAGATAACGCATACAATTTCGTATGACAGCGACGAATTCGCTCATTATCACACTGTGCCAATGGGTCACCTGCCCACTGGCCCACACTCCGCCATCTTGTCGTGGTCGGTGGGCAGGTGCATTGATTTTCATGCGCATCGCGACTACCACTGCATACTTGACTCAGGTTGCTGCCACATACTTGTCCGCTAGTGCGTCACTTGCACGGCTGCCAGCTTCCTTGCTTCTTCAGGCTCGCAGCAATGTGCCAGCGCACTCTAGTGCGGCCGGGAAAGCCACCCACCGCGGTCCAACATTGCAAAGGTGTTTCGTAACCATGCAGCAACCTCGCTCGCCATGCTGCAGCGAGGCGAGGCGCCTCAAGGTAAAGGCACCAGGGGAAAAGCCTCGTAGACACTTCTCCTGCTCCACGTCTTTCTTCCATCCCCCTTAGCATGGCTCCAGTCTTGCTCGGCTTACACCCTGTTTAGACGCCCTCTAGCTTTGTGACTAGGCAGCGATGGTGTCAGAGAGAGTGCATTCGAGCCCCTCCCCAGCTAGGCAGTCAGATGTAGGCTCGGAGCTCCCTGGCTCAACCCCTATGATTGTCAGTAGTTTAGATCTCCTCACTGGCGCGCTGAACCGAGCCGTGATCGGCGATGCGTCGATTGCTGCCGTGGGTGAGGCACCTCCCTCGCCTCTCCCACCAGTAGACAACAAGCCCTGGGTTTTCTTCGACAAAGAAAACTCCACATGTGATGCTCCGAGCTCACCCATCCCATCGTCAACAACTGGCTGCTCGACCGTGCGAGCCGTCTCCCCTTCACGCGTGACGCGCGGTCTTGTCCTTCCTGTCCGCGGCCCTGGCAAAAAGAAGTGTCGTCAACGCAAGCTTAGTTTTGGCCGACCAGCGGTGGCTCAGTCTACACCCTCCATCTATGTGTGATCCCGCTCTGCCGAAGCATCTCCAGCCAACTCCGACAACGACGATGGTCCCTTTCCCCTCACAGTGGCTGAGCTCCAGTTGAAAGCTAAGGAGCAGTGGCAGCGGTGTTTCCCATGGCTGCTGATTTATGAGACCTCAGAGGGGCGTCCATGCATGACGTGTAGCATCTGCATGGCGTACAACAACGAACCCAGCTACCAGTATGGGCGCAACGACGAAGGCGACATCCATATTCAAAAGCAGACGATGCGCAAGCACACCACGGTCAAAAGCATGAGGTGGCGATAGCGTGGAAGGAGCAGAAGGACGGCAAGAACGCGAAGCAGAAGTCCATCGTCGATTTCAACAATTGGGACGATGAGGCAAAGCGACTGAATCGCCTCGTGGCAATTGTGCTGTTGTTTGTTTCACTTGTCCAATTCATGGCAGAGCAGGAAACACCAGACCTGCCAGTGAAGGACAATGGTACCTATCAGAGCGGGTAAGTGTTTTACTAAGCCGTGACCGTTTATTATGAACATGGTTTCTCCTGAGTTGGTTCTTCTCTTGGTTTAAGACTAACTATATATGTATACGCCTGCGGAGGTACGGCTTCAATCAGGTGGTGGAGAATATCGTTACCTACAGTACCTACGCGCTAAGCAAATGAGCCACATCAGGGCTTCACCATTCCAGGGCATTCAGCTCGACGAGTCAACCGACCACCGGGGGGGGGGTAAACATTTGATTGTTTACCTCACCTTCCTCCGCGACACGACAGTTGTGACAGAGTTCCTCGGGCATCTCACCGTCGAGAAGTGCGATGCGGCGTCTCTGCAAGCTGTGCTACTCACCCACCTCGAGTCACAAGGCGTCGACCTCAACAAGATTTGCGGCATCAGCACCGATGGTGCCAGTGTGAAGCCGGCCTCGTGGCTAGGCTGCGCACCCGAATTCTGCACCTGGTTTCATGCCACTGCATCACGCATAGGTGAGTTTGACATTCCTGTAAATTGCTTTTTTTAACTGTTGATACCCATACTAATTCTGATTCCTTGTTAATCTGCAGGGAGGCTCTTGCTGCCAAGGACACTGCAGATGACTTCCCCGACTTGGGCATCGTCGACAAGCTCGTGCGGTCACTGGCCAAGGTGCTCGGTCGGTCCATCGTGGTCCACAACCACTTCAGGGAGCTGCAGGAGGTCATCACCGAAACAAATCTTGAGATGCAAGGCATCAATCAGATTCGTTGGTTTAATCGCGTGAGGCTATTCAACGGCTTGTTGATGTGTTCCCCGCTGCCATCCTCCTGCTATACGAGTACGATAGGAAGATGTACCACATAGTAATCTCTTTTAAGTTTCATTCCTTGCTGTACTTTCTAGCGGATGTGCTGCGAGAGCTCAACACGCTCAACCTCAAGTTCGAGCGTCGCCAGGTAAGCCACTTGGTGACATGTCTTTAGTTTAGGGGGGTGTGAAGATTAACAAGCAAAAGCACCTCCCCTACTATTTGTGCATGGTAGGTCGACGTCACCCAGGTGCTTAGGATGGTCGACAATACCATCGTGACTCTGCGCGCCCGCTGTGTCAACTACGATGCGCAGTCCGACCCAACTGAAGGGGACTTCGCAGAGTTTCTGCATCTGTGCGCGAGGAGTGAGGACGTGATGATCGAGGGGATTGACGCACATAGGGCGCCGATGGTGTACACGTACAAGCTGCACGAAAAGCCGCTGGACGGGCAGCGGAGCAAGGGGGATCTGAAGTCGCTACAGCAGCTCGTCATTGACCTCATCAATGGCATCATCAACCCACCTTCAGGAACGTCTTAAAGACCTGACAAAGCTCAACAGCACAAGACTCTTCAAGCAAACGATGTACCCGAAGTCCACTGCGAGGCACCAGCGGAAGTTTCTCGAATGGCTGCAGTCTCTGCAAAGCCTCTTCAAGCGTGAAGCGTCAGCGCCCGACACTCTGCCGGGTGAGTTACAGCGACGGAAGAAATTGTCCATATCTCAGCCTCTGTAGGCGAATAATCGTGTGTAGTGTTTAGAGATGCAGCTTATTAATTGCCTGGTTTTAAGGAAGAGTTAGACATATGCCTATACAAGACTGTCACGTGGGAACTAGCCCTGAAAATACAGTATAACGTGCCTGGGCAAAATCCATACAAACACAAGTACACTCGGACAGTTTGTGCCATGTTCAAACTATGCAAAAGACACACTTGAAATCAGTACCTAGTCCATTTTCCCTTAGCCCTGACCACCGCCTTCACCCTCCTAGGCATACTATCAATGAGCCCCCTGCACACATCAGCATCTATCCCCTCCCAGATGTCTTGAATCCGCTCCCAAGTCTGGAGCATTCCTGAGGGGGGGTGCTCATACTTGGACAGCTCGCGTTTGAGATGGGCCCACAAGTGCTCGATGGGGTTGAGATATGGGGATGAAGAGGGCCACAGCAGGACTGAATATTCCTGCTCGGACAACCACTCTTGCACAAGGCGGGACTTGTGCTTGGGTTCATTGTCATGCTGGAAAATGACATCACAGGTATTAAGGTCATAAAACTCAATGGTTTGTGCAAGCTCATCCTGCAAGATGCTTCGATACAGCTGCCCGTCCATACGACCGTCGATTTTACACATGTATCCAGGGCCATCATACGTCATACACCCCCATATCATGATTGACCCACCCCCATGCTTTACTGTTTGTTTTATGTGTTGCCATTGAAGAGCCGCCCCGTCGCGAATCCATGCATACGACCGGCCATCACTACAGAAACGGTTGATCTTGGTCTCATCAGACCAGACCACCCGCTTCCAGTCGTCCACGGTCCAGTCAACGTGGGCCTTGGCGAACTCCAGTCTCTCTCTGATGTTACGAGCGGAGAGACGTGGCTTCTTCGGTTGCTGGACGGCGACTAGGCCAGACAGTTTGAGGGCGTTGCGGACTGCTCTGGGGCAGATCTTAATGCCGTGGTCTGTTTCCAGTAGCTTTGCGGCTTCTACGCTAGTCTTCACCTCGCCTGAAGTCACAGCGCGAACAAGGATGCGCCTGTCACGTACTGAGAGTAGGCGCGGCCGGCCAGACCTCGGGACTGTTGGCCTAACCGCTAGGCTGCTGGTGCGCTGAGAGGCCTCTTGAGCGTATTTCTGAACTGTGCTCTTCCCTATCCCTAGCATTCTAGCGATCTGACGGAAGCTATGACCGCGTCGAAGCAAGGTCACGATCCTATCTTTCTGGCGTGAAGCAAGAGGCCGCATCGTTGCTATGAGCCTGGCGGGGTTAACGTTATGCCGTCGACAAAGACTAGGAGGCTAGGTTTGCGAGATCGCGAAATGCCGAGAGAAAATAGACCTAGACTAGAATCGGGAGCTAATTGTCCGCATCGAGTCTTGCTAGCAAAGTGGTGGACTCACTACAAGCAGTTCGATAAAACGTACAGTACCATACAGCATAAGGATGCTTCACTCCTAATTCACATGGTACAATGGGTAATTGGGGATAAATGTACACGATGCATGCTAAAAATACAAAATCTTTTGACTAGTGTACCTTTTCTAGCCCAATTAATTCCGTCGCTGTATATGTTTGTTTAAGCTTTGCCATGGCAAGGGTGTCTTCTGGTTGTTGTTGGTATTTACAAAATCTCCTATGCGTGTGTTTCACCCCCTCTTTAGGTGTCCACCGGGGCAAGGCGAAGGCTGAGCTTGTCAGCTTCACCACCGTCATGTCGACAAACAACGACGAGCTTGGCTTCCATGACACCCTGAAGAACATGCTCTCCACGCCGGACTGGATGACCGCCTACCCCAACGTGGTGCTGATCTGGATTGCCTGCGCTGTGCTGCCACTCAGCACAGTGGAGTGCGAGCGCCGGTTCAGCAGCTAGAACGTCATCAAAAGCTGGCAGCGCGGCAATCTCAGTGATGCGAAGCTAGGCCACTTCATGACGGTGTCACTGCTGGACTACCCAATGGACTGGGGGAGTATGGTGGCTAGTTGGCGTGCCACGAAGAAGAGGTGGCCTGCAAGGGAAGTTGTCATGGATCAGAGCGCGCGATAGGTGAAGTGGCCGAAGACGTCGGCAGCATTGAAGGCGGTTACGGCAGCAGCAGAAGCTGCCAGACAGACAAAAGCACTAGCAGCAGCAGAAGCAGCTAGAGTGTTCGAAGAGGATGGAGCGGATGGCCCAATCTGGAGGAGCAAAAGCAAGGGCAAGAAGGTCCAAGTTCCAGAGACTGACAGTGATGAAGACATTGAGGAGGTTGGAAGTGCTAGTTCTGATTCTGAGTAGGCAGGCGGCGGCAACATATTCTAGTTTAAGGCTAATTTCTAATGTAGGTTGTAGTGTAGGTAGTGCAGCAATAGAAGCTGTAGCACCGTAGTGGTAGGCTGCGAGTTTTTTTCGGCTATTCCCCGAGTAGATGCTGTTGCAATGGATGTTATCGATGTATTTCAATCAAGTGTAGCAGTAGTTTGTGTAGCAGTACTGCAGTTCATTCAGCATTAGCAATGTAGTTCAACACTACCCCAGGTTTCTGTTAAATTATATAAGTTATTATATAAGTGTAGGCTTGGTAGATGTTACTAAACTTTACTGTAGAGGGTACAACACCCCTCCTTGTATCCCTCTCTCTTCTTTCCTAGTCCTCTTTTCTCTCGTCAAAACTTCACGCCTACCTCCTAGATCTAGATCTCACGCCATATTCATGGCTTCACCTATTCCTACCTAGCCTATCTTCTCGACATGGTTTCAGAGCAGGACGCCCTTCTCGGGCCTGCTCTCCACCCTTCCGCCGCGTACTCGTCCTTACCGTGCCGCCGTTGCAGCCTTCTGACCGTTTGCCGCCGTCGCGGCCTTCTGCCTGTTCGCCGCCGTCACGGCCTTCCTACTGCCTGCCGCCGTGGCACCTTTTCCAAGATGCCGCGGCGGCCCCTGCGTGCTGTCGGCCCAGCGTCGACAAGCAGCTGCGGCGACGACGCCACGCTGTGATGGCGCCATCGTGGTGCCGTGGCTGTGACGTCGGCCTGTTGTCGTCGCGCACGACCTGCGTCGCTGCTGGAAATGCAGCCCGCCCGCTCGCCAGTAAGCGCCGCGCCAGCAATGGCGCCGCGCTGAAGATCCGAAGCCCCGCCCCTTCCCCCTTTCCTCTGTCCCCTCCTCTTCGCCACAGCCGCCGTTAGACTCTCGCCGGTCGTTCCCCTGGTGCGGAGTTTGGACACGCCGCCGGAAGGGAGGGGGCCGCTGCCGTCACCGCCGTCGTAAGCCAAAGCCGTCGCCGTCGTCGCTGTCGTCGCCGCAGGCCTGTTGCTGCCGCACGCCCGTCGTCGCCGTCGCTGTCGCCGCTGCCAGGACTGCCGTCGTCGCCATCTCCAAGGCCTTGGGGTTGGCCCTGTTGGAGTCGTCGTGGCTGATGGCAATGGGGGTGCTAGGTTATGGGGTGTGGGGGTGTGTGGGTTCTTCTACTACCAAGCCTAGGGGGTGTGTTAAATTATATAAGTTATTATATAAGTGTAGGCTTGGTAGATGTTTTCTGAACATTACTGTAGAGGGTACAACACCCCTCCTTGTATCCCTCTCTCTTCTTTCCTAGTCCTCTTTTCTCTCGTCAAACTTCACGCCTGCCTCCTAGATCTAGATCTCACGCCATATTCATGGCTTCACCTATTCCTACCTAGCCTATCTTCTCGACAGTTTCGTCTGAAACGTCAAACAGTGCAAAAAGTTTCGTCTGAAACGCCAGACTGGCGAAAATGTTTTGTCTGATGATCAGACGAAAGTTTGAAACCCTAGCTGAAAATGTTTCGTCTGAACGTCAGACCGCTTAAAATCCTAGCTGAAACCCTGTCAACAACCGTTGCACTTCATGGTTCGTCATAGATACGAACTCGACAAGAGTTAATACTCGAGTGTCACTTTCAGGAATGTTAATAATTCCTTATCGTTCGTAACCAGGCCCCCAAATTGCAGACTTTTTACTCTGATTCAGACTTTTTTCAGAGTTTTTTTGGGGGTGTACTCTGATCCCAAAGACTCTTTTTTCTATGTTACTCTGATTTTTCATAGAATTTTTATGTACCTACACTGTTTTTTCAGACTTCTTTTACAAGTGTACTCTGATGCTTCATCCTTGTATGGGGGGGGACTCTGATTCCTATAATACCGCCATTTTAGGGAGGGTTGCGAGATTTGCGCTGGTACCTCTGTCGTCACCGTCAATCACGCTAGATTTACATTTGCGCTGGCGCGGCCCGAGCTGTCGGGCGGGCAAATTTTGTGCAATGGCGCCAGTACAGAGATAGCCCGAGCAGCCGATTGGTCCTTGATCAAAACACGGTTGTTTTCGCCAATCCAGACGCATTTTGCTGGGTGAGGCATAGCAGACGAGGCACCGCACCCATGCTGACGCGCCGAGTGCCTGGTTCATTCATGCATGGACAGCATCTCGCGCGCCACGATGGAGTTGCAGCTGGCAGACCCCCTCCTTCTCCAACAGTTCATTACTGACGGGGAAAACGACCCGGCTTCTCCCCCCTCCAGCAAAACTTCACCCAAGCTTCGTGTAGCCCCTCGGTTTTCTTTCAGTGCGTTTGTTTTCCCACCGCGCCTGCAGGCCATGGAGCAGGCCGACCTCGATGAGGACGTAGACGAGGCAGATTATGACGAAGAAGAAGAAGAGTACTGGTGTGCCGAGAATTTCCGCAATGGTCCCGCCGCACTAAATTTCCTGCGGCAGTCGGATGCCTCAGATCGTAGCCCTCAAAGGAAGCCTAGTGATGTTGCCCCTGCTGATGACGATGCACTTGTTCCCGATGCAGCGGGCAAGAAGTTTGCGGATGCAAGCCCCTTGCCCACTGCTTCAGCTCCTATCGCCCGCACCACACCGTCGGTGACGGCGGCGAAGAGGTTCCGGTACAGGCAGGTGATTCTGTCGTACGCCTCCACGTCGACATGCCAGGATCCGCCTGAGCCTGTGCCGAGCCCCTTTGTACCTGCGGATACGCCAGAATCGTCTAGCGGTAGGTCCACTGCTAGAACGAACGAGGACATCTATGCTAAGGCACAAGAGCATTTCAAATCTCGCGGGTCTGACAGATTCCCTTGGCTCATGCTCTTGAAAACTGACGATGGGCTCCCGGCCTTCAAGTGCAGTGTATGCGCAGTGCATGCAGGACCCGCAGGGCGTACCGGCAAATTGGGCAAGGGAGCAACGGACGTGCAGACCCAGTCGTTCAAGAAGCACGCCAGGACGCAGAAGCATCGCCTCGCCATGTCCAAGCAAGACGATCTCCTGCAACTAGCGTCGAACCAGCAATGGATCGATAAGCATCCTCGCGCGGTCGACGAAGAGAAGGAGCGAGTCCTCGCGATGCTCGACTCCCTCTTCTTCTGCGCCAAGTGTAACGAACCCATGGAAACATGGATTCGTTTGGTGCGATACCTCTCATCGCGCAGTTTCAAGGGCTTCCCGAAGTCTGCCTACGGCAAGTACTATAACTGGTGAGAACTCCAGTGACTATGAACTTCTCTCTGTTTGGTCTTTACATATGTAACGTACAACAACTTGGCTTGTGCATGTCATATAACAGGTACGACTTCGGCGAGCTGACACAAGCGACGGCAACGTGGTTGCAGACGGCTCAACTCCAACACCTGCTGGCGAGTCCCTACATTGGCCTGAGCCTCGACGAAAGCACCGATCGCTGCCGTGGCAAGCACATGATCGTGTTTGCCACGTTCATCCGGGAAGGGCGGCTTGTAACCGAGTACCTGGCTCTGTTGACAGTGGAGAAGGTGGATGCGGCATCGCTTCTCGCCCTCTTGTTGTCCCATCTGCAGGCGATTGGCGTCGACCTCGGCCGCATCTCTGGCATAAGCACTGACGACGCTGCCGTCATGATGGGATCGCGCTCTGGACTTGTGGCCCGCCTTTGTCTTCGCGTTCCGCACCTTGTCTCTTGCCATTGCATTGCCCATCGGTTCGTCATCCGTTTGATGTGTGCATGTCATGTATATTTGCTTTTTGTTTTGTTTATAATTCCAATCCCTAATTTGCTTCCTAGTTTGCATCTCATCTCCTTATCCCATTGCCGAGAGGCGCTGGCGGCAAAGGCTGCTGCCGAGGAGATCCCTGTCTTCAGCATGGTGGACAACATCATTCGCGAGATCGCTGAGGTGCTTGGTTGCTCCAACCCTAGGCATCAACGGTTCATGGAGCTCTAGGAGGTGTTCATGTCGACGAACCTCGAGCTCCAGGGCATCCACAACATCCGCTGGCTGTCGCGCGGAGATGCGGTCATCCGCCTGGTCAAGGTCCTACCAGCCATCGTGGTCATGCTGCAGGAGTACGACGCGAAGCTGTACGCGCTCGTCACCAGTTGCCGCTTCTGGCTCCTCCTGATGTTCCTCGTCGACGTGCTGGAGCTGCTGAACGTCCTCAACAAGGTCTTCCAGCAGCAGGAGGTAAATATGTTAAATGCTTGTGTTTGCATGCATGTCGATATTGCTTGTCTCTGCCGCTCGTCCCTTAATCACGCATCCGTCTGTGATGCCCTACCTCTCCTCGCCCCCCTACCCACCAGCTGGATTACACAACGGTGCACGCGCAGATCATCCGCACGACCTCGCTGCTAGAGAGCCGCTACGTGGACTGCGGAGACGACTTCACTGGCGGGCCCAACGATCGATTGACGCGGTTCCTCGCCAAGCACGGGCCAGGCAAGTCCAAGCTGGTGACAGTGGAGGGGATTGACTCCGATGGCCGACCTTCACGGTTCACCTTCGAGCTGCACGAAGAGCCCCAAGAGGACTACCCGGGGCCCAGCGACCACGATGGGATTGTCGTGGCGTGCATGGCTCTAGCGGAGGGCCTGGTCCGCAACCTCGACGAGCACCTAGGTGATCTGCGGCAGCTGTCGGGAGCGCGCCTGTTCAGCGCCGACACATGGCCGCCCAACTGGGACCGACAGGCACGGAGGACGCAGTGCCTCGAGTGGTTCAATTCGCTCGTGGTCATCTACTGCGCTGAAGACAGGGACGAGATTCTGCCACGTGAATCACCATCTACTCCTTTCAGTATCCCTTTGGCAATGTATCTGAAACAAGACACATATATTTTCCTAAACCCTGTGTACTGTTTTTGATAACCCAACCCTTCTCCCTCTCCTTGTGTGCCCTTGTCTGAGCAGGTATAGACAAGCGCAAAGCCCAGAGCGAGCTCCGCAACTTCGTCCCCGTCCTTGCTGCGCTTCCCAAGGCGGACAAGTCATTCCACGCGGGGCTGAGCGCCATGCTCAAGACGCAGGACTGGAGGGACAGCTACCCCAACCTGGTCAACCTGTGGGTGGCGGTGGCTGTCCTTCCGTTGAGCACTGTCGAGTGCGATCGCGGGTTCTCCCGCCAGAACGTCATCAAGAGTTGGCTGCGGGGGGCTCTCAAGGATACTAGGCTAGGAGATCTGATGTGCATGTCGCAGCTAGAGCATGACCCCGACTGGGAAGAGGTGGTCACCATCTGGCAGGCTTATAAGAAGAGGAAGCTCCTTAGCAACGCCCTGCCCGAGGCTAGTAGTAGGAGGAAGGGAAAGGATAAAGTAGATGATGATATGCCGGCAGCGCCTCAGCAGGATATGCAGGATATTGACTGATTCCGTGTATGTATTGAAATGTAGTGCATTCTCTAATGAAGAACCATAAAAAACGCTCATACAAAAGTTTGGCTATGACTCTGATTGGTTAGACAAAAAATCGAAGGCTACTCTGATTTTTCAGACTTTTTCAAGGAGGTAACTCTGACACCCATACCAAGGGAAGGCAGTGGACTCTGACGAATCAGACAGGCCCAAAACCAATTTGGGGGCCTGTTCGTAACAGTCTTGTCTACCATTTCTTATAAAAGGCTGGAACACGAAGGACTGGCATGGCATCACAATGCACGCTTCCGATTCAATCTCTCATGTACATTGCTTGCATGCTAGGTATGAGTTCAGTCACACATCACCGGCAAGACTGCATCCGCATAAAATATAGGCTAAGTCTACATAAGGTGTTGGATTCAACTACAGGAGGTCTCATGATAGACAAACTGTGTTGGGGCTGACGTTTGCTGGTCCAGATCTACAGGTCGTTGACTACCACAATGGTTTCCTCTGCAGTCAGCCATGCTGGACCATATCCTAACTCATGCGCCAGATGTGTCGTAGTATTCCCGTTTTCGTGCACCAGATCGGTTGTATCGCAAGCCTGTGTGGAAAAGGGGAGATGAGGAAGTTGAATCAACCATACACACTCGTTAGCAGTTGTCTACGTTCTCCCACCCCTACCACTGCACGCTCTGATCCGCAGCCAAGCCCACTCCATTCCAATCCACCATTCTCCCTCTTATCATTGTTCACTGTACCATTTCCTTTTCTGCTTTTCTCACTCCATCATTCCCCCACTTCGTCACCGACAACCCCTGCCTCCCCCACCACACTCACCTGCGAGCAGGTGAAGGCAGCAACAGTCATCCACTCCCACTCCCCCAGCTCCCCATACTCCACCGCCCTCCACCCCTTCCCACCCCCACCGCTCCTCTCAGACCCCTCCGCCTGCCGCTCTCTCAGCGCCTCCAGGAGGAAGAAGAGCAGCGGCGGCATCAGCTGCAGCTCAAACACGCGGGGGGCGCCGCACAACGAGCAGTGGTGGGACGCCTGTGGGAGGTGCGGCGGTGGGGCGATGGGCCAGATGGGCTGACCGTTGAAGCGGTACCTGGAGGAGTGGGGATGGATGGAAAAGGGAAGAGGAGCAGCGGCGGCATCAGCTGCAGCTCAAACACGCGGGGGGCTCCGAAGAGGGAGCAGTTTTCATACGGCTCCGAGAGGTGGGTGTTGGGGCGCAGAGCCACAGGGGCAGGCCGGTGAAGCGGTATCTGGTTGGTTGGGCAGGGAGAGTTGTGAGATGGGGGGGAAGAGAGGCAGCGGCATGAGCTGCAGCGTAAACACACGCGGGGAGTGCTGCAGCAAGAGCAGTGTTTGGACGCCTGTGGGAGGTGCGGGCGTGGGGCGCAAGGCCGGATGGGCTGGCCGTTAAAGCGGTACCTCGTTGGGCAGAGGGCGCTGTGAGACGGAGGGGAAAGGAGCAGCGGACACACACCTGACACACACCTGACACACACCTGACACACGCCTGTCAACCGCACCTGACGCACTGCTCCGGGTGCTTGTCGAGCCGCTTCTTGAACCTCAGGTACGGCCGACCCACGGTGCGCGCCTGGTCATACTCATACCCCTCGCCCTCCCACGCCTCGCCCTCCCCCACCCCCCCTCCACCTGCATCCCTGCCAGCCCGTTCCCCCTGTCTATGGAGCCACATGCTTCAGCTGCTGCTGCCGCTGCTGCTGCTGCTGGTGAGGCCGCTGCTCCCCTGCTCTTGCTTCTGCTGGTCGCCTCCTCGTCCTCGGAGAACAGGTAGAAGCACGGCAGCACACGGAGAGGAAGAGTCTCAGCTGGCGTTGCGCCACTCGTACTTGATGCCACTGGTGCGGCTGCTGCTGCTGCTGCGCCTGGGGATGCTTTTCTGCCTGCACCTCCCTTCCTCCCCCCCACTGCATGATTCTCCACAACAGTGCTAGCAGCCGCCCTGGCAGCGGCGGCGCTGATTGACGCTGTCAGAGCGTCTAGTGAGGAAAGGGGCGCGTCTTGTAATGTGGAACCGAATTCGTTACTGTCACATGTCCCGGTGCCCCACCCTCCTCCTACCACACCAACATCTTGTCCTGGTGTGGCAAAGACGCCTGAAAGAGCACCTGGAGCACCTGAGCCTGGGTCTGGAAGCCCCCAGTTATCTCCCGCTGCTGTGCTGCCAGCATCCCAGGGACTCGCATCTGCCCATGTGGAGGCTGCCACTGCTGCTGCTGCTGCTGCTGCTGCTGCTTGTGCCGGTTCTGGTGCTGGTGGTGGTGGCGGCGGTTGCTGGGAGGGGAGCTGCTGCATGCGAATGATCCGCCACCTGCAGAGACCAGGGCAACAGGAGGTGAGGAAGGATAGAACAAGAGCACAGGGAGCAGGGCGGAGAGAATAAATGACGAGAGCAGAGAGAGAACTGGGAAAGGAAGAGCTTGGCCACGGGAAAAACGGGGAAAGGTCTCAGCTTTGAGAGTAAACGTCCCTGCATGAGATGCGACTAGCTCTGACGAACGCTGCTACGGTGAACGATGCTTTGATTAGCTTTCTGCTTGGGAAAAACCAGAGCAACGCCTCCACATTGCGTTTCTTGCTTGCGGCCGCACCAGCGGCGCCTTTCGCTTGTAGCACAGCCTGTCGCAACACAGAGGCGCCTGCATGCAGGAAAGAACGAAGCCCAAGCAAGACCACCGTGCAAAAGTATGCGCATCTTCCCCCGCACCCATTGGCAGCGACATGCACACTCTGTTGATGCACGCACACCCCATTCGAAACATTCTCCCCCTATCCCATGCTCCCCACACCATGCTCCCCACCCCCAACACACTCCTTACCCTCCAATGCACAAACCCCTCCTCCCCCCCCCTGCGCATCTTTGTCCCTCAGGAACAATCATGCGCCTCAGCAACAATCATGCGCCTCAGCAACAATCATGCGCCTCAGCAACCTTTCTCCAACTCTTTCCCTTACCCTTCCGCCTGTGCAGCGCACGGCCCCTTCCTTCCACCCCCACCTCCTGCCGCCCCTCCTTCCCCTCCCCTCACCCAATGCATCCTAGGTGACTTTTGAGTCGCCCCTTCCTGCTGCCCATTCCCTTCCCCTCGCTCCTCTCCCGTCCCCTTCTGCGCCCCCTCCTGCTGCCCCTCCCCTTGCCCCTCTTGCTCTCCGCCTTCCTCCCCCAGCTCCATTCCCCCAAGTTCCTCCGCCACTTCCCCCACATCCCCCCTCCCCCTGCCCCCGCGCTTTCCCCCACCACCACGTCCCCAAACACAGATGAGAGGTCCCCAAGGGGGGTTGGCGCGGAAGCAGCCTCCTCCCCCTCCTTTCCCCCATTGGCGCATGCAAACATGTAGAGAACCCGCTCCTCCAATTGCCTGCTGCCACGTGTCACCCCTGCTGCTGCTGCATCTGCTGCTGAGGGAAGGGAGAGCGGTGCATAAGCCTGCAGGTTGAGGAGCGGGAAAGGGAAAGGGAAAGGGGAAAGGGGAAAGGGAAAGGGAAAGTGAAAGGGAAAGGGAGAGGGAAGGGGAAAGGGAAAGGGAAAGGAGAAAAGGAAAATATGGCGCTTGAAACGCTCACAGGAGAGCGGAGCAGCGGCGTGAGGATAGGGGGGCGGGAGGGAGAAGGGGAACTGGAAAGGACTGTCAAGGGGAAAGGGAAAGGCGGATTGGGGGGAGGAGAAGGTGAGGGATGGCAGTAATAAAGCTAGAAGAGCAGCAAAAGGGACGTGCGGAAAGAGACAAGTGCGCGGAGGAATAAAGCGAGATGAGCAGTAGAGACACCTGGGAAAAGCAATCTCCCGTGAGAACACACCTGGTTGCCCTACACTACACGCCGCACACACCTGGTTGCCCTACACTACACGCCGCACGCACCTGCAGCACGAGGGAGAGCGGCCCATCGCACAGGGAGCACTTGAGCAGCTGCGGCGGTGGGTGAGCCACCCAGGGGGGCCAGTCCTGACGCATGAACGGGCGAGAGGCGGAGGCAGGGAGAAGCAGGCAATAAGGAAGGGGGGTGAGGTGGGTGAGGGGGTTGAGGGGGGTGAGGGGGGTGAGGGGGGTGAAGGGGGCGTTGGGAGGGGGGGAGGGGGGGGGGGGGGGGGGAAAGTGGGGGGGGTGGGTTTGGGGGAGGAGAGAGAGAATTGGAGAACATGTGACGGTGGCTGGTCGCCCAGGGGGGAAGTCCTTCGCCATGCACAAGAAAAGGTCTTGCAGAAAAGGATCTGGAAAGGCTTTTGCAGGGTTTCGGGGAGGGGAGGGGGCGCTTGGGGCAAGAAGAGGGTCTTTCGCAAAGCCCAACGCCGGCAATATCTCAGTTGGGAGCGTGCGGACGGGGCGGCAGGTGAACAGAAACGAGCTCAGGGTTCAGGGTTCAGCGCCTGGAGCTTGGGGGAGGTATCCAGAGCTGGGATTGCGGCGGACGGGCGCCGTGAGGAGTCTTAGAGGCAGCCGTCACGGGTTCAGGGCAGTACGGGTTCAGGGCAGTACGGGGACCGCAAGGGCGAAGCGCAGGGACCGCAAGGGCGAAGCGCAGGGACGGATGCAGGGAGGGAGAGAGGGGAGAGGGGAGAGCGGACGAAATGGGCTGTAGGCGAAGCGAAAGCGGCGGGCCTTTTCTACTTCCCATGGCGCCGACACCCGCATTGTCAGAAGCGGCGGCCATGGGAAGTAGAAAAGGTTTCCCTTTTTCGGGTCTTTCAGCCATGGGTGGTGCGCTGGGTGATCAGGAGAAGGTTCTGAACGGAGGCAGACGGATATCGAGACGGATTCCGTCGAGCAACGCATGGAAGGTATCAGGATCGCTTACAGGTAGGCCGCCGATCTTGGTCGTGTAGTGATCGGACGGCTCGCGATCGTCCTTGGCCCATGGGCCAGGCAAGCCCAATAGCACGCTCGGACCCATGCAGGAGAGATGATGCTGTAAGGAATGGATGCGCCAATAGCATTTCTCTGATTCCAGGCCAGGGGAAGACCTAATATGCTGTTCAGCCTCCAGCTGCGTAATATTTCGTTTCTAGCTTTGTATATTGACGGCAGATTGTACATGTTTATTGCTAGGCTAACCCTAAATTGGACGAAGCGACTCAATAATGTAGAGTTTATGCAGTTTTACTATTCTGGGTGTGTCCTCCCCCCTAGAAGTACCGCGTGTGGGGAACATCGTGCTGATTCAGAAACATCTGCCATCATGTCACTGCTGACGTGTATCTGCCTTCTGGGAGGATCTTTTTCTCCGAGTTCCATGGAAATCCGTGCCAACTATTCGTGCCAGATCTTTCTTGCTGGGATAAACACGTCGACGCTAAACCGCATTCCGAACCACTTAGTTGGCCTGCTCCGATCTGTCACGAGGCCGCTCTACTGTTCACTGAAAATCTCCGTGAGTAATTTTGAACGCCAGGTGCAATCCGCTGGATGCCACTGCATTTCCTACACTGGCAGACTAAAATAAACATGGCAACCAATCGTTTCCATTTCGCATCTGAAACGATCCCAGAATGCTCCGGAAGCGACTCGTGAAACAAGTGTTCGGCATTGTACACGCTTTGCCCGCCTAACCAAAATCTGTCACCGCACCTACTTCCCTCAATTGCCAGCCCCAACCAGCACGCCTGCTCTGCCATGGTGTATTTCATGGCAGAATCCAGGCCTCAAGAAAGCATTTCTTCATTCGAGCTTGCTGATTCAACTTTATGCTCTGCGTACCGTGTCCCTTCACGTCCTCCCTCAGCGTGATTCCTTCAGGGTCAATAACCGACCAGCAATTCAACCAGCTTCCTAAGCAAAGCAGGCTCGAGCAGGCTCAGAAGCCTTACTAGCGCGCTCCCATCATGGCGTGCACGGCAACGATACTACCTCAGCGCACGCTCGCTCCGGTAGTCGTGGCGAAGGCGGAGAGCTCATCCGCATCCCGACCACTCAGAGCCTCGCCTCCATCTCGGCCCATCAGCGGTGGCGACGCGCTTGCGACACGCCCGAGGTCGACCGGAATCGCAAGGGGCAAGCCCATGGGAACCGAGCCGCATGTTAACCTTGTATGTTCATGAGATTTCTGCGAAAAATGCATGTTACACGAGTTGAAACGCCTGTCAATCCTGTATGTCTTCCGTGCGCTTCCCCTCTTGCTCTTCGCTCCCGATGTTTTCAGGTGCCTCATAGCCCGTGGGAACTGAACCGCATGATAATCTTGTCTCTCCTTTTTTACGACCATAACAAAAAAAGAAAGAAGGAGAAAGCTATGATTCGGTTCCCCATCTCGCATTTTCTCACGTTCTTTTGTCTCCGTTCCCCTCATTCCCCCCTTTCGTTTCCCTCCTCCTTTCTTCCGCTCCTCGTGTCCACGCAGAACGACGTGAGCGAGGAGGAGAAGGAGCGGCTGCTGGCGGCGGCGCAGAAGAAGATCGCGAAGGAGCTGAAAGAGCGCGAGGAGAAGCTCAAGCTGGACGCCGCCAGAGCGCATCTCGACCACGAGCTCAAGTTCGGAAAGATGATGTTCGACCAGGTACGCCCTCTCCCTCTCACCGCAGTTGGACCAGGTACGCCGCTCCCTAACGCTGCTGTTTGACCAGGTACGCCGCTCCCTGACACGCACTTATGACTTTTGAGTCGACTCAGAAGTCTCCGCGGCGAGAGCGCACCTGTACCACGAGCTCAAGTTCTGAAAGATAATGTTCGACCAGGTGCGACCGCCCTCTGACGCTGCTGTTCGACCAGGTACGGAGCTCCCTGACACTGTAGTTAAGCTTTCAGAAATTATCTGATTCCAATCCTCACAGAAAACTTGCAGTGCGGGCTATAGGCCTACCTACCACAAAAATATATGGCCTCTCTCTCCCACCTCCGCTTATACTCCCCTCCACCCTCTCCCCCTTCGCTCCCCCCCAACCACTCCCTCCTATCACTTACACGTCTAACCCCAGACGCCCTCTCCCATGCGCGCGAAGGAATGTTCTGGGACGATTCACTCACACAAGCTTAGTTACCAGAAAGCAGTGTTGCTCGAGCACGAAGCAGTGTCACGAACCAACTGCCTCATTCTCCGAGCCCTATTCTCCCACATGTGGCTCCGCCCTTGGCCACATGCGCTGTGCGTGGCACTCTGCTTGCCACGTGGCTTTCATGTGATCATTTCAGGCCATGACGAATGCCAGAAACGTGTTGTAGCAGGCTGCCCGCTTGTACTTGGCGCACCAACCATACATATCTTCTTTCCCTTCCACCGTTCGTTTCAGGGCAATTTCGAGACGGCGATGACGCACTACAACAAGGTGCTGAAGCAGGCGGGCGAGCAGACGTACCACCACGGGGAGGCGACGCTGCAGAAGGCGGCCTGCCTGGAGAAGCTGGGGCGCGACGCCGAGGCCAAGAGCCTGTACGAGTCGCTCATCCAGTTCCGCGCGCCATACCCCAACATCAAGCGCCGCGCCACGGAGGCGCTCTTTGGAACCAACTCGGAACAAGCTAAGGAGACGTCGCTGTTTGATGACTACATGTACAGGATGTTCCTGTCCGGGTTTGGGAATTACATGCCCAAGACCAAGTATGTGGAGACGAAGCAGGAGAAGATGCTGATCCAGCTGCTGCCGTGGACGATCCTGGCCATGGCGCCGCTGCTCTTCGTGTGGCTCATGGTTAGAGGCGACTAGCGGTTTGCTGATTGAGCGGCTCAGGGGAATACCGCCTTGGTGAACTCCTCCTAGCCTGTCGTGGAAACAGGTCTTGTGTGTCTTTTTGGTGAATGTTGATGCTTGTGTTGACCCACTGTGGTGTTATTATTTGAGTCAGCTTGTACAGCTTTCCCAGCTTTCCTTTGCACACCAGTGTTGATCAGCCCAACAACCAGTGAGCGTGCTTTCACGAGAAGCGACCAACACCAACCATCCAACATGCTTTACCTGGTTGTGTACAAGATTGTATTTCGATCTAGGATTACCGGTACCTTCGCTATGCAATGTTCTATATGTTGCCGAGATGTTTTTATTCCATGTCAGGATTTGGGAATTACTAAAATGTGGTGGTACAACCACAAGTGTTATGAATATAAAAATTGTTTAAATATTGAGCTGGTGGCTTGTTTTTTCTCGCGTAATACACAACACACGCATAAAACTTCGTACACCTGAAGCCCAACACTGGAACACACTTTTTCGAGTCGCGCTGGATGTATTCAGGAGGAGGCCGATTGGGACTGATTCGAGCACGGCATTTTGTGGACACCAGGTGTAAGGGGTGGACAAGCTGCTCTGACACTGTTCTACCACCAATGAGCGGGACTTGCCGCATGTTGGGGCCAGATTTCTGACTGACGACAGTTTCTCATGGAAATTCCCAGGGAGAACAACCAAGATAGCACCTGCGCCTTCCGTTTGATCAATCCGGCAGGTTTCCGACCTTCTGGCTACAGTACAGTCCTTCGATCTGACCTGCGGCTCCCTACAAACTAAGGCGAAATTCGCCTCGCCTCGTCTCGCCTCGCCTCGAGTCGCCTCGCCACCGCCTCCCCCGCGTCCCTCCCAGTCCATCCCTCTCATTCCACCACATGCAAACCTACCCTCCCCAGCAAATCATAATCAGCACAGCTACAAATGCAACGAGTCACACCTTCAGAAATTCATCTCAGCAGCAGCATCGGAGTTTTACATCACGAACAGAGCTCGACTCGACACACCCTAGTTTTCACGCATTCAGCATTCGAATCGAGACTCACGCAGCCTAGCACATCTCCAGTTATGGCGCGTCTTCTTCTCCTAGCATCCCTAGCACTACTCCTCGTCAGCGCCTCGGCAGAAACCGTCACCACAGGCCCCAGCAACCCCGCAGTTCCCCTCGACAAAGCCCTAGGCTCGAACGGCGTAGCGACGGAGGTCCCTAAGGGCATCGAGCAGGCGGCGGCGGCGGGCAATCTGGACAAGTTCGAGGGCACGACGGTGGTGAGCCCAATGACGGACAGCATGCTGCTGGTGGACGTGAAGAAGGCCGGGTGGAACGCCATGAAGTGCCACAAGGACCTCGGCGCGCCCGGGCAAGGCGCGTGCACGCCCGCCAACTGCAGCAAGGGCGGCATCCCCGCGAAATGGAAGACTTCGAACCTGCTGAAGAACAAGCTCGGAATTGAGATGTATGTGAAGGGGAACCCGCTGACCCTGAAGAAGGCGTCTCCCCAGACGTGCTGCAACACTTGCGCGGCGTACAAGAGCTGCACGTACTGGCAGTACATCCCCGACATCACCATCGACGGCAAGAAGACGGACGGCGCGTGCTACCTCGTGCACGATGACATTGATTACACGTGCGGCGAGCTCACCGCACAATACGCCACGGAGACGAAGCCCGTGCATCTGCAGGTGCGCACGGGCGGCGAGTGCAACCCGCGCGCCAACGTCGTCAACGACCCGCATCTCGTGGGCGCGTTCGGCACGCACTTCGACTTCAATGGCCGCCCCGACAAGGCGTTCTGCCTGCTGAGCGATCGCGACCTCCACGTGAACATGCTGCTGAGGGGGTACTACAGCGACGATACCGAGAACGCCGCGCTCGTGGTGGACGGCAAGGCCGTGCACACGTGGATCAAGGAGCTCGGTATTGTGTGGTTCGCTAAGGGCGCCGACCACAAGCTTCGCCTGTCGGCCCGCGGCGGTAAGCAGCAAGAGCGCGGCGACGGATTCATGAAGACGATCGAGATCGACGGCGAGGAGATCCCCAGGATGAATGTCGGCGACGAGGTGACATCCGAGGGCGGCTTGACCCTCCGATTTGCGGCTCTGGAGAAGGAAGGGCCCTATGACGTGGACTACTACACCCTCAGCATCGACGGGCTTGTGGCGCTTGACTTGAGGCTGCGCGTGGCCAACCCTAAATTGCAGACCCCCAATGACGCCGAGGCGCACATCAATGTCGGAATTGTCGAATTGGAGCACACCGATGAGGTGCACGGTGTGCTGGGACAAACCTACCGCACCGACCACGCGGCGCGCGCCGCGAATTTCCAGCGGCTGATTTCGAATCTGCACAGGCCCGTGTCGGCTGACAGCGAGGAGGGGGTTGGGTTTTTGGACGGCACTCCGCGGTCGTATGAGTCGAGCTCGGTTCTCGCCGTGGATTGCGCACACACCACGTACCACCGCGCCAAGCAGCTGAGCCCCGTCGAGGAGTTCCCAATGGAGCCCCTCAACTAGAGGAGTTCCCAAATCCCGATAAGACCCTGCAATTATGTACAGAATAGAGCTTCATTATTTGATTGGTTATACTAGTACTTCGGTGGGTTGATTTGTGCTTCGGTTGGGTTGGGCTTGTATTGTTCTGTTTTGTATTGTATACGGTTTCTCCCCTCATTTATCCTTGAGCAATTACCCTTTCTTGACCAATCTAAGTAGACATCATAACGCCAGGCCCAATTTCCCTAGCTGAATTGTGCCTCTTCAGCACTTTCAGATGCTCATTGTGGGAGCGTCCCTGCCTGTGACGAGCAGAGTTGCAGCAAATGGAAGAAAATTCTACCATTTTACTTGATTTAGCAATACCGGTAAGAGTGAACTATTGAATCGATCTACCATCCAGCAACTAAGATTTGTTCAATTCCCTGAGACAGGAAGACAAGCCAAGCCTTGTGTTGATGTTTGGTGTTAGGCTGCTGGACAAAGCTGGGAGAAGCGATTAGCCCATCCCATACTCGTGTGGGGAAGCCACTCTAGCCACAACAGTCCATGCCACATCAGCATCCTCATCACCCTCCAGCAGCGACAGAGCAGACGCCACTGACACTCGCAGCTCATCCAGCCGTGCCTGCGGTGCTGGTACCTGCTCCTGCTCTGGTATTGGCTGCGGTTGCGCCCCCGACATAAGCTGCTCTGCTAGGTTTGTTCCTAGCTCGGTTGCCGCTGGTGCTATGTGTGGCACTGCTAGCGGTGGTGGTGGTGGTGGTGGTGCTGCTGCTGCTGATGTAGCTGGCATACCGGTGTCAGCTGTTCTTGACAGGTCTGTGACACTGAGGGCATCCAGTGCAGGCCAGGCGGCAGAGAGAGCCTCAGCCACTCGTATTCTGACATTTGGCACGTTGTCCTGGCGGGAAGTGGCGGGGGGGCAGAGGAGGGGGGGCAGAGGAGGAGGGGCGTGAGAGGAAGGAAGGGGAGCATCGGCGGAAGGTACGCATGCTTGGACACAGAAGTCTTGTTGTTGTTCGGTGCAACACGTTGCTTCAAGTTGCACATGCAAAAAATACATGCGCATCCAAGTGCTTTGAAGCAGTCCCATGGATGAGGTGATTGGATGCGAACGGAAACTGACGAGTGAGTGGGAGGGAGGTAAGGCGGGATAGGAGCCGGCTTACATAGACCAGGGGGAGGAGAAGCGGGAGAATTGCTGAGAGGAGGAAAGAGGATGCGTGGAGGTGTGCGTTGGCCTGGTTTTGGAGAGCTAGAGAGTGTGGAGTAGACAAGGAGAGTGTGTGTGGGGAGGGGTGTGTGTGCTTGGTGGGAGGAGGGAAGGACTGCAATGGTGAGGGAGGGAAAGGCACTGCCAGGGTCGGGCCGACGCAGTCCAGCAGCTCAGTACACGCTATGCCGAACCTGCAGGCAGGCTCGGAAGGGGGAGAGAATTGAGATGGGAAGGGAGGGGACACTTGGGTAAGCTTGCAGTTTGTCAGGGTGGTACAAAGAGGAAGTGCCTTGCCACCAGCCTTGAAATAGAAAATAAAGAAATTGAGCGGAAGAGAGGAAGGGGAATGACTACGGGGAGTACGCGGGTACGGAGCAGGATTAGAAATGAGACGGGGAATGGGGCGGCGAACAGAAGAAGCAGTGGAAAGGAGTGGAAAGAGCGGGAAAGCAGGTGAATGGGAGTCGGGAGTCACGTTTGTCGGTCTCGGAAGTTGCGGCTGGTGGCGAGGCGAGCCAAGGCCGATAGGAGCGCCTCAGACGCCAAGGCGTCAGAGTCAGTGTGCAAAGCAGATGGATGGGAAGCAGAGGGAGCGGCAGGACAAGGATGGGCATGCGAGTGAGAGTGAGTGTGAGGGAGAGTGTGAGAGGAAGAGGAAGAGTTAGAGCGGGGGTGTGTGGTATTAGCAGCATCTGCAGGCAAATGGCGCGTGTGCTGCCGCTGACCACTGTCCACAGGATAGCGATCAGGGGGGTGGCAATCGTGGCGCTGAGGGCTGTTCATGTCATGATGCCCATTCACAGCACGATGGCTGTGCGAATCAGCAGAACCATCAGAACCACGATGGTGATTGCAATGGTCACTGTGGCCGCTGACATTGGCCATTGTGCTCTCGTGCACCCCCTCCTCCTGAGCTCCCTGCTGACTGTTGCCACTGCTCTCCCCATCCCTCCGCCTCTCCCCACTCCTCTGCCTCTCCCCACCATCACTCTCCCCATCGCCTCCCCTTGCTTCACCATCCCCATACACTGCACTGCAGCCCGAACCACCATGAGGCTCGGCAGCATACAAGTCAGTCGCACGAGGTTCGGCAGATGTGGAGTCAGCAGAATGAGGTTCGGCAGATGAGGGGTCAGCAGGCTCATACGCGGCGGATGCACGTGAGTCAACACAGTCTGCATGCTCTGCTGACCCTTGTCTTGCTGACGTGGCAGCAAATGCTGGTTTGCAGGTTAATGATGCGTGGCAAGGCGAAGTGGCAGGTACGGATGACACTGATGTGGCTGTTTGCAGTGATGCTGACGTGGCAGCAGACAAGGTAGTGAGGGTCAGCAGCTTGGCAGCCTGAAAGGGAAAGATGAGAGCGGAGGGGAGAGATGAGAGGAAACGGGAGAGATGAGAGGAGAAGGGAGAGAGGAGAGGAGAGATGAGAGGGGAGCGGAGACAGGCGGGGGAGTGGGAAAGGAAGGAGACAAATGAAACTTAGGAAGTAAACGAAGCGGAGAGAAACGCGAAGGAAGGGGAGAAGGGGGAAGAGAGCAGGGAGGAAGTGGGAGGAGAAAGAGGAACCAAGGGGAAAGGCGAAGCTGAGAGAATCCTTAAGGTGAGAATCCTTAAGGTGAGAATCCTTAAGGTGAGAATATGTGAAATTCGTCACTAGAAACCCGCCCTTCCCCATCTTCTCCCCCTTCCCCCCCTCCCTTCTGCCCCATCGCCCAGTCCCCCTCTTCCCTCACCTGCTTGGCTGCTTCCTCCCGCACGGTGGCAATTCGATCCCTGTGTACATGGGGAAGGGGCATGGGGGAGAGGCATGGGGAAGGGGCATGGGGAAGGGGTATGGGGAAGGGGCATGGGGAAGGGGCATGGGGAAGGGGCATGGGGAAGGGGCATGGGGAAGAGGCATGGGGAAGGGGCATGGGGAAGGGGCATGGGGAAGAGGCATGGGGAAGGGGCATGGGGAAGGGGCATGGGGAAGGGGCATGGGGAAGGGGCATGGGGAAGGGGCATGGGGAAGGGGCATGGGGAAGGGGCATGGGGGAGAGGCATGGGGAAGGGGCATGGGGAAGGGGTATGGGGAAGGGGCATGGGGAAGGGGCATGGGGAAGGGGCATGGGGAAGGGGCATGGGGAAGAGGCATGGGGAAGGGGCATGGGGAAGGGGCATGGGGAAGAGGCATGGGGAAGGGGCATGGGGAAGGGGCATGGGGAAGGGGCATGGGGAAGGGGCATGGGGAAGGGGCATGGGGAAGGGGCATGGGGAAGGGGCATGGGGAAGAGGCATGGGGAAGGGGCATGGGGAAGGGGCATGGGGAAGGGGCATGGGGAAGGGGCATGGGGAAGGGGCATGGGGAAGGGGCATGGGGAAGAGGCATGGGGAAGGGGCATGGGGAAGGGGCATGGTGAAGGGGCATGGGGAAGAGGCGCAGCAATAAGGAGGGCAGAGTCGCAGTGGTGGTGGGGGGTGGTGCGGGGTGGTGCGGGGTGATTGTGGACAGGGGGCGAGGGGCGGGGAGGGGAGGGGAGAGGAGAGAGGAGAGAGCAAGGGATGTTGGCGGAGGGAGGAGAAAGAGAAGGGAGAGCAAGGGTGTGTGACGCAAGGGGGAGAGCAGCAAGGGGTTGTGGCCTGGTAGTGTGGAGTAAAATTGAAGGATGCCGCACAACACAATAAAGGAAGAGAGCAGGGGAGTAGGAACCAGGAGGTTTTAGATAGGACCTGCACACAGGAGCTGCGGAGCAAAGCCGGTTGTTACGTGCACTGGTTATCGCCTGCACCGGTAGCTATCTGCACTGGGTGTTATGTGTACTGGCTGACGCTTGCATCAAAAGTACCTGCGCCAGATGTTACCTGAACTAGATATCACCTGCACCGGTTGTTACCTGCAGAGAGTGAGCACGAGGTCAACGAGGAGGGGCAGGGAGGTGCTGTTGGGCGGCAGCAGCTGAGCCACGTCTGAGGCTTGGCTGGTGGGGGAGAGGAGGGGCGCGTGGGAGTGAAAGGAGTGGAAGGAAACAAATGGGGAGGGGAGGGGAGGGGAGGGGGCAAAGTGTGAGGGCAGGGATACACTGCTGGGAGGCAGCAGCTGAGCCATGCCCGGGGCCTGGCAGGTGGGGGAGGAGAAGCTAGGGGGAAAAGGAGGGGGCGTACTTGTATAGGGAGAGTAGCCGAGGCCTGCTGTGGTAAACGTCAATGAATAGGGCGAGGAGGAAAACATTGAAGACACGAGACGAATGGCGACAGACTGACTGATAAGAATGCCAGGGACTTGGCATTCTTCTCATGCCAGGGAGGGGTATCAATGTTGGCGCAAGAAAGGCATCAACGGGAACTGGGCAGGCATGAGACGACAAGCACAAGACGTAGGACTTTCTGGGAGATTCTAGAAACATACCTGCAAACACGAGATGGCAGGGTGAGAGCACGAGATGGCAGGGTGAGAGCACGAGGCAGCAAGTCGTCCCTAGCTTTCCTTTCCAGAGGCCAAAAATTCCCCACCCACTATGAGATCACCACCCACTATGAGATCCCCACCCACTATGAGATCCCCACCCACTATGAGATCCCCACCCACTATGAGATCCCCACCCACTATGAGATCCCCACCCACTATGAGATCCCCACCCACTATGAGATCCCCACCCACTATGAGATCCCCACCCACTATGAGATCCCCACCCACTATGAGATCCCCACCCACTATGAGATCCCCACCCACTAGGAGTTCCTGACCCAGCCAGCTAGAGCACCACTCACCTGAGTGCAGCAAGTCGCAGGTGCCAGCTGCTCTCCCGCCCTGGCAGCCTCAGCTGCGGCCGCAGGCGGTTGCGGCTGGGCAGGGTCCTCAGCTGCGCACTCGGGTTGCTGCCGCCCAGCACCAGAGGCCTCGGCGAGTCAGCAGCCGCCACATGGACACGCACAGTGTTGGGCGCCGGCGTGCCCACCTGCACCTGCAGCCGATACTCCCCGCCCTCCTGCGCACTGCTCGCAGGGGGGTCGTTCTGAGAGCTCTCTGATAGGCACCGATACTCCCCACACTGCTGCCCGCTGCTGGAGGGACCACGCTCACTCCCCCCCTCGCGGGGGCCTAACGGAGGATACCCATGCTCCGCCCCCTCTTGACCGCTGCTGGCAGAGTAGTTCTCCGCCCCTTGCCGCGTCGTTCCAGTTGGGTGCCCCTCTCCCTCATCCGCGTTGCTGGCATGTCGCTGCCCATCTTGCTGGTTGGCTCTGGGTTGGTGCTCTCCCTGTCCAACACGTTCACTGTGACGCTCGTGCTCCCCTCCCTCCTGTGCTGTGCTGAGTGCATGCCCGACCTTCTCCGTACTGCTCCCCCTTCCGTCCTGCCCTGGATCCCCCTCGCTGCCCGCCTCACTGTTCCCTTCTCCTGCTGCCACTCTGCTCATATCCCCTGGCTCTTCACCTGTCCCCTCTCCTCCACGGTCCCACACCGCCTCCACACCCACACCATACTCTCTCCCCCCTCCTCCTTCCCCCTCTCTGCTGCCTCCTTCCTCCCCCTCTCTCTCTCCTCCCTCTTCCCCCTTTTTGCTGCCTCCTTGCTCCCCAATTCTCCTCACTCCTTCCCCCTTCTCACTAGTCCCTCTATCCTCCCCATCCCTCCATCCTCCCTCTCCCTCACTGCCTCCTCCCTCCCGTCCCTTTTCTTCCCCCTCTTTCCCACACGCTCCTCCTGCAGCTCCCCTGTGGCTGCCAGCAGGAGCAGCCGCACAGCCACCACCAGCAGAATCGCCCATATGCGATCCATTTGCTGCCACACCTCGTGTGCCAGCATCACTCTCATTAGAATCACCCCGACCAGAATCACCCTCAGGTGCACCCTCACCTTCACCACCAAGGTCCCCTCTCACCTCTGCCCATTTGCCCTGCAGTCTCCCCTCTGCTCCTTCTGCTCCCTCCGCCTCTCCCTCCTCTTTCCCTTCCACACTCCCTTCACTCACACTATCTTCCCTGGTTCCCTCACTCAACCCCACACTCGACCCCTCACACTTACTGTCCACATCCCTTCCCACACCCTCCACGCCTGCCCCAGATGCCATCTCCCCCAGCAAACCACCTGCCCCGAGACCAGCCAATCCACTCATCAGCTTCGCCCAAAGCCCAGTACTCTCCTCCCTCCCCCCTGCCTCCCTCCTCCCCACAACCGAGCTAACCCCTCCTGATCCTGCCTCTTCTCCCCACACCTTGGCACTTGATTTCTTCTCCCCCTCATCCCCTCGCTGCTCCGCTCCTGGGTTCTCTCCGTGCAGATCCCCTGTCTCCCCTCGCAGTCCCTCATTTCCCTCCTCTCCTCCATCCTGGATTCTCCCCTCTCCATCTGTCCCAGCCGCCCTCTCCCCTCTCTCATTGCCATCGCTCACACCAGCAGCATCCGCACCTACAGCACCAGCAGCACCCGCAGCACCAGCAGAATCCACAGTACCAACAGCATCTGCACCAGCAGCACCCCCAGGAGCACCCAGGAGGGCACTAGCAGGGGGGTACCGGGGGCTGTCCACATACTCATCATCGTCTACACTTGCCTCCTGGCTTAGACCGCTACTGATAACGAATCCCACTTTAGTGGGGCCTTGAGCAACAGTGCCCTCTGCACGTCGGCTGTCCGTATCAGGAGGTGGGTTCAAGGGAGTGACGACCAGCCCCTCTGGTCGCCTGCCTCCACTCTCCACGCCTTCACTGGCAGCTGCCACTGCAGCTGGAGCGCAACCCGCTCCCACCTCTCCTCCCTCTACTCCAACTACCCCCTCTGCCCCCTCTGCTCCCTCTGCTCCCTCTGCTCCCTCTGCTGCTGCTGCTGCTTCTGCCTCTGCCTCTGCCTTCGCTGCTGCTGCTGCTGCTGCCATTGCTGCCATTACTGCTGCCTCTGCTGCCTCTGCCGCCTCTGCCGCCTCTGCTGCCTCTGCTGCCTCTGCTGCTGCCCGAGCTGCTCTCTCCTGCGCCTCCATCTCCTCGGGCGCCACCCCCTGGCGCCACAGCAGGCGCGGCAGCAGGTGCGCGCACTGGGGGCGGTGGGAGGCGGGCAGACTCGCCATGAACGCAGTGAAGGTGGGCACCAGGGCCAGGCGCACCTGGGGCTCACAAGGGAAAGCAGGGGGGAGGGGAACGAGGTGAGGGGAGGGAGGCGACGCGGCGTGCTGTGGAGGGCAGTGGGAGGCGGGCAGGCACGCCCTGAAGGCAGTGAACGCGGGGACTACAGCCATGCGCTCCTGGGGATGAAGGGGGATGGGCGGGGTGGGGGGGAACAGGCGGAAGACAGGGGGAGGGAGTCGAAGAAAGCCAGTGGGCGGGGTGGGGGGACGAGGATGCAGGAAGCAGAGACAGTGGAAGGGAGGAGGGGAGGCAGATAGTAATCTGGCTTCATGCAACCCCACTTTCAACCACCACTCCAGCAATTTCACGGACCAAGCATCCTTCACCACTAAT
>BQMB01000530.1:0-115664 GCA_027943415.1 Closterium sp. NIES-67 | reverse complement strand
ATAAAAGATACGGGGCTTCTAAAATGTAAAGGTAAAATGGAAAAATTGAAGTGATTTTCCGTTACCCTTCCTGTTTCACATTTCCCTGTCGGCGTTTTCGCATCGAAACTGGATGACGAACTGCTGGAGGGAAATTGGACTCGATTCCTGCCAGATGCCACAACCGGATAGGCGTGACCCTCATTCCTACCCGCACAACCTGATGCGCTCAGCTCCCCTACTACACGTTCCTAGTCTCGCAACTCCCTCGTTTCTTGCCTTTTGCTTCGACCTGTAAACTTGTATCGAAAGTAGACATATTCAGCATAAATGGTTAAAAGGGGCTTTTCCTATATACAACGGAAAGAACGGGTCTATACAGTGAGAAACCGTGATAAAAGAACTGCCGGAAATAAGCCCCACTGGAGCTTTAATTTTTTCAGGGTGTTGAATCCGGGCAAATACAGTAAATGAATTTGGGTTGTAACAGGCACTCTGAGGCCATAACTTCACCGAGCATTTACACACGAGGAATCTGCTATAGAGATTGCACACCCCGACAGGGTCAGTTCGGTGCCTCTGAAAACGGTAGGAGATTGATCCAGCAGTAGTGCCAGGTGTGTCAAACATATGTGTGTATGTTTAGTAGAGTACATAGGGTCATGCCATAGAGAGTACAACCCACTAGCTATATACCCATATATACTCTCATTCTACTCTACAATTCTAACTCTAAGATGGTATCAGAGCGGGTTAGGTCCCCCCCGCCCACCCGCGCTTTCGCCTTTGGTCCTAGCCGGCCCCGTCGCCTAGCGCCTAGCCGCCCGTTGGCCCCGCTGCCCCGTTCGTCGGCCCCGTCTCCTAGCGCCTGCTGGCCCCGCGGCCCCGTTCCCTAGCGCCTAGCCGCCCGTGGCCCCGTTGCCCTGCCATCTAGCGCCGCCCCCCTGGCCCCGCGGCCCGTCACCTAGCTAGCCCGCCCGTGGCCCCGTGGCCCCGTCACCCAGTGCCTAGCCGCCCCTGTCCCCCGTCGTCTCGTCACCTGGCGCCTAACGGCCTCGTGGCCCTGTCGCCTCGTCGCCTTGCGCCTAGCCGTCCTGCTGGCCCCGCGGCTGCGTCGCCCCTAGCGTAGCTGCCCTACCAACCCGTCCCCAAGCCGCCCCGTCGCTTAGCCGCCCGCGGCCCCGTCGCCCAGCTGCCCCGCGGCCTCGTCGTCCAGCCGCCGCGGCCTTGTCGCCCCGCTGCTCAGCGGCCCCGTTGCCCAGCCGCCCCGCGGCCTCGACGCCCCGCTGCTTCGCGGCCCTGTCGCCCAGCCGCCCCGCGACCTCGTTGCCCCGCTGCCCCGCGGCCCTGTCACCTAGACACCCCGCGGCCCCATCGCCCAGCCGCCCCGCGGCCCCGTCTCCCAGCTCCTCAGCCCCCCCCCACCGCCGTGATTCCCGGTCCCCGCTCGCTAAACCGGCCCTCTCCACCGTCCTGCACCGCGCCCCACCGTGCTGCATCGCTCAGCACCGCACTGCACTGTACCGTATTCCACCACACTGCACCGTACAGCATTACTCCCCACTACTCCTCGTCGCTCCGTCCCGCCCTTCACCACCTGTTCGCGGCTGCAGCGGCCTTAATGACGGACTCGGTGCTGCGCTTTGACGCGGTGGGTCAGCCGGTTGAGTTCAACGCATGGCTCGTCGACCTCCGCCGTCACCTCACTGGTCAGATGCAGGACTGCCACTCCCTGGCCGTCCACATTAACGGTACGCTCCCCTGCCCTGACCCCCCTGCTGCTCTCCCCGCTCACCCCACGTCTGCTGACTGTGAATTCGCCGGCGCTGCTGCCCTTGCCCGTGCTGTCTGGCTGTCGCGTGACGCTGCCACTCAGCTCGTGATTAGCCATGCCCTTCCCCTGTCTGAGCGCCCCCACTTTAAGTCGGCCAGGACTGCGCAGGAGTTCCTAGAGGCTGTTGTCGAGCGTTATTTCAACTCGTCCTCTCCCTCTGCCAGCCGCTTGATCCTTCCCATGCTCTTCCCTGATCTCGCGTCTTTCTCCACTGTCGCTGACCTGGCCACGCTCGACGTGAGCTGGCGCGCTGCCTGCACTGAGGCCCAGCTTCGTGTGTTCCAGCCCCCTATCTGCTCTAACCTTTACCTGCTTGCCACCCGCCTCCTTGACCGCCTTGCCACTACCCGCGACCACTTTCTGAGTCTGCACCCCGCTGACCTCACCCTCCCTGACTCTGTCGACACCCTGTCTGCCATAAAGACTCGTCAGCGCTCTATCGCCCAGTCTAGCGGTATTGCGCCAGTCCCTATCTTTCATGGTTGTGCTCTCGCTTAGTGCACTTACTGTGACGGTACTGCGGCTGTAGCTGAGACAGCCCCTGCTGCTGAGACCGCTGTCGCGGTGGCCGCAACGCAGTCCCGTTATGGTAAGGCCCGCCGCCCTAAGGCTGGGCGTGGCGGTGGTAGTGCAGGAGGGGTGGAGGTGGTGGTGGAGGAGGTTCACCCGCTGGCGGTAGTACCGACGAGGGGGCTGGGGCTGGGGCCTCGGAGCAGCAGCCCCAGCGGGAGCAACAGCAGGTGCCACAGCTTGACCACCAGCAGCAGCAGCAGCCGCAGCACCAGTAGTCGCAGCGGAGGTCGGCCGCCTCCCGCCTGGGTGGCCTGGCGCCGGTGGTAGTGGTGGTCGCGGTGGTCGTGCACATAGCTCGTCGTCAGGTGGTGGTGCGAGTGATGGGCGCTGCCAGTACCAGCTCCAGACCGGTCCTCTTCGCGGCCTCGTGTACGGTAAGATCGGTCATACACCCACTCATTGTTTCAGTCGCCTTGACGACCTGTTTTGTCTCCGCTTCGGCCCCGCGCCAGACCTCCCCGACTGGCACAGTCTATTCTGCCGTGGTGTTAGGATCTTTGATATAGACATTAGTGAGATTAGCTCTGCATTGCATGTGCTGTATGTCAATGACTCTAAAGTGACTCGTTCCTATTACCTTGTGTTGCCTAGTGTAGGTGTACCCAGTGTGCGTAGTTTAGGCTCCCTTGCTACGTCAGGCGTATGACCCTTTGCTTTGTTTAGCCTTGGCTCCACCTTAGCTCCTCCACCCCCAGCCGCAAGTGCCGCGCTCTCCTTCACTCTCGACTCTGGCACATCTCCGTGTTTCTTTCGGGACCATACTACGCTTATGCCGCTTGCCGTCCCTGTCACAGTAACCCTTGCAGACCCTTTCTCAGGTCAGGTAGTCGCCCGTAGTTCCACCACCCTCCCCTGTCCGGCAATTCCTTCGGGCTCTCTTACATCCCCTCGTTCTCTCGGAATCTAATTTTTGTCGGCTGTCTTCAGCACCTCGGCGTCACCACTACGTTCCCTGGTCACGAGATGTACGCTGTTGTACCAAGGCCGCCACTGGTGCCCCCCTCCTCTGGACTAGGGGTGCTTGCGTGGGGCTTCTCGGAGGGCGCCGTGGTGCCGCTGGAGGTTTTGGTGTTGGCGTCGGGCAGCCGCCGTCGCAGTCGCCGCCGGTGTCCGCTCTTCGCCTCCTCGGCCTTCCTTCCCCTGCTGCCCGCCGGTGGCCTCCTCGGTCGCCACCGCCTCCTCCTCTGCCGGTCTATGGCCCTGTGTTTCCTCCAGCGGCCTCCTCTCCGGCTCGTTTCCCTCCTCGTTCTCCTCCTGTGTCTCCTCCCCTCTCTCCTGACCCGCCTCCTCCGTCTTCCGTCTGGGCTCGTCGTCCGTCTTGTGCTCGTCCTCCCCCCCCTGTTCTGCATTCTCACCCTATGTTGCTTCGCTCCCCGCGTCTCGTGCTCCTCGATCCTCCCGTCTCCTCCTCCGTCGTCGCTCGCTGTGGCCCCGCCCTCCGTTCTCTGACTTCCTCCGTGCCCGCGCGTCCCCTTGTTCCTCTTGTCCTTGCCTCTCTTGTTACCGACCCGTACGTTCTGTCTCGAGTATGTCGGCTCTTGTTGCTGCTCGTCCCTGACTTCGCCGCTACCCCCCGCACTTGCTACACCCCCCTCTGATCTCTGACCCTGCCTGCCCTTTGTTCGTCTGGGGTGTGGCTGCGCTTGGTAGTGACGTCCTAAAGGATAGACCATACGAGCTTGCTTTCCTGTCAGAGGCCGCTCCCCATCTCTGTTCCATGCTACTAGTCTGTGAGGGTGACCCCAGACGTCCTTAACATCCTGACCCCTCGCTCCTACGCTGAGGCCACCTCGGGACCCTGGGCCTCTGAGTAGATAGCTGCCATGGAGCAGGAGATGACATCTTGGAGATCCACCAGTACCTTCGTCGACGCAGTTCCCCCACGTGGGGTGAACGTAGTCGAAGGCCGATGGCTCTTCAAGGTGAAGCTCCCTCCTGGAGAACCGCCTGTCTTCAAGGCGCGCTACGTTGCTCGTGGCTTCAATCAGCATGAGAGGGTTGACTTCTTTCATACCTTCACCCCCGACCCTGAAGATGACTACTCTTCGGGCGCTGCTACACGTAGCAGCATAACATGACTACGAGCTGCACTCCACTCAACTTCTCCACAGCTTTCCTCTAGGGCAGGCTACACGAGCAGGTCTACCTGCGCCGCCCCCAGGGCTTCTCCAGTACCTTTCCCCCTGGTACCGAGTGGCTCCTCCGGCGCCCTGTCTACGGCCTGCGCCAGGCGCCCCGTGAGTGGCACGACACGATGCGTGCTACACTTCCTGACCTGCAGTTCTTCCGTGGTCTGCAAACCCCTCGCTCTTTGTCCGTTCCGGCCAGACTTCTTGCTACATCCTTGTTTACGTAGACGATCTGGTCTTTGCTACTGCAGACAGAGACGCGCTGGCCTCCGTGAAGGCCGAGCTGCTGAGGAGACACACATGCACTGACCTACATAGGGTCATGCCATAGAGAATACAACCCATTACTCCCATTCTACCCAACAATTCTAACTCTAAGAAGCTGTCCTTGACCAATCTCGTATGAGTGCTATGAATATAGTCAGTTCCGTGCCTCAGAAAGCAATCGAGATATTCTCAACCATTGCTGACCTGATCGAGGTCGTTCAACTGCAAGATAGATGGTCGAGATCCTCTCGACACTTGCTGTCTTTCGATTTCGTTTTGCCATTTGTGTTGATTCTTTAGCCCATCTTTGCGTTGAGAATGGCAGCTGTCGCGAATTTTCTCCTGCTCGTTTTTTTGCAGCTGAGCGGACCTTGGTAAAGAAGGACCAAATACTGTTTGAAGGCAAGAAAAACGACCAGGGTGTTATGTAAAATGCAAACCCGGAAAAGCGTGTCAACTTATACATATTATCTATGTAGAAGTTATAGGCTAGACTAGGTGTGTGCTTCTAGTGAGTACAACCAACTGGTATTTGTTCTATGTTTCTCTTCCTAGTAATTCATTCGTTTCTACGTTAACATGGTATCACGCTTAGGTTAGGATCCCCCCGCCTACCGCTTCCGCCCGTCGCGCCTCCTAGGCCCCGTCGCGCCCCCTAGGCCCCGTCGCGCCCCCCCTGGGCCCCGTCGTGCCCGCTGGGCCCCGTCGCGCCTCCTAGGCCCCGTCGCGCTCCCCCCTGGGCCCCGTCGCGCCCGCTGGGCCCCGTCGCGACCCCTAGGCCCTAACGCGCCCCCCGCTGGGCCCCGTTGCGCCTCCTAGGCCCGTCGCGTCCCCCCCTCTGGGCCCCGTCGCGCCCGTTCGGCCCCGTCGCGCCCCTCCTAGGCCCTGTCGTGCCCGCTGGGCCCCGTCTCGCCTCCTAGGCCCCGTCGCGCCCCCTCTGGGCACCGTCGCGCCCGCTGGGCCCTGTCGCGCCTCCTAGGCCCCGTCGCGCCCGCTGGGCCCCTTCGCGCTTCCTAGGCCCCGTCGCGCCTGCTAAGCCCCGTCGCGCCCCCCCTGGGCCCCGTCGCGCCGTTAGGCCCCGTCGCGGCCCCCATGGGCCCCGTCGTGCCCGCTGGTACCCGTCGCGCCTCCTCGGCCCCGTCGCGCCCCCCCTGGGCCCCGTCGTGCCCGCTGGGCCCCGTCGCGCCCCTTAGGCCTCGTCGCGCCCGCTGGCCCCTGTCGCGCCTGCTGTTAGCGCTCGCCCGCCTGGCCTCCTCCTAGTGCCGCTCGGCCTCCTCCTAGTGCCGCCCGGCCCCTTCCTAGCGCCGCCCCGGCCTCTCCTCAGCGCTGCCTGGCCCCTCCTCGTGCCCGACCGCCCCAGCAGCACCAGCCTGGCCCCTCCCAGCACCAGCCCGGCCCCAGAGCACCTGCCCGCCTCCCCTGCTCGGCCTGCCGTGTCCTCTCGAGCCCTGTGTCTTCTGCTCGCCTGCGCTGGGACGCCTAGCTGCTGCCCTACTGGAGAGTGCTGCCGCCGTGTCCCCGCGCCGCTGTGCTCCTGTGCCGCTGAGGAGCTGTGCTGCTGTGCCGCTGTGTCGCTGAGGAGCTGTGCCGCTGACCCTGCACGATGGCTGACTTTGTGCTCCGCCTGGACGCTGAGGGCCACGCGGTTGACTTCGCCGCCTGGCTCTCCGATCTCCGCCGCCAGCTTACAGGTCAGCGCCAGGATGGCCACTCTCTGGTTGTCCATGCTGATGGCTTGCTCCCCCGTCCCCCTGCACCTACTCCCCTCCCTGCTGACCCCTCCTCTGATGACCGTGAGGCTTTCTCTACTGCTGCGCTGGCCTGTGCGGTCTGGGACTCACGCGATGCAGTAGCTCAGGTTGCTATTAGTCACGCCCTCCCTGTGTCTGAGCGCTCGCGTTTTGCTACTGTTGAAACGGCCAAAGCTTATTTAGACGCCGTTATTGCTCGCTATTCCACCCCTGCCTCCGCTTCTGCTGGCCGCTTGCTCTTTCCGATGCTGTTCCCAGACCTGGCTGCCTTCCCTACTGTCGCAGACTTTGCCACTCATTTGCGTGCCCTAGAGACTCGCTATCGCACTGCCAGCACTGCTGCCCAGCTCACTGCGCTCCCCCCTCCTTTCTGCATGACGCTCTATTTTATCGCTATGCGCCTGCCAGACCGCCTCGCTAGTGCTCGCGACCACTTTCTTAGCCAGCACCCGGGTGACCTCACCCTGACCGCCTTTGTCGACACCCTCACTGAGATCGAGACTCGCCAGCGCACTATCGCTCAGTCGAGCGGTGCGCCGGCAGTCTCTATCTTTCACGGCTGTGCCCCATCCCAGTGCACGTTCACTGACGTTTCGGCTGCGGTCGCCACGGCGACCCCTCTTACCGAGACGGCTGCTGCTGTCCACCCGCAGCAGCGCTCGCGTCGCGGTGGCCGTGGCCGCCAGGGAGGTAGGGGTGGTGACGCAGGTGGTAGTGGTCGTGGTGGTGGTGACGGTAGTCCGCCTGAGGGGACTACCACCGGTGGGCAGGAGCAGCAGCCCCAGCAGCAGCAGGACCAGCCCCAGCCGCAGCCGCCGTCCCAGCAGCACCCGCCGCAGCCGTGGGCTCGTCTCCCGCCTGGTTGGCCCGGCACCACCGGAGGCGGTGGCCATGGTGGCGGCCCGCGCAGCTTGGCGTCTACCAGCGGCTCCAGTGCTGTGACCTGCCAGTACCAGCTTCAGACCGGGCCTCTCCGCGGCACTCTGTGCCGCCGCCCGCACCCGACCGCCCGCTGTTCCGCCGCCTCGACGATCTTTTTCGTCGTCGCTTTGGCCCGGCCCCGGACCTCCCTGACTGGCACAGCCTGCTCCGCCAGGGCGTGCCGATCTTTGAGTTAGACATGGATCAGATAGGTGCTGCTTTGCATGCTTTGTATGCTGACGCTTCTAGTGTTGCTGGATCTTACTACCCTGTGTACTCTAGTTTAGGTGTTTCACCCTTGTGTAGCTTAGCTTCCCTGCTGCGTCAGGCGTAGGACTGCCTAGGTTGCCTAGCCTAGCTTCTGCACCGGCCCCGTCCCCCGGCCTCTGCCACTGCCTCGCTGTCCTTCACGCTCGACTCCGGTGCTTCTGCCTGTTCTTCCGTGACCGGTCCACGCTCACGCCGCTTGCTGCACCTGCGGTTGTCTCCCTCGCTGACCCCTCTGCCGGTCCTGTCGTTGCTCGCAGTTCCACTTCCCTTCCCCTGTCCAGCCGTTCCCTCCGGGCTCTCTTACAGGCTTCCCACGTTCCCTCGTTCTCCAGGAACCAGGTTGGTGTCGGCCGTTTTTCAGGACCTTTGGCGTCACCACCACGTTCCCTGGGCACGAGCGGTTCGCTGTCTGTACCGAGGCAGTCTCAGGTTCCCCTCTTGCGACGTTCCCCGGGACCCGGTGTCTGGTCTGTTTACCCTCGACACCGCTTCCCCCCCGGTTGGTGCGTCCTCCCAGGTCGCTGCAGCTTGCTCGTGTCGGTCCCTCACTCAACCGTCCCTTCTCTGGCACCACCGCTTAGGTCACCCTGCTCTCCCACGTCTGCGTCACATGTCTCAGCACGGTCTTGTCTTAGGCCTCCCCGCGTCGCTCCCTGCCCTCCCCACCCTCGACTGCGCCACCGTGCACGCCTTGCGTCGAGGGCCGGCTCCGCCGTGCTCCTCACTCCTCCTCGCTGCGTCCTGCTACTGCCCCCTTCAGACCCTGCACCTGGACGTTTGGGGCCCTGCCCCCGTCCCCGGACCGCGCGGTGAGCGCTACTTTCTTGTGCTCGTCGACGACTACACGCGCTACACCACCGGTGTTTCCCCTGGAGCGGAGGCCGACGTGCCCGACGTTCTTCTCCCGTGGGTTGTGGCTGCCGTCTCACCGCGGTCTCCCTGTGTTGTGTCTCCACTCGACCGTGGCGGTGAGTTCGCCTCTGGTCGGCTTGGACAGTTCTGTCGTGCGGAGGGCATCACCCAGTCGTACACCTTGCCGGACTCGCCACAGCAGAATGGGGTTGCTGAGCGCCGCATCGGTTGGTCATATGGAGGTGGCTCGTACCTCCATGATCCATGCCGATGCCCCCCATTTTCTGTGGCCGTTCGCTGTTCCACTACGCGCTCACCAGCTTAACCTGTGGCCCGCTCCCAGCGGCCGCAGGTTTCGCCGACCCTCCTTTGGACCGGGTCCCCCGGTGACGCGTCTGCGTTCCACGTCTGGGGTTGCCTTGCTCACGTTCGTGCCTCTGGTACGGACAAGCTCACGGCCCGCACTGTCCCCTGTGTCTTCCTCGGTTTCCCCCTAGGACTCGTCTGACTGGCTCTTCTACCACCCGCCGTCTCACCTGTTGGTGCAACCCTATGGCTTGCACTCGGCTTGTCGTCCTTGTTTGTGTGTGTGCATGCATGGCATGGAATGAATTGTGAGTCTATGTCATTGCTATCCAGTGCTTGTGTGTGTGTTTGAATGGTGTATCACAATGTGGTTTGTGTCGGTCAAGACATTAGCAAGTTTTTACAACTCGCATGTCAAGTCGTCGTTTGTGTGTCGCATGTGTTTTTTCTATTTTGTCGAGTGTGAAGTGTCGATCGTGTCGCAGGTGTGTGCAGCAAGCCCCCATCAACTCAAGAAGAATTTATCTTGCAGATCCAGGAACAAGAGCTCAAGATTTCAAGCCCAAGGGACGCGGATAAATATTAAATAGTGAAAATAGTAACGTTACTTCGTGTAGTGTTACATTTCACTTGGTGTAGCCCCTTGGAGGGTTGGTTTCGAGACTCTTCATGGTTGGGGACCCTGTGGTGGTGTACCACCAACCTGGACCTCGGCTCTTGGGGTATGTAGAGGCTGGGAACCATCTCCCTCGAACTCTTCTTTCTAAGTTTGTACTCCTAAGACTATTGTGGCTGCTATACCTCCTGCCAGTCAAACCGCCATAGCGTCGTCAAATCTTCATGGAATTTCATGATTCAACTTGCTGCTGATAGACGACAGCAACACGCTCCAGATCCAATTTACACATCACCGTTTGATTCAGTGACCAGATCGTTATCAGTATTTGAAGCCGTCTGACAGAAATCCGACTGTGCTCTCTATCTCTCATTATAGGCACATCTAAGCCTATTGTGATTATAACAAGGGGCATCAGGCTTGGTGAGCGGAAGCTTTGGGACCTTCATAGAGGACAGGGACATCTACAATGAGATGTGGCAAATCCCAGTGGTCCCCATGCCTAAGGAGGCAAGTGGCAGCAAGCGTCAGCACCAAGAGTGAAGCGGTTGGTGGCGGTGATCACGGAAAACAAAGTGACACCAAGAGTGACTCGAAGGAGTGCAATCTTGGAGAGACCAGCAAGGCGTGTGAACCCAAGGAGAGTGGTGCAGCAGCCAAAGGTGGTGGAAATGAGGAGGGAAACCTAAGATCAGCAAAGCAGCAGCGGCGAAGGAGAAAGGAGAGAGCTTGTGGGGCACGATTGCGAGTGCCGCTTTCTCCAACCCGACTTCCGCTACGGGAGAGTGTGATTGGCTGACCTTGCATCGGCGAATGGGGCATGTGGCATTGCCCATTTTGCAGCAGATAGTTAAGCAAGAGATGGTCAGTGGGATACGTGTCAAGGGGGAGCCCAATGAGGTGCTTGGCTGTCCAACATGCATGCAAGCCAAGTTCACCCGCTACCCGTTCCATAGCTCGGAGACAACGGCGAAGGCACCACTTGATGAGGTGGTGATGGATGTGGTGGGCCCCTTGAAGCTTGGAGCTGCTGGAGCTGAGTACTTCCTCACCATTGTGGACGTCTACACTCGCATGACTTGGGTGTATGTGCTGCCAAGAAGAGTGACGTAGCTGAAACGGTGAAGACCGATTGGTTGCCGATGGTGGAGCGGCAACAAGACCGACTTGTGAAGGCGATTCGCACTGACCGTGGGGGAGAGTTCCTGAGCAAGGATTTCTCAACTTGGCTGAAGAAGCAGGGCATAAGGCACTCTCTTACCATGCCCTACTCTCCTGCAATGAACGGCATCGCCGAGCGTGCGAATCGGACACTCACGGAGACGGCTCGGGGACTTCTCATTGAAGCCGGTCTTCCCAATTACTTTTGGCCGGATGCGGTGCGGCATGCTTGTGTGGCCAAGAACAGAGCCTTGACTCATGTGGGAGAAGACAAATGGGTGCCCTATGTGGAGTGGATTGGAAGGAAGCCGAAGGTGGATATGCTTCGGGTGTTCGGGTGCATGTGCATGGCACTTGTGCCTAAGAAACTTCGGCACAACAAGCTTGATGCCAAGGCAACATGGGCCGTGCACCTGGGCATGGCTCAAAACAGCAAGGGATGGCTTCTTTGGGACCCATTTACCAAGAAGTTCTGGTGAGCAGAGATTGCAAGTTCATGGAGAACTTACCGTACAAGGAGTGGAAGGCGGAGAACCAAGCGAAGATTGGTGTGCGGCTTGGAGAGGTGAAGAGTACGGCTTGGAGCATGTGGAGCTGCCCTTGGAGCTGAGTAGCAGCAGCACATCACGAGGCAATCTCCTCAAATGAATGGGGATGAAGAGGAGGAGGAGGTGCAGCAAGGTGATGAGCGTGCACCGTCACTTCCGCCTCGTGCTACAAGTGCTCGTGGGAACCGACCAGATTTACCGCAAGCCATGAGAGCATTCAAGTCCCTGCAGCAGAGGAGGAAGGAAGGGGGAGAAGGAGACTCAGCCCCCAATAGGTTGAGCTATGAACGGCTTGGAGGACCAGCCAACTCAACCTTGACCGGTTCGGCTCTCATGCTAGGCGATGATGCGGAAGATGAAAGCGAGGAGTGCGCCTTTGCCTTCTTCTCTCCGGTGGAGATGCCGGGGGAGCCTACAAATCCCAAGGAGGCTTGGGAGGGCCCCAATGGGAAGGAGTGGAAGAAGGCCTCAGATGAAGAAATGGGGAGCATCATCGAGAACGACACGTTTGACTTGGTGAACCTACCTCCGGGGCGTAAGGCGATCTCTTCCAAGTGGCTCTTCAAGCGCAAGACCGACGCCGACGGCAACATCGAGCGCTACAAGAGCAGACTTGTAGCCAAGGGGTATCAGCAGCAAGAGAAGAAGGACTACAATGAAGTGTATGCCCTGTGGTGAAGGGTACAACCCTTCGAACCCTCTTCGCCGCGGCGGCCATCAAAGGATGGGTGGTGAAGCAAATGGATATCGTAACGGCCTTCCTCAACGGCGTTTTGGAGGAAGAACCTACATGGAGCAGCCAGAGGGGTACAATGATGGGAGTGGCAGAGTGTGGAAGCTGAAGAAAGCACTCTATGGCCTCAAGCAAGCCCCTAGGCAATGGTACATCAAGCTGCGGGAAGTCTTGGAGGCGATCGGCTTCACTCCCTCAACGGCCGATCAATCGTTGTTCATGCTTGGCGAGGGGGAGCAGAGGAGCTTCATGGTGGTTTATGTGGATGACATCCTCATATTCTCACCCTCCTCTGACCTTGTGAAGGAGGTGATGCTGAAGCTTCAAGACAAGTTCAAGTGCAAGACCCTTGGTGACGTCAACTACTACCTTGGGCTTCACATTGAGCGAGATGTGGAGAAGCGGTGGATGCGAGTGCATCAAAAGAAGTACTTGGAGGCCTTGGCTGCAAACTTTGGGAAGAGTGAAGGTCATGTGGCTACTCCTCTTCCCTCAGGGTTCAAGTGTGTGAAAGGACCAGCGGAGGAAAGTGTTGGTGAAGAGGAGAGGCGCCGTTTTCACTCCTTGGTGGGCAGCCTCATGTATGCGGCCGTTCACACAAGGCCGGATGCAGCCTTTGCTACCGGGCAGCTGGCTAGGGTTGTCCAATGCCCTAATGAAGAGCAGGTAGCAGCTGGAGAGAGAGTGGCCAAGTACCTTGGCCAAACAGCAACTGTTGGACTGCAATACTCCGCGGCGGCACAAAGGCGTCAAAAGGGTGCGGATGGAGTCGAACCCGGGAGGCTCTTTCTCACCGCCTTCTCTGATGCATCTTGGGCATCAGAACCAGAGGACATGACAAGTGTGGGAGGCTTCATCTGCTGTGTTGGTGGAGGGCCAACAGCTTGGGAGAGCAAGAAGCAAGTGGACCAAGCATTGAGCTCGGTGGAGTCCGAGTACATGGCACTCTTCCGTGCCATAAGAGAGGTTGTGTGGCAGCGGCGTTTGCTAGCTGAATTGGGGGAGGAGCAGCAAGGACCTACCCCACTCTACTGTGATAGCCAGGGTGCTATTGCATTGGCTAAGAACCCCGTTCTTCATGGCCTTACCAAGCACATGAAGGTGAAGTGGCATTGGGTGAGGAGCATGGTAACCGCGGGTGAAGTGGAGTTGCACTACGTGAAGACGACGGCGCAGCCAGCTGATATGATGACCAAGAGGCTGGTTGAGCAGCAGCATTGGAAGTGTTGCAAGCTTGCTGGGATGGCTCTGAACTAAGGGGAGCAGATTCTAAGGCCAACAATCCGAGGGGGAGTTTGTTGGTGCAACCCTATGGCTTGCACTCGGCTTGTCGTCCTTGTTTGTGTGTGTGCATGCATGGCATGGAATGAATTGTGAGTCTATGTCATTGCTATCCAGTGCTTGTGTGTGTGTTTGAATGGTGTATCACAATGTGGTTTGTGTCGGTCAAGACATTAGCAGTTTTTACAACTCGCATGTCAAGTCGTCGTTTGTGTGTCGCATGTGTTTTTTCTATTTTGTCGAGTGTGAAGTGTCCATCGTGTCGCAGGTGTGTGCAGCAAGCCCCCATCAACTCAAGAAGAATTTATCTTGCAGATCCAGAACAAGAGCTCAAGATTTCAAGCCCAAGGGACGCGGATAAATATTAAATAGTGAAAATAGTAACGTTACTTCGTGTAGTGTTACATTTCACTTGGTGTAGCCCCTTGGAGGGTTGGTTTCGAGACTCTTCATGGTTGGGGACCTGTGGTGGTGTACCACCAACCTGGACCTCGGCTCTTGGGGTATGTAGAGGCTGGGAACCATCTCCCTCTCGAACTCTTCTTGCTAAGTTTGTACTCCTAAGACTATTGTGGCTGCTATACCTCCTGCCAGTCAAACCGCCATAGCGTCGTCAAATCTTCATGGAATTTCATGATTCAACTTGCTGCTGATAGACGACAGCAACACGCTCCAGATCCAATTTACACATCACCGTTTGATTCAGTGACCAGATCGTTATCAGTATTTGAAGCCGTCTGACAGAAATCCGACTGTGCTCTCTATCTCTCATTATAGGCACATCTAAGCCTATTGTGATTATAACATCACCGCTTCCTCCACTCCCGTGACGTCACCTTTGACGAGTCTGTCTCCTTCTACCGCTGCTTCCCTCACCGAGGTCTCCCGGTTGCCCCGCCCCTCTTCCTTGCTCCCTCTCCCCGGTAGCCCCTGCTCCTCTCCCGCCTCGTCCTGCCCATCTGGTGTCTCTCACGTCACTCCCCTCCCGTCGGTTGTCCCAGTTGAGGAGTCAGCTGACTCTGGTGGTCCCCCGGCCCGTCCCTGCCGCGTCCCCTTCCCCGGTGTCTCCGCCTTCCCTGCCGCTGCCACCGCCGCCACCGCCGCCGCCGCAGCCGCTGCAGCCGCCGTCGCCGCCACCGCGCTGCCGCCTTGGCCCCTGGGGGTGCTGGCGTCGAGGAGGGTGTTCGTCGTGCCGCGCCTGGGTGGTCTGTCCCGGCGGGCCTGGGGGTGCCGCTGGTGCTGGAGGGTGTCTCGCTCTGGGGGTGTTGGTTCTGGGGTGCTGCCGTTGAGAGTTCTGCCGGTCCGAGGGTCGCGGTCCAGCCGCCGCAGCAGCCCCAGCAGCCGTCGCCGCCGGTCTCCGCTCTCCGTCTGCTCGGCCTTCCCTCCACTGACCGCTCGCCGGTGTCTCCCCCACCGCCTTCTGACCTTCCTGTCTACGGTCCTGTGTTCCCGCCGCCGGACTCGTCTCCGGCCCGTCTTCCTCCTCGTTTCCCTCCTGTGTCCCCTCCCCTGTCTCCTAACCCTACACCTCCGTCCCACGTTTGGTCTCGTCGTCCCTCACGTGCCCGTCCCGTCTCTCGTGTCCTGCCCTCCCACCCTATGTTGCTCCGTTCCCACTCGTCTCGTCCTCCCCTCCTCCCGTCACCTCCTCCCTCGTCGCTTGCTGTTGCACCTCCTCCGTTCTCTGACTACCTCCGTGCCGCTCGTCCCCTTGTCCCTCGGGTTCTTGCCTCTCTTGTTACCGACCCTTCTGTTCCGGTCTCGCGCCTTGACGCGCTTGTCGCTGCTGTCGCTGACTTCGCCTCTACCCGCCGCCTTGACTACGCTACCGCTCTGGTCTCTGACCCTGCCCGTCCTCCGTCCGTCGGGGGTGCTCCTGCCCTTGGCAGTGACGTCCTAGAGGACAGGCAGTACGAGCTTGCTTTCCTTTCCGAGGCTGCTCCCCATCTCTGCTCCATGCTGTTAGTCCCTGAGGGTGACCCAGACGCCTTCGACATCCCGACCCCTCGCACTTACGCTGAGGCCACCTCGGGACCTTGGGCCTCTCAGTGGATAGCTGCCATGGAGCAGGAGATGGCATCTTGGAGGTCCACCGGCACTTACGTCGACGCAGTTCCCCCGCCTGGGGTGAACGTAGTCGATGGTCGGTGGTTCTTCAAGGTGAAGCGCCCCCCTGGAGAGCCGCCTGTCTTCAAGGCGCGCTACGTGGCCAGAGGCTTCAGTCAGCGTGAGGGGGTTGACTTCTTTCAGACCTTCGCCCCGACCCCGAAGATGACCACTCTTCGGGCGCTGCTACACGTAGCAGCACAGCGCGACTACGAGCTTCACTCCCTCGACTTCTCTACTGCCTTTCTTCAGGGCAGCCTACACGAGCAGGTCTACCTGCGCCGACCACAGGGCTTCACTGGTACCTTCCCCCTTGGGACCCAGTGGCTTCTCAGGCGCCCGGTCTACGGCCTGCGTCAGGCTCCTCGCGAGTGGCACGACACGCTGCGGGCCACGTTAGCAGACCTGCAGTTCTTTCCGTCCTCTGCTGACCCGTCGCTTTTTGTGCGTTCCGGCCAGACTCCGTTCTACATCCTTGTCTACGTAGACGACCTGGTCTTCGCTACTGCTGACAGGGACGCACTGGCCTCTGTGAAGGCCGAGCTGCTGAAGAGACACACCTGCACTGACCTTGGAGAGCTGCGTCGCTATCTTGGCCTGCAGATCTCTAGGAATAGAGCAGCACGCACCATCACTCTGACACAGTCACACCTGGTGCGTCAGGTCCTTTAGAGGTTCGGTCTTCAGTTCTCCTCCGCACAGCCCACACCTCTTCCAGTAGACCATGGGCTCTCCGCTCCTGTTCCTGAGGAGCCAGTAGAGCCCAGTGGCCCCTACGCAGAGCTGGTGGGTTGCCTCATGTACCTGATGACTTGCACTCGCCCAGATCTTGCATACCCTCTCAGCATCCTGGCTCGCTTTGTGGCCACTGGCAGACACCGACCTCAGCACTGGTCGGCCGCTAAGAGGGTTTTGCGATATCTAGCAAGTACATCGAGCATGGGGTTAGTGCTAAGAGGACGCAGGCCAGTGGTCCTCACTGGGCACACAGATGCTTCTTGGGCAGACGACTCTGAGACTCTTAGGTCGTCTCAGGGCTACTGTTTCAGCCTTGGTTCGGGTGCTATCTCTTGGAGATCCACTCGCTCGTCGTCTGTTGCTCAGTCCAGCTGTGAGGCTGAGATCTACGCTGGTGCCATGGCGGCACAGGAGCTCCGCTGGCTGACCTTCTTGCTCACTGACTTAGGTGAGCGGCCTAGTTCTGCCCCGGTCCTGTACGCTGACAACAGGGCCATGATTCTCCTGTGTCAGGAGCCTCGACTTGAGGGCCGGGCGAAGCATATCCAGCTGCGGTACTTCCTCCTGCGCGAGCTACAGCAGCGTCGCCAGGCCCGCGTCGTTCACTTGGCCTCCGGTGCCAACACAGCTGATATCTTTACTAAGGCGCTTGCGCCTAGAGATCATCAGCGGCACTGTGTACAGCTTGGTCTTGTTCCTGTAGCTTCTCACTTGTTAGGACCCTGATTGTGTACTCTCTTCTATATATATACCTGTCTGACTGGCCTTGTGGCCTTACCTCCAGTGGCTGGACTAGTAGTGCCGCCCTGGTTGGTTTTAGTCTTGTTTGTACTCTTGCTGACTGGTCTTCAGACCCCTGTCTCAGTGGTTGGACTAGTAGTGCCACCCTGGGCTGTGTGCTTCTTGCTTAGCTCCACCCCTTTTCTAGCCTAGGGGGTGTGTCAACTTATACATATTATCTATGTAGAAGTTGTAGGCTAGACTAGGTGTATGCTTCTAGTGAGTACAACCAACTGGTATTTGTTCTATGTTTCTCTTCCTAGTAATTCATTCGTTTCTACGTTATCAGATAGGTGTATGTTCTTAGAGGGTACAACTCCAACCCTATATCTCCCTTGTTCTCACTTGTTCCTATTCATTCCTGTATTCTAACATGGTATCCTGAATAGGTTAGTATCAAAGTTAACGAATGACTAGAACCATGGCATACAAGGGAATATAACCTAGTGGATTGTACTCTCTAAGGCACAACCCTGTGTAGTCTATAACCAGGCGTGATTTTATCATACTATTTTAGTCTGATTGTCTGAAATTTCAGACCTATTTTTTTGCCGATCCTGATTTTTCAGACTTGCCAATTTCTGAATGCTGAACCCTTCAGAGTTATTTTTTTTTTTATCCTGAGAGTCTCAGACTTGGCAGTTTGTGGATACTGAGTTTTCAGAGCACAGCGCGTACGGACCCTGAGACAGACATACCTACCTGCCCTCACCCAAAATTTTCGTCCAAATCCCCAACGGCCAGAGTCAAGTCCTTTCACACACCCCGCCCCGCAACCTATAAAATCTGGCTAAGTCCTAGCAGCCAGAGACAGTTCCACCCACCACAACCAGCAGCCCATAAGAATCGTTGAAGTCTTGTTCTAGAGACACCCCTCTAACACCCCCAACACCCACAAAAATCGGCCAAGTCTTCCATTTTTAGAGACATTTTTTTTGTCAAGTCCTCTGAGCGGGTGGCACGGGTCCCTCGACAACCGATCGCACGCTTGCAGAGACCCGTCACGGACGGGCTCCCTGCTGCTGTACTGTACACGCATTGTCCTTCGACGTGCTTCGCCGTACCCGGAGCAGGTGTGAGGCTGCGCGGATACAGCAAGTTGGTGGGGTTAAGGCAGTTCCTGAGAACACAACTTTTCCTTCGATTACGTGGCGAATTGCAGCCATCGTTACTGATACAGCACGTTTCAAAACCCAGGCCTGATTCGTCTGAAATTTCAGCATGAAATTTCAGGCAATCAAATAAAAACTACCCTAAAAAAAAGGGTTTTCATAAGGGCAGGCCTGAGCAATCAGCCTCAATAAATCGAATTTGAGACCCTGGTGTGAACTCTGCAAATACAAGATTCGACTTGGGCGCAGGACTCTGCGTCGACATTCTAAACCCTGAGTATTTCAGACTCGTTAAATCTTGGACACTGAGATTTCAGAGTAGCGAAATTTTGAAAAATGACCCTTCAGACCCGGGAAAACTTTTGGGGGGCAAAATCAGAGTGCCTTTTTTTGAAACGTCAGCCCTGTCTATAACATCATACAAGGATATTTTTGACACACCCCCTATACTGGATAGGGGCAGTGCCTGGTGAGAGACAAGCAACTCAAGGTGGCACTACTAGTCCAGCCTCTGAGGCAAGGGTCTAAAGACCAGTCAAACCAGTATAAACAAGGCAAGAGCAAGACCAGGGCGGCACTTCTAGTCCAGCCACTGGGAAGAGGCCACAAGACCAGTTAGGGTAATATACATAAAGGTCTGTACACAATCAAGGTCCTTACAAATGAGAGGCTACAGGAACGAGACCTAGCTTGTCACAGGATCGAATGAGGTTTGCTCGATGTTGCCCTATCCAAGAGTACAAGGTGCTTTTATATTTCCATAGTACATCATGTAACAAGGTTTATCCTATGCAAAGAGAATAGACCCTTCTAGAAATAGAATCACCCTGCATATAGCCACACGAGGCTATTGTCTTTAAGGGATTACGGCAGGATTACGCTAGATATAGCGCGCCAGTACATCCCGAGCCTAGTTGGTGATATAATCATAATAACTTGATAAACCAAATGATAATGGAAAAAGAGGAATAGGAAACCAAATGAGATGAGAAAAAGACCAAATGAATCAGGAGTGAAAGAAGAATGAAATAGAAAGGAAATATGGGAAGGGGAAATTAGTGTGACGGGTTTGTACTCTCACACTTCCCCCCCTCAGAGCTAGGTGGTAGAAGTAACACCCTGCTTGATAAGGTTGTCGCGAAGAGGACGATGGGCGTTACCCATGTCAAATTTAGAGACGCATCATCAGAAGGATCATAACCCTTCCAGCAAAGAAAAGGCTTCAGAGTGCCATTCTGACGACGACGGTGTCCGAGCACGTAGTTGTCCCATGTCGTAGACGAACACGGGCGACGACGGTGGTTGGCATTCGGTGTAGAGCGTGTTTGGTCTTGATACGGTTTAAGATGCTGGTATGGAAGGTGTAATGGATCTTTCAAGTGGCTGGTTGGCGGAAGCGGAAGTTGATTGAAGTGAGCTTTGCTTCAACGATGATAGACCAGCAGGAGCAAAGTTGAAACTTGGATAGAGGACGGCTGATGTCAAGATTATGGTCTGGATAAGGGTAGTGATGAGTGGCCAAGTGCTTGTGATGTTGTTGGATGTCCAAGAGGTGCTTGTGTGGTCGATCTTCGAGATGGTGGACGATGGCGATGAAATCGTAAGCCAGTTGGACTGTAGCAAGAACTCTCTATTGCTACGGAGTGAGTAGGCTCCATCCATAGCAAGGAAGGATGGTGTGTATCGCCGTCAGTGATATATGGGCAGGTGCAAGTTGTAATTGGAGATGTGAATGGTTGGAACAGTGTGCTATAACGTGTATATGAATGGCTATGTTGTCCGATTTGTGCATGCTGTTACCCGCATCTAGTCCACGTGTGAAGATCACGAAGTGTTAGTGGTATGGCAGTCGTATCATAGTAGTGCTTATGTAGCAACGTTGTATCCGTTACATGCAGCTTTTGTCGAATGCTGGTCCATGCCTTAGTGTTGTCGCGAGTCATACCCTCTCGGCATCGTAGTGCTGCGGAATGGAAAGCGAAATTACAAGTAGTAACCTTGTCCACCACGCGGTCTGCTAGTTACACTGCCTTGTATACAACAGCGCATGTGAAGTTCTGCTCAGCGTATCCCTTGTGTTCAGAACCATGTGAAAGGCTGGTACCATAAACGCGGAGCTAGTAACCTCCAGAATCGGCACCAAAGTAGTTCCCCTTAGTGTTTGCTCAAGCAAGGAATCTCAGCTGCGTAGATATCCCTCTGTGATGGGTTAGGATATCTGGGAATATTATGGGTATTCCCAAATAATCCTCTCCCATTTTCAAATGGGCATTGCTGATAGCCAATCCAATATGACCTTATGCACTTCCATTTTAGCACAGAGGCCATCAGTAGGCATCGGCGTCTGGGCGCAGATATTGGAATAGGTATTATGGTGTCATCGTGCGTTGTCTCATTCTGTCATTGTCCTTGAAATAGCATTGATGTCGAAGACGTCTCGGCTACTCAGCATCAGTGTTGAAGTCTGCTCCATTTCGGCAAATAGGGGTGTTGTTGGAGATACGCGGAGTCCACTATCCGGAGTGGCGTCGGCGCTCCATTCCACGCCTATCTTCTTCCGTGGAGTTGGTGCTGGTGATGGATTGGTTGCGACGCAGGTTTTATGACTTTAAGGAAAGCCATAGGCTATGAGGACATGTATATCGGTAGAGTACCGTTGTCCTCCCATCCTCAGAGCAAATATCTCATGCTCTTGAGAGTATATGGCATTGCCATGTTGTTCCCTCTCATAGTGGTATTTCATTCCCACTAGCTGGAAATCATAGAATTATGCCTGGCCGGGTCTTATGTGATCATACTGGAATATAATCCAGCATTATCTCCATTGAGCGGTAAATCGTCCATCAGGATTTGGTTGTGACTGCTGTGTCGAGTCTTCTGCTTCGGGGGCGGTGGCAGAAGTGACGATTGCAACGGCGGCAGCTGCTGCAGAGAATTCTCTCAACTCGTAGTGGTTGAAGGAGAATCCATCAACTCCCTCTTCCTGGTAGAGTGTTCCTGATGGATGTAAGAGGCGTAACTACCAGGAGTACTCCACAACTACCGGTGATGGTTTCATTTGAGGGTATGGAGAGAAATTTGCTTCTCCTCTCAATGTATCCACGGGTAGCAATTCCTGGTACGCTCATCCGTTCCTCCGATGTACGGTCGGAAGAGCGCGTGATCGGGTTGTAGTAGTCCGCATCTCCCTCATTTGTTGACACCTCGTGTTGCTTGGCATTCTCCTACATCGTCAAAGTTATGCTGATGCTTGTAACGCTTCGGCTTCTGGTAGAATCGCCTCCAATGCATGTGCCGTAGGGTCGCTAGTAAACGAATACTTGCCGGATTCGAGGTTCATTACTCCTCAATCTGTCAAGCATCGTGACATGCACGGAATGTTTTTCCACGCAGGTCATTAACACCTGGAATTGCGTCGCATAATTGGTGTGTTGCCTCGTGAGGTCGATGTTGAGACTGCTCCGTTCAATCTGTTCGGATGGCTGAGATTCTTGATGAAGACGAATCGGTCAGCTCCCGTTACGAAATAGTTTCTCGCTGGCCTTGACGAGATGGGTTCATTGCGTCGTTATTGTGCGCGAAATCTTCTCCTTCGCAGCAACTTGAACTTGGGAGCATTGCAAGAGAAAACGGCTACTTCTCTGCAATCCCATAGGTTGTCGATCAAATTTATGAGACGAAGTGTCTCATGGATGGAGAACATGTCTCCACACAGCTTCATTGTTATTCCGCGATGAAGATCCGTTGTGTTGATGTCGATCCATTTTTAACGAAGATGACATCGTCAAAATAAATTGATCGTTATCGACACTAGTAAGAAGATGTGTCGATTGTGCAGTCCCTGGTCATGAATGTTGTTTCCATGATGATGCTATTTCGTAGTGTAGTCTCCGCTGCATTCATGCCGCTGATTCCGCACCGATTCGACGATCCACGTTCTCCTGTCAGTTTTGTGCTTGCCGCTATTACGAGGTAATTCTTCAACAGATTTCTGACTCTGCAAATGATTTGCGCCGTATTCATTACCCAATGGAGGAATCTGAATATGGATGTTTTGCTGAAATCTCGGTGTCGAAGGCAGCTGATGTTTTGTTCTGCGCGTCATTCTTTCTTTGTGCAGAAGTCGCACTCCATCTCGTCCTTTGTGCAGAAGTCGACCCGACGGTCCAAACTCCAAGCGATCTGAAGATATTCCTGAGTCGCGTTCTGCATTTTCGGTGTCCGGGTCGACTCGTTTACTGTAGCAATTCTCGGTCGTCGATTCGAATTGTCGAACGATCGGACGCTACGTTGAATTTCGTGGCTTGCAAGGTCCCGCTCCCATTGGCGCAAGAACTCGAACTCGATCATTATCAATTCGTTTCGCCTCGCTCGATCTGAAGCGTCGGACCTCCATCGGACACATGTTGTTGGTCGCAGCTCCGCACATTTTGGCGAAACTCCAAGAGTCGTGGCGAGTTGCAAACTTCTTGAAATGTCGCAGGGAGTGTTCCGCCAAAACTGACGTGTTCACGAGGTTGAGGACGTTTGCCCCCGCGAAAAAATCGGCTCCGTCAATGCAATCCATCGAACGTTGGCGAGGCAACTCGCCTTCGAAGGGGACCCCAGGTGCAACTGCGTGAGGCTAGTCGAAACTTAAGAGGAAAGAGCATTGTACTTACAGCGACTGAAGTTTCGACTCCATCCTCCGCGTGCTCCTGGGGGCCCAGGGTTAATCATTGAGCTGAAACCTTGGCTCCGATTACCAAGTTTCACAGGATCGAATGAGGTTTGCTCAATGTTGCCTTATCCATGAGTACAAGGTGCTTTTATACTTCCGGAGTACATCAGGTAACCAGGTTTATCATATCCAAAGGGATAAGACCCTTCTAGAAATAGAAACACCCTGTGTATAGCCAAGCCACGCTATCGGCTTTAAGGGATAACGGCAAGATTTCGCTAGATATAGCTCGCCAGTACATCCCGAGCCTTGTCCGTAATATGATCATAACATGATAAACCAAAAGGATAATGGAAAAGGAGGAATATGAAACCGAATGAGATGAGATACATACCAAATGAATCACGAGTAAAAGAGGAATGAAATAGAGAGGAAATATGGAAAGGGGAAATTGGTGTGATGGGGTTGTACTCTCACATAGCTGTACACAGTACCGCTGATGATCTTTAGGCACAAGCGCCTTCGTAAAAATATCAGCTGTGTTGGCACCGGAGGCCAAGTGTACTACTCGTGCCTGGCGACGCTGCTCTAGCTCATGTAGGAGGAAGTACTGCAGCTAGATGTGCTTCGCTCTGCCCTCGAGTATAGGCTCCTGACACAGGAGGATCATGGCCCTGTTGTCAGCGTACAAAACCGGGGCAGAGCTAGGCCGCTCACCTAAGTCAGTGAGCAAGAAGGTCAGCCAGCGGATTTCCTGTGCCGCCATGACACCGGCGTAGATCTCATCCTCATAGCTAGACTGGGCAACAGACGAGGAGCGAGTTGACCTCCACGAGATGGCACCTGAACCAAGGCTAAAGCAGTAGCCCTGGGAGGACTTCAGAGTCTCAGCGTCGTCTTCCCAAGAAGCGTCTATGTGCTCAGTAAGGACCACTGGCCTACGTCCTCTCAGCACTAACCCCATGCCCTATGTACTTGCTAGATAATGCAAGACCCTCTTAGCGGCAGAACAGTGCAATGGTCGGTGTCTGCTTGTGGCCACAAAGCGAGCCAGGATGCTGAGAGGGTATGCAAGATCTGGACGAGTGCAAGTCATCAGGTACATGAGGCAACCCACCAGTACTGCGTAAGGACCATGGGCTCCACTGACACCTGAGGAATCGGAGCAGAGAGCCTTTGATCTACCGGCAGAGGTGTGGGCTGTGCGGAGGAGAACTGAAGACCGAACCTCTGAAGGACCTCGCGCACCAAGTGTGACTGCGTGAGAGTGATAATGCGCGCTGCTCTGTCCCTGGAGATCTGCAGGCCAAGGTAGCGGCGCAACTCTCCTAGGTCAGTGCAGGTGTGTCTCCTTAGCAGCTCGGCCTTCACAAAGGCCAGTGCGTCTCTGTCCGCAGTGGCGAAGATGAGGTCATCTACGTACACAAGGATGTAGAATGGAGTCCGGCGGGAACAGATGAAGAGCGAGGGGTCTGCAGATGACGGGAAGAACTGCACGTCAGTAAGTGTAGCACGCAGTGTGTCGTGCCACTCACGGGGCACCTGCCGCAAGCCGTAGATGGGGCGCCGGAGGAGCCACTCGGTACCAGGTGGAAAGGTACCGGAGAAGCCCTGGGGGCGGCGCAGGTAGACCTGCTCGTATAGAATGCCCTGGAGGAACGCTGTGGAGAAGTCGAGGGAGTGCAGCTTGTAGTCACGCTGTGCTGCTATATGTAGAAGTGCCCGAAGAGTATTCATCCTCGGGGTTGGGGCAAAGGTCTGAAAGAAGTCCACCCCTTCACGCTTACTGAAGCCTCGAGCAATGTAGCGCGCCTTGAAGACAGGCGACTCTCCAGGAGGGTGCTTCACCTTGAAGAGCCATCGGCCATCGACTACATTCACCCCAGGTGGGGAAACTGCGTTGACGAAGGTACCGGTGGATCTCCAAGATGCCATCTTCTGCTCCATGGAAGCTATCCACTAAGAGGCCCAGGGTCCCGAGGTGCAAGGGGTTGGGATGTCAAGAGCGTCTGGGTCACCCTCAGGGAATAGCAACATGGAACAGAGATGGGGAGCAGCCTTAGATAGGAAAGCAAGCCCATACTGCCTGTCCTCTTGGACGTCACTGCCAAGGGCAGCCACACCCCCGACGGACACGAGGAACAAGGGGACGTGCAGCACGGAGGAAGTCAGAGAACGGGGGCAGGGCCACAGCAAATGACGACGGAGGAGGAGACGGGAGGAGCGGAGGAGCACGAGACACGTGGGAGCGAAGCAACATAGGGTGAGAGCGCTGAACAGGGGAGGTAGGACGAGCAGGAGATGGATGACGAGACCAGACGTGAGACGGAGGAGTCGGGTCACGAGAGAGGGGAGGAGACACAGGAGGAGAACGGGGAGGGAAACGAGCCGGAGAGGAGTCCGGGGGAGGAAACACTGGGCCGTAGACTGGCGGAGGAGGAGGCGGCGGTGAAGGAGGAGGCACCGGCAGGCGGTCAGGGGAAGGCAGACCGAGGAGGCGAAGAGCAAACACCAGCGGCAACTGCTGCAACTGCTGACCGGCTCCAACACCGGAACCTCAAGCGACAGCACGGCTCCCTCCAAAAAGCTCCATGCCAGCACCCCCAGAATGGGAACCCGCTCCAGTACCCGCTCCAGCACGCTCCCTAGTGCCCCCTGAACGCACGAACCTCAGCAGCCGTGATGACGGCGGCTGCGGCCGCGGTGGCGACGGCAGCGGTAGAGGCGGTTGCGGCGGTGACAACAATGGCAGCGACGGGAAAGAAGAGATCGGGGCGGGGAGGGGCGCGGGGAGGGACTTCGCAGAGCCGCAAGAGTCAGCAGACTCCTCGACAGGGACATCCGATGGGAGAGGGGTGACATGAGACACACCAGACGGGGTAGGGAAGGGAGAGGGGGGAGTCGGGGAAACCAGGGGAGGGGGGACTAGGAACAGGGGGGGGGTAACCGGAGGACCAAGGTGGGGAAAGCGGTGGTAAAAGGAGTTGGACTCGTCAAAGGTGACGTCGTGGGAGTGAAAGAAGCGGTGAGACGTCGGGTGGTAAAAGTGCCTGTCAGACGAGTCGAGGAGGAAATCGAGGAAGACACAGGGGACGGTGCGGGCAGTGAGCTTGTCCGTGCCAGAGACACAAACGTGAGCAAGGCAGCCCCAGATTGACAAGTTATGGGATAAGAACGTCAGGTACGTTGGCCTTCCGCTCCAGGGGAAACACGGTGGTGTAGCGCGTGTAGTCGTCGACAAGCACTAGAAAGTAGCGCTCACGACGCGGCCCATTGACCGGGGGGGGGCAGACGTCCATGTGCAGGGTCTGCAGTGGTGCGGCGGTGGGGGGGAACAGGAGAAGTGAGGGGCACAGCGGAGCCTGCCCTCAACAGAGGGCGTGCACGGCGGCGCTGGGGAGGAGGGTAGCGCGGGGATCGACTCAGGGAGATCTTAGACAAGACCGTGCTAAGACATGTGACGAAGACGTGTGAGGGTAGGATGACGCAGACGGTGGTGCCACAGAAGCGTTGGGTGAGTAAGCAACCGAAACGAGCAAGCCACAGCAACCTGGGTAGACGCAGACACCTAGGGAGGCATCCCAACTGTAGGGGACGCGGTGTCCAGCGTGAACAGGCCAGACACCGGGGGCCGGGGGAACGTGGTGAGGGGAACAACAGTGACGGCCTCGGTACAGATAGCGTACCGCTCGTGACGAGGGAACGTAGTGGTGACGCCAAGGTTCTGGAGGTAGCCGACACCAACTAGGTTCCGAGCGAACGAGGGGATGTGCAGGCCTGTAAGGGAGCCCAAAGGAACTGCCGAACAGGGAAGGGTGGTGGAGCTACGGGCAACTACAGGACCTGAGGAGGGGTCTGCAAGGGCAACGGCGGCGGGAGCTGCAAGCGGCATACGCGTAGAAGAGTCCCAAAGAAACACCGGGAATCGCCGGAGTCCACGGTGAACGAGGGCGCAGCAGTGGCGGCAAGGGTCGGAGGAGCGAGGGTGGAGCCAAAGCTAAACAAAGCAAGGGATCATAGGCTTCACGCAGCAGGGGAGTCTGAACTAGGCACACCTACACAAGGCAACAAGGTGTAATAAGAACCTATCACACTAGAGTCATCGACATAGAGCACATACAAAGCAGAGCTAATCTCGTCCATGTCCATATCAAAGATCCTAACACCACGGCGGAGCAGACTATGCCAGACGGGCAGGTCTAGCCCCGGGCCGAAGCGGAGACGAAACAGGTCGTCTAGGCGACTGAAACAACGAGTGGGGGTATGGCCGATCTTACTGCACACGAGGCCGCAGCGAGGACCGGTCTGGAGCTGGTACTGGCAGCGCCCATCACTCCTACCTAGCTCTATACCATATTAGGTTATTGCAAGAAAAAAAAATTACTTAGGGGAAAGTGTCGAGCGGTTTAAGAGTAGTGTTGTACCCTCTAAGAACTGGCCTCCTAGGTTATATACAAATATTACCTAGCTAAAGTATAATTATATTTGTTGACAACCATCGTGTGGTAGCAATACTATTGTTTTTAGGACAGCATTCTGCTAATGAGAAATTTTGTGTGGTTGACAGTGAGGGCAACTGAAAAATTCCATCCCCATCCCCTCCCTTCTAATCATTGTAATGTAGAAATCAAGGTACGAACCCCCCCCAACCCCGAATGTGCCGAGGCATCAGCGTACATTTGTAAAGAAAGGCAGGAAATTCAAAGTATTTACATAATATATATTATTTATATATAGTTGTGTAGGCTTGGTAGGTCAGGTGTGCTACAATATTGGATCCTACTGTAGAGGGTACAACACCCTTCTTGTATCCCTCTCTCTTCTAGTCCACCCCTCTTTTCTTTCGTCATTTTTCTCCCTATCTAAAACCTCTCACCATTTCTCATGCCTAGCTAGCTTCTAGGCTTAACTCCTTTCAACAAAGTAAGGTTAATAACAGAAATTGAAAAGGCCGAATCAACAAAAAAGGGGTGCAATTTGAGTATAATAATAGTGTAAGGAATTTTGATTCCTTACTAGGGCTGGCTTTAGCAAGTACACTTGAACTCTTCTCGTCCGCAGGCTCGGCCCTCAAGACTCTCGCCAAACTAGCCCCCGACGACCTATTCGGCCTCCAACCTGATCCCGAGTCTCCCCGAACCCATTTCGCCCCCGTCGTCCTCGGGAATCTCGAGCCCTCTACTGGTCCAACCCTCGACTGGTCTAACCCTCGACATTCAACCCTGGTCAATCGCCCTATATATTCCCTAGGCCTCATTTCTATCAACATTCTGTGATCACATTCCCCTTATTGAATACTGCGCTACACTCCAAGTTATAATTCATAACACGTGGTATCAGAGCTACGTTTCTGCCCGTCTAGCTTCTGATAGGGGAGTAGACCCTATCGGGGAAGGGGACGGAATGATGCCGATGGCGAGCAGACGACACGGTGATTAATTACGCTGTTGTCAGACTCCGTCAGATCCTGTCTGATGGACGGCTTGGATTAGCCAGTCCCCCCTTTCCTCGGACGTGGACAAAATTGTCTTCCAGCATGAGTGTGGCGACGTTTTAGCAGTCTTTTTTGGGTACGTTCGTTAGAGCTTTCGTGATTTTCAGTTGTTCTGACGGAGTTGTCGGATTGGCTTCAAAAAAAAATAACAACGAAATTTTTGCTGAGAGAAGACAAGTGCACGGGAGTCCTCAGGCGGCCGGGAGTTGGTCGTTAGGAGCGCACGGGGTGGCGACAATGGCGGGACGTACCGCGATGTGCGTCTGGCGCGTCATGAAGCTACAGGGTGAACTGTAGTTGTATCGTGGGTCCTGCGTTTCTGGCAGGCTAGTTGCAAATCATGGACGCGACTTCATAAACTGTTTTCGGCAATGGGCGGTCTCGACAAATTTGGCACGACACAATTGCACAAGGCACGTGTGGGTGTGCAGTTGTGTGGAAGCACCCGAGATTAACGACCTTGGCGTTGTTCACATGCGATGGCCATCTGGAGGTGATGATGCTGTGCTGGAGTAAGTGTACTCTGCGATGGCGACTTCCTGCGTGGGGAGCGTTTTTGTGGACCAACGATTCATACCCCCACAATCAAAGGAAATGGAGACCACCATCCTCTGGTGTGTATTAAGTGTTTTCCACCGGGTTGCCGAAAGCGTTATCTGCCTAGAGCTGAAGCAGTTAAAGAAGAACGATGAGAGTATTGGAGCTTAGTTAAGGGTTAACGATGTTCGGGCTGCTCCTCGCTCATCTACACCGCCCGAATATCACCATCCCCACCAGGAAGCAGTATCGATTTGCAATCGACCACTCTTGGCTGAATAAGGGGGGCGAACCTGCAAACTACACTGTGCTGATGGAGTGTCCCCGAATCTTCATGAGTAATTGTAGCAGCGGAGCTGAAAGTTTCATCGGATGCTGAAAAGAGGTTTCCGTAGTTTTCGAGTATAGTTCAACAAGTTTCCGACAGAGGAGGGAGTTGTCCAGCGGTCAGTAGGTGAGCTCGTTAAAGCTCCTCTAACTAGAAGCGTGCGCACTCCTATCTCTGCGGATTCTCCTGCAAAACTTAGTTGATTGTGCAGCAGCAAAACAGATTTGGGTAACCTGCAGCAGCCGCGAGAAGGGTGAGCATCGGCACGGCCAGCTGGCGAGGGGTACCAGAGAAACTTTTGGAGTGGACGTTCGGCAGTGTTCCTGACAGTTTTGAAGTGCGGCGGAGCTTTCCGGAGTCGTCCTTGGTTAGTGGGGCAACTTGTCAAGGCGCAAAGCCTAGGGCTTATTGTTGGTGCCACGGCAAGTGCGACGATGGGTGAACGTCGATGCGCTACTAAACGTAAGGGTGCCACCGTGGGAAATCCTTTGAAGTTTAACGGAGCAGATGGTCAGGGGTACCAAAGTATTTCTAGAGTTGGGTAACAGCTGGGCGGAGATCGACGGCGTATGATGCGCTTTGACCCTGATCGACAACCAGAACATCATGCCGAGGTGGTGGACTCCGTAGTTCCCTAAAATAAAGGGTACAGTTCATGTGTACAGCTGGTGGAGCAAATGTGGGGGCGTTCCTAAAGGATGCCACGAAGCCTGAATGTGTTACGGAAAGCTGGGAAGCAGTGTTGCAGTCTTGGTCAAGTATCGATGGAATTCCGACATTTTTGCTAGAGATGTTCATAGACTTATAGCTGGAGCAGTACCCGCCATCATCGGAGGTACAAGCAACATTGACCAAATTTTGTGGAGTATTCTGGGTGCATGGAGAGGAAGAGAGAAGCAGCTGTTTCGTCTCCTTCCTAAATTTTCGGCATGTTCAGGCAAAGAAGCTGATGCAGCTGGCGTCATTGAATCCTGGGTTCGGCTCGAGGGTATTCTCTGGAGTGGTTTCATACAGGTTACCTCCATCGCCATCGTCTTCCGCCTCTTGCCACCACTCGCTACCGTCTACATCGTCATTTTGCCTGATTGTGTAAACACGGCCTGACTCGCCATCCAACAAATGACAGCAACCGTATCGAGTCAAAAAGATTTGGCAGCTGGAAGCATGCGCAACTGTTGGAGCTCAATCCTTAGACTCACTCTCTTTGCGCTTCATTACAGATACACCTATTCTTCTCTATTGTCTTACCCGGAAGAGTCTAATTTTGAATCCCACCTAACTGGTTTTCAGCATGACTCGCGTTGACGCTGAGCCTCATTGGCTGCAGTCTGAACGATAGCGAAGAATCAAGTTGTATTCCGATAATTACGAGAATCCGAGCTGGGAGGTCGCACTGGCAAATTGTCTCGTGCATGAGCGAGAATTTGTAACCAAGTGACAGTTCTTATTATGGGTTTTCCCCTTCAATGTCCCGTTTGCCGGGGTTTAACAGTTTCCTGCTTGCACGCTCAAGCCGCGTTTAAACAAAAAGTATCTCAATAGAAACAAGAGGCGACGAGATCGTCTTAGGGTTGCGGAGCATTTCATGATAAGACTTTATTATACATAAAATGTTTTATTTCCATCACAAAAAGCATTTAATTTTTATTTCACAAACTTGAAAAAAAAACCAGCCCGATCGATTGCAATAGGTTGCTCCGCAACCCAAAAAATGGTGTAATTGGGCAAGGAATTAAGCCGGAGATACAGATCTGTATCGTTTGCTGCTGTACTCGTGAGGCGATTCGATCCAGTTACCCCGCATCGTCTCTGCGAGTCGTGAATGGCACAGAATACTGTACCACATCACGTGAACGAAGGTGATACGGAGGTCGCACGAGATTCGCCCTAGTGCTGTGAAAGACCTAGGTACTGTACCATTCACGATTTCCCGTGACCCGAGGTTTGTGGCCACTGAAAAGTACACCTAGCTTTAGGTATTTTCACACCCAGTATTTTCACAAGGGGTGCCGCCGAAAGGGTATTTACCCCCCGAAAGCAGCTCCTGAAGACCAGATCCGGATACCCTTTAAAAACAATTTTAACTTGGGTTTCTGTACGAAACGATTAATGCTCGATTTAGTGTTTCTCGAGTCAGGAAACCTGGTGTCAGCTTAGGTAGTTCTCAAAGTTTTTGCCCGCGTGTGGTTTTTCAAGCTTAGGCCGTAGGGACAAGGGGGTTCTGTCTACGCACTCAGAAATGGTCAGGGTGGAAAGAAACAAACATTACACTGCCGCCCAGTTTCAGGGTGTGAAATTCCAGTGGGCTGTGTACAGTATGAATAACTCGGGTTCCAGAGCTGTTTTCGCAAGCACCCACTTATCTGGAATTTCGCATTTCGTTGATGGCGGGCTGGAAACGGGTCTTTGGTCTGCACCCAACCTAATGCGCGTCTTTGATTCTTCCGAATCTCCCCCAGAGCACTCGATTTCTCCCGAGATCCGAGTCTGGTCCATAACAATTTTGGCCGAGTTAGAGAATAGTTCTGGAAGATAGGAGGGCGAGCGCCGGGAGACAGCGAGGGGTATAGAGAGATGCGCCTGAAGCAGAAGGGAAAATAGAGGCGTGTGGGATTGGGATGGGGAGTGGGGGTGGCGGCGGGTGGGGTGGAAGTGGGTGTAGGGGGTTGGGGTTGTAGTTAGCGTGTTTGCCAGAATGTGCCCAACGCAAACCGGTACTGAGCCCCTTGTATATTTCCCGAACTCCATCCTTATCACACCCGGAACCAGGTCTAGCCAAACTCCAATATTTGACTTATTCTGAGAACTAGCCCGGAAAATAATAAATACCCATGCAGACCGATCCTTCGCACCTCCCTCGGTTCACATCACCTCAGGGCGCGTTCCAGGCTCGGGAAGATTTTCCGTAATCAGTCTGAAGCCCTGGAGGTGGAAGACTCGGGGCTTTGGGCTGACGAGCCAAAAGCGGTTTATGATTATTTAGGCACAGAAAACCTGAACTCCGACCACTGAGCATGAGGGGAGACGCAACCAACCAGATTTGCAACCACTGCAGTCCCTCACCCGTCGTTGCCCTGAAGATATCGGCTGAGTATCCGAAGTTTTGCCCCGAAGCTGCCCGAGCCCGGAACGCGCCCTTAGTCTGTTGCCCCTCGCTTCTCTCGACCATGTTCCTCCCTTGTTCCCCCACTCTTGTTGAGCCCAATTCCTAAATCTTTCACCACACTTCCGCATCACCTCGAATCTAAACCCGCTGAGGCGTTAGTGGCTGTCCTTCCATCAGCTGGCACCGACGATTGCCCGCTCGCCCCGTTGGTCGTCCATCTTCGAGACTTGCACCTCACACGGCATCCCGCCATCATGACGGAAAATCCACCTCGCCCGCGTTCTTGCATCCCAACCTTTTCGTCCGCCGCGATGGAGCAACGCTGCGCCATTTCAACTTGAAGTTGTTCAGCCTCTTTGGGGGCCTGAGCCTACCATTCGCCTCCGCCACTCGCTCATTGCCACTCGCTCATTGCCACTCGCTCATTGCCACTCGCTCATTGCCACTCGCTCATTGCCACTCGCTCCATCGCATTCACATTTTTCTTAGGAAACCCTCCGACTGTGCTGCGAAAATACATTCTCCTCGAGGCTCCTCGTGGAGGGCTCGGATCATAGTTACAACTGCATCTGCTCAACGCCACGAGCAATGTCGACGTCGACGTTCCCGTCCGCGTCAACGTCCTCCTCGTCGTCCTCGCTTACCTCTTCCTCCGCTTCCAGCCGCATGGAAGGACCTACTACTACCAATGCCTCATCGCTCACAGCGACCACCATGAAGGTGGCCACGTCGCCGGCGGCGGCTGCGACGGGCGGCGACGCGGTGTGCGACTGTCCGCTGCGTCGCCACAACGTGAGGGTTATCGGGACCGGGAAGACGACGCTACTGCTGTCGCACGGCTTCGGCACCAACCAAAAGGTAACTGCCAGTTGAGCAGTGCTCCCGCTGCAGCCTGCGCCGCCGCTCCACCCGTTTTCGCACGCGCCCAATTACGTCCCAAAATACCAGTGTCAGAAATACGAAGTACATATACAGTAGGTAGGGCATAGGAAAGTCTGCTACGGAGTAGTTGCTATACGAACAACTATATCTACAATATAGGTGAGATCCACATTTTTGCGTAGTACGCCAAACGATGGTGACGTACTTTCGTACGATGGTATAGAACCGCCCCATCCGTATCCTTTTTCGCAGATCTGGGACGGCGTGCTGGCTCACCTGGACCTGCAGCACACCTTCCGCGTGGTGCTGTGGGACCTCATGGGCGCGTTCAGCACCACGCCCGCGTCGTACGACTTCCAGCGCTACGCGTCGCTCTTCTCGCACGCGGACGACCTCCTGGAGGTGCTGGACGAGCTCGCCGTGGACGGCGCCGTGTGCGTGGGCCACAGCGTCAGCGGCATGGTCACGCTGCTCGCCAGCCTCGAGAAGCCCAGCGCCTTCACCCGCCTGCTGCTGCTCGGGTCCTCCCCCAGGTATGCCGAGCGCCGAGCGCCGTTCGCCGAGCGCCGTGCGCCGTGGGTTGGGTTACTCGTAACTGGTAGTTACTGTGCTACAAACGCGTTACGTCCCGTTCTCGATGCTTGGTTCGTGCCCCATTGTTGCACGTGTACTGTTGGCGCCTAGTTCGCCAAACACCGTCCCAGCTGCTCTGCCCTCCCGCTCTTTCTCTATGCTTCCCCCTTCTCACTCCTGCCCATCCCCCTCCCCAGGCCGGGTACCTGAACGAACCATCGTCGGGGGGATACATAGGAGGGTTCAACCCGGACGCAGTAAACCAGACCTTCCTGGCGGTGCGTGACAAGTACTTCGCGCGGGTCACGGGCTTTTAAGTCGACCCAAAAGCATCCCCATTCCGTCCGTCTGTCCGTCCCTCCCTCTCCTCCCGACGGCCAGGTACCTGAACGAGCCATCCTCGGGGTACATCGGAGGGTTCAACCCGGGCGACCTGGACCAGATCTTCCTGGCGGTGCGCGAGAACTACATTGCGTGGGTGTCGGGCTTCGCGCCGCTCATGGTGGGGCGCGCCATCAGCAGCCGCGAGGTGCGCGAGTTCAGCGAGACCATGCTGCAAGTGCGCCCGGATATTGCTCTCAGCACGCTCCGAACCGCGTTCCAGGCCGACTACAGACACCTGCTCGGACGGGTGGGTTACTCATGAGGGAAGGCTTGTGGGAGGGAGGAGGGGGGAAGGAAGGGGGAAAGGAAGGGGGAAAGGAAGGGGTGAAGGGGTGTTGTGGGGGGAGGGGGGAGACATGGGGGAGGGGAGGGTGGAGAGGAAGAAATGGAAGAGCGGAGGAGGAAGAAGAGAGACAAGTGATGGGAGGGGTGGTGAAGGGTAGGCTAGTACGTGATTCTGTAACCTGATTGCTGCCTCACTGGCGCCCTCCCTCCCTCCCTCTCCTTGTCGCTCCAGGAACAGGCACCAATCACACCTTCTAACCAACAACTCTCTTTTCCGCGCCTCCGTCCCCTGGTCTTCTCTAGGTGTCCTGCCCCGTGACGGTGTTATGCACAGAGAGCGATGCCGCAGTGCCCGTGCAAGTGAGCCAGTATCTGAGGGACGCCATTCCAGGGGCGTGCATGGAGCTGCTGCCCACGCAGGGCCACCTCCCCCACCTCACCCATCCAGCTGTCGTCGCCCAAGCCATCCAGCGCCACGCTGCCGCTCCGCATTGAACCCCGGTGCATCGCACTACCCTGCACTGCACTGCACACAATACCGTGTAGAGGCAAACGAACGGCCGGAAGAGGTGAGGTGAGCTGTGCTGGCCTGGCCTGCTCTCTACTGTGTGTGATGTGACGAACCCCTGCCAGGGGTAGCAGAAGCTCGCCCAGCAGGTGGCCATTACAAGCATGCATGCTCATCACCATGCCCTTACCATTATCGCCCATGCAGTGGACTACCCGCCCGGGGTCCACTATAGGGACGGAGGAGGGGGGAGGGGAGGGGACGGTTTGTAAGTCATCAACTTGGTGTCTAAACCCCCTAAGGAGTTGTACACGAGTTAACACGGGAATGCATGACAGTTGACTATTGTAGACAGAATGCCATTTAGTGAAGTATTTTTATTCAGGATGGACGCATGGTCGTCCTAAAGTGTGATGCACAATCTCTGTATTGGCAACAGCAGTACATCATGCCCACAATTTCACCTTGGTGTGGTACAGTTTGTTTGCACAAAAAGGTCTGGACTTCAGAAGGGGTTGTAGAATGTCTTTTATGCGGCGACATACTTAGTACCTTAGTATAGTGGAGTACACCCAACAAGATGTAACACAGCTAGACTTCTCCTCTCCACTCATCAGCTAGACCCTGTATGGAATTCCTTATCAGAACCATGCCTAACACCTGAAAGGGTTTTGAAAGGTGGTGCAGGATGTCAAACATATATTGTATGTTTCTGTAGACTATACAGGGTTGTCCCTTAGGGAGTACAACCCATTTGGTTATATTCCCTTGTATGCCTTGTTCCAGACATTCTTTCACTTGAACATGGTATCATACGTAGGTAGGTCCTGCCCGCCCCCCCTAGCGCTTCCGCCCTAGGTCCTAGCCGCCCCGCGGCCCCGTCCCCCAGCGGCCCCGCGGCCCCGTCACCTAGCGGCCCCGCGGCCCCGTCCCCTAGCAGCCCTGCGGCCCCGTCATCTAGCGGCCCCGCAGCCCCGTCACCTAGCTGCCCCGCGGCCCCGTCCCCTAGCGGCCACGCGGCCCCGTCCCCTAGCGGCCACGCGGCCCCGTCCCCTAGCGGCCCCGCGGCCCCGTCCCCTAGCGGCCCCGCGGCCCCGTCCCCTAGCGGCCCCGCGGCCCCGTCACCTAGCGGCCCCGCGGCCCCGCCACCTAGCGGCCTCACAGCCCCGTCCCTAGCGGCCTCGCAGCCCCGTCTCTTAGCGGCCCCGCGGCCCCGTCACCAAGCGGCCCCGCGGCCCCGCCACCTAGCGGCCCCGCGGCCCCGCCACCTAGCGGCCCCGCGGCCCCATCCCTAGCAGCCCCGCGGCCCCGTCCCCTAGCAGCCCCGCGGCCCCGTCACCTAGCAGCCCCGCAGCCCCGCCACCTAGCGGCCCCGCGGCCCCGTCCCCTAGCGGCCCCGCGGCCCCGTCACCTCGCGTCCCCGCGGCCCCGTCACCTAGCGGCCCCGCGGCCCCGTCCCCTAGCGGCCCCCCCTCATAGCGAAGCACATTCAGCTGCAGTACTTTCTCCTGCGCGAGCTATTGCAGTGCCGCCACGTCCACGTAGTACACGTGGCCTTCGGTGCCACCACAGCTGATATCTTTACGAAGGCGTTTGCGCCTAAAGATCATCAGCAACACTGTGTACAGCTTGGTCTAGTTCCTGTAGCTTCACACTTGCTAGGACCTTGATTGTGTACTACTTATATATTATCTTGATTGGCCTTGAGGCCTTTGTCCTAGTGGCTGGGCTAGTAGTATCGCCCTGAGTTGCCCTTGTTTAGTTTGTACTCTTGCTGATTGGTCTTCGGACCCTTGCCTCAGAGGTTGGACTAGTAGTGCCACCCTGAGCTGTGTGTCTCTTGCCGGGCACTGCCTATCATCTAGCCTAGGGGGTGTGTCAAACCATATATACGTATTTTATATGCTAGATAGGTGCGTACTCCTTGAGAGTACAACCCCTTAGCACAAAAGCACCTTGTATCTCTCATTCTAATCAATCTTTTCTCTCGTTAACACAAACCCTGTTTTTGGAAAAGTCACCTGTCAGAATCCGAGTTCAGAAAAAAATCAACCGTCAATTTGCCGAAATCCTGGTAATTCCCGTAAAAAATACGCCCTCGTGACGAGTCGCAAGCAAGGCCGGCGCTGTATGGCAAAGCACGTCGAAGGTCAATCGTGTATAGTACAGCGGCTTGTCTGCGATGGGTCCTTGCAAGTGTGTGATTGGTTGTTGCGGGACTTGTGTCACCCGCTAAGAGGACTTGACAAAACTGTTCAGGGGCAAGGGGTGTGGGAAGAATATCTCTAGAAATGGAAGAGTTAACCGATTTTTGTGGGTGTTGGGGGTGTGAGAGGCAAGCCCATAGTTATCAGGCTTTGTACGCTGATTTTGCTTCTTCTAATTTGCAATAATTTGAAAAGCGTTGTAGGAGACTAAGTAAAGAATCTGCTGACACAAGCAATTGAAGTAGAAAGTAATATTGTAAGTACCTCTAGTAACAGCCAATATTAACAAGATGTAACACTAGAATCAGTGTTACAGCCTTGTCATACTTCAAGACTTGAACAAGGATCTTTGCTGGAATGGTAGACTAGTAAGAAAGCGGAAGCCTTAGAACTTGTAAGTGTTGACCAGATTTTACTCAAGAACAAGTTAATAATTGAAGGCATACAAGCTACTCTTATACCTGCTAGAAGTACCTATTCGGTAATGTACTTGTTCAAAAGTACTTGCGCTATGCGCTCTAATCGCTACTGAAAGGGACGCAACTGTTCGCGTGACTGAAACGGCCTGCTGACGTAATCATCCAGACGAGCGCTATTTGCTGACGTCATTCTATGGATACTAGCTACAATGTAACTTGATAATATCTATCGGAACTATACTTACATAAATGCTTAAGTACGATTTTATCAAAACACTTCCCTTCATTTCTGGAAGTCCGATAGTGTCACTTCTTGATAATTCCGTAGAGTTCGCTGCAGTACAGGAACTTCTGACATGTCAGCTTGTTGGTGAAGAAATCTGCAGCCATTTAATTGGTCGAACAGTAGACCAATCGCATTCTCCCCTTCTCGACTTCATCTTTGACGAATAAATATCGTAGCAAAATGTGTTTCGTGCTGTTGGCGAAACCGGGTTGATGCGCAATTCTTATTGCACTTTGCTTGTCACACTGTAGAGTGAACTGTGTACTTGTCGTCAATTTCGCTTCCTCCAGTAGCTCTTGTAAATAGAGACCTTCGCGAGTAGCTGTGCCAGCAGCTATAAATTCAGTTTCAGCAAATGATAGAGCTACGAGCTCTTGCATTGTAGAATTCCACGAGATAGTGCCGATAGGTTCGAGACGGTAGATAAAGCCGGTGCGATATCGACCATTTGAGGTATCTGCTGCATGGTCAGCATCTACGTTCCCGTTGAGATGTAGAGTTTTTGTAGTTGTGACTTGATAGGTAAGTCCAACATCAAGCGTCGAAATGAAATACTGAAGAGCGCGAAGAAGATCTAGCCGATTCTCCCCCTCAAGTCGACGCAGAAATTGCACGAGCTGGCTTGCGGCATAGGCGAATAGAAGACAACCCAGCTGCTGCTGATGTAGCTGTAGTTCAGTGTTGTCGAGTGGAGTTATATCGGGTTTGTGGTCCGTAGGTAGAGATCGGTAAGGTGTGGTTACAGTTGAAGGTGTGAGATAAAAGCATGCGGCTAGTGTAGCTGCGTACTTGGAAGCTCTGAGATGAATAGCAGTTGATGTTCAGCGAATGTTAAGGCCGAGAAACTGTGTGACTGTAGGAGTGATAGTAATCTGTAGATGTTGTTGAAGTTTCGGTTCAAAGACAGTAGCAAGGGAATCGGTGGTCCTGATGTAGAGTAAATCGTCGACATAGGCGACGATTAGGATGTAGTCAAGACAGTCGGTAAGTAGATACATTCCTTGGTCATGCGGTAACTGTCGAAATCCGGCAGAAAATAACTGACGGTGTAGATACTGCTGCCATAGTCGTGGAGCCTATTTAATGCCGTAGAGATACTTTTTGAGACGGCAGACATTGAGAGGGTTAGTTTCGTAGGAATGACAAATGCATAGAGAAATGCATAGGCGACGTTGATTCGGCGAAGTCTGAAGTTCCGGTAGGTCGCGATACAAAGGAGGATGCGGAAACTAGTGTGTCTGCCGACGGGAGCAAAGGTTGATTCGTAGTCGAGTCCAAAAGTCTGCTCGAAGTCGCGGACGACCCATCGCACATTGAATTTTTCAAAGAATCCATCGGCGTTTGTCTTCACTCGAAAAAACCCATTTTTCAGGAAGAACCCCACGGTGCGTGAGCCGGGGCGGCGGCGACAGTGAGGGCAGCGGCTGCAACGGCGGCGGCGTGGCCAGCGGCACCAGCTGTGGCGGCGGCGGCTTCGACGACAGCTGCCGGCGGCGGCGGAGCTCGCAGCACTCGGCGGCGTGGCCGGGCTTCGCGACGATGGGATGGCCGGCGCGAGATGGTCCAATCATTTTTAGAATTGACGATAGTCTTTATTCCAGACAGCTCTCATACCATGAAAGAATTTGCAAGGTGTTGTAGGAGACTAAGTATAGAATCTGCAAACACAAGTACTTGAAGTGGAAAGTAATAGTGGAAGTACCTCCAGTAACAGCCAGTATTAACAAGTTGTTACACCAGAATCAGTGTTACAACCTTATGATACTTCAAGACTTGAACAAGGATCTTTGATGGAATGGTAGACTTGCAAGACAGCGGAAGTCTTAGTACTTCTATGCGTTGATCACAATTTACTCAAGAACAAATTGATAATTGAAGTCATACAACTAGAAGTACCTGTTCGATAGTGTACTTGTTCAAAACTAATTGCGCTATGCGCTCTAATCTTATTGCTACTGAAAATAGCGCGACTGTTCGCGTGACTGAAAAGGCCTGCTGACGTAACCATCCAGATGAGCGTTATTTGCTGACGTCATTCTACGGATGCTAACTACAGTGTAACTCAATAACATCTATCGGAACTACTTACAGAAATGCTGAAGTACGATTTTATCACAACAGTTGCAGTACTGTTAAATTATATACGTTAGTATATAATTGTAGGCTTGGTAGGATTACTGAACTTTATTGTAGAGGGTACAGCACCCCTCCTTGTATCCCTCTCTCTTCTATTCTGATTCTCTTTTCTCTCCTCAACTTTCCTAGCACCTAAAACCTCTCGCCATTTCCATGGCTCCTCCTAGCTCCTAGCTAAACCTCATGCCATTTTATGGCTTCTTAGCTAAGCTATTCTTGCATTCTAACATGCTACCAGAGCAGGAGGTCCTCCCTGCTGGACAGCCTCCTCACGCTTCCGCCGTGTACTCCTCACCCTCGTTCGCTAGCGCGGCCATGGCGGCCGCGTTTTGCTGCAGTGGCGGCGTCGTGATGCCGCTGGCCGTGTCGTGCCGCGGCCGTCTCGACGCGCTGCCATGGTGTCGGGCCGTCGTGCTGCCGTCGCAGCGTCGACGTCCCGCCCCGGCGTCGACGCTGATCTGTGACGGCGTCGTCGGGCCGCAGCCGGCCGCGCGACGGCTGTGGCGCCGCTAGACCGGCCGCCCGCATGCCAGCCTGTGGCGCCCCCCTCCCCCCCTCCTTCACCTGTGTCCTCTTCCTTTCCGCAGACGACAGCTGACTCCCGCCAGCCGTCCCACCATCGCGGGGCCTGGCCATGTCACCGAGAGGTGAGGGCGGCGTCGCCGCCGCCGCCGTTGTCGAAGCCGCCGCCGCCGCCGCTGTCGACACTACCGCCGCTGCCGCCGTCGCCGCCGCAGCCCCTGCGGTCGACGTCGCCGCCTCACGCGCCGAGGGGTCGACTAAGCTAGTGTCGCTGTCACTGTGGCTGGAATGGGGGTGCTAGGTTAGGCTAGGCAAGGTTCATGCTGGGTGAAATCAGGACACGAGCGGGCCGAGGTTGGGGAAGAATCCAGAGATTTCAGGGGCGGGAAAACTGAGATTGCAGAGGGGGGGGGAGGGGGGGGGGGGGAAATCGAGCTGGGGGTGGTGGGGAGATTCGACATAGGAGGGGCGGGGAAGGGGAATCCTGCCCTCCAAAAGACCTGTGCAAGTACAAGTTGTGGGGGGGTGGGGTGGGTGCGGGGGGGGGGGGGGGGTGGGGGGTGGGGTTGGGCTGTTGTGGTTACGAGGACGCCCTCGCACACCCAACAGCACATCCCTTTGATTCGATTTGCCCTACACGAAGGGCCAATCAGCGCCCTCACACACCCTCCAGCACACATGGCTCAGTCACTCGCCCTCCAGCACACAGCACACACGGCACGGGATTTTGGTGAAGGGCCAATCAGCCCAGACACTCGCCCTCCAGCGCACATGGCATGGTAATTTGGTGAAGGGCCAATCTAACAGAATGAACGAATGACTAGAGTGGTGAGATACAAGGCAATATAGTCTAGTGTGTTGTACCCACTAAGGCACAAATGTTAGAATACGATAATGATCACTAGGAAGAGAAACCTAGAACATATACCGGGTGGGGTTGTACTCACTAGAAGCACACACCTAGGCTAGCCAATACCTTCTACATACAACACATGTATAAGTTGACACACCCCCTAGGCTAGAGAAGGGGTGGTGCTAAGCAAGAAGCACACAGCTCAGGGTGGCACTACTAGTCCAACCACTGAGGCAGGGGTCCGAAGACCAGTCAGCAAGAGCACAAACAAGACTAAAGCAAGCCAGGGCGGCACTACTAGTCCACCCACTGGAGGCAAGGCCACAAGGCTAGTCAGGCAGGTATATATAGTAGAGAGTACAGAATCATGGTCCTAACAAGTGAGAAGCTACAGGAACAAGACCAAGCTGTACACGGTGCTGCTGATGATCTTTAGGCGCAAGCGCCTTCGTAAAGATATCAGTTGTGTTGGCACCGGAGGCCAAGTGAACTACGCGGGCCTGGCTACGCTGCTGTAGCTCGCGGCGGAGTCTGTAAGCAAGAAGGTCAGCCAGCGGAGCTCCTGTGCCGCCATGGCACCGGCGTAGATCTCAGCCTCACAGCTGGACTGAGAAACAGACGACGAGCGAGTGGATCTCCAAGAGATAGCACCCGAACCAAGGCTAAAACAGTAGCCCTGCGACGACCTCAGATTCTCAGCGTCGTCTGCCCAAGAAGCGTCTGTGTGCCAGTAAGGACCACTGGCCTGCGTCCTCCGAGCACTAACCCCATGCCCAATGTACTTGCTAGATAATGCAAAACCCTCTTAGCGGCCGACCAGTGCTGTGGTCGGTGTCTGCCGGTGGCCACAAAGCGAGCCAGGATGCTGAGAGGGTATGCGAGATCTGGGCGAGTGCAAGTCATCAAGTACATGAGGCAGCCAACCAGCTCTGCGTAGGGGCCGCTGGGCTCAACCGGCTCCTCAGGAACGGGAGCGGAGAGCCCATGGTCTACATGTAGAGGTGTGGGCTGTGCAGAGGAGAACTAAAGACCGAACCTCTGAAGGACCTGACGCACCAAGTGTGACTGTGTCACAGTGATGGTGCGTGCTGCTCTGTCCCTCGAGATCTGCAGGCCAAGATAGCGCCGCAGCTCTCCAAGGTCAGTGCAGGTGTCACAGGATCGAATGTGTCGAGGAAAGGTTTCACTATCGATCGGTACAAGGCGCTTTTATACTTCCAGAGTACATCAGGTAACCAGGTTTATCTTATCCTAAGGGAATAGACCCTTCTAGAAGATAGAATCACCCTGCGTATAGCCACGTGAGGCTATTGGCTTTAAGGGATTACGGCAGGATTACGCTAGATAGCGTGTCTAGAACATTCCATGCCTGGTCGGTGATATAATAATAATAAAGGAAGAAACCAAAGGATAATGGAAAATGGGGAGTTGCTGAACAATTTGGTTGAGGCGCTCGGTCTGTCCGTCTGTCTGCGGATGGTATGCGGATGACATGGCGAGTTTGGTGCCGAGCAGAGACATAAGTTCCTTCCAGAACTTGCTAGTGAACTTGGGGTCTCGGTCGGAGATGAGTGTAGTTGGGATGCCATGCTGTGAGATGATGTGACGAACGAAGAGCTGTGCTGTCTCCTCGGTGCGTGCCGTCGTGTGTGTCGGGATGAAGTGTCCCATTTTGGAGAACTTGTCAATGACGACAAGGATGGCGTCATGACCGCTGGAGGTAGGTGGTAACCCGGTGATGAAGTCTAGGCTAACCACTTGCCATGGTTGTTCTGGGACAGGAAGAGGCTGCAGTAGTCCCGCCTTTTTCTGCTTGCTGCTCTTCATCCGCTGACATGTATCACACGAGGTGACGAATTTCTGGACGTCGTCTGCCATATGGGGCCAGTAGTAGTGTTTGGCGATACCGGTGAGCGTCTTGTTGCTACCGAAGTGGCCCGCGTACAGGACGTCGTGGTATTCTTCGAGTAGTAACTGGCGCAAAGGAGGGTAATTGGGTACCCAGATTTTTGTGGATCCCTTCCGGTATGCGATGTCATTGTCCCACTGTAGCAGATGTCGCTTTTCTGCCAAGGGAATTTCGGGGTCGATGGCGTACCCGTGGGTGAAGAGTCCCTTGAGTAGTGGATTCATCCCTTCGATCTGAATCGCGGCAACGTGTGCAGGCCGGCTGAGAGCGTCTGCTTTGTTCTTGTGGCCGGGCTTGTACACGATGTCGTAGTGGAAGTGTGTCTCGAGGAAGTCGATCCACCGGACCTGCCGCCTGGAAAGGTTGGGTTGTGTCTTCAAATATTTTAGGCTGCAGTGGTCGGTGTAGATGGTCGTTCTTCGTCCTTCGAGATAGCATCTCCACGCTTTGAAGGCGATGATGATAGCAAGAGCCTCTTTGTCGTGTATCGGGTAGTTGAGTTCTGCCCCGTGCAGTTTCTTGCTGAGGTAGGCAATTGGTTGCAGTCCATTCCCCTGGTCTTGCATCAAGACTGCACCCACTGCCTGGTCGCTGGCGTCAGCTTCGATTACGTAGTCGCGTTCGGGATCTGGCAAGATGAGCACCGGTGCGGACGTTAGCGCTTGTTTCAGCTGCTCCACGGCTTCCTGGTGCTTCGTCTCCCATTTGTAGGGCGTGTTCTTCTTCAGCAGATTCGTGAGTGGTGCCGCGAGTTTCGCATACTGTGGCACGAACCTGTTGTAGTAATTAGCGAAGCCTAGGAACTGCTGCAACTCCTTCACGTTCTCGGGGGTCTTCCACGTACGTACGGCTTCGATTTTCTTGGGGTCGACGTGAACTCCTTGAGCGCTCACCATGTGTCCGAGAAATTGGACCTTCTCCAGGGCGAATTCGCTCTTGGACAGTTTGACGTAGAATCGTTCTCGTCGAAGAATTTCGAAGACGCGTCGCAGGTGTTCGACGTGCTGCTTCATGTCGCGCGAGTAGATCAGTATGTCGTCCAGGTACACCACCACGCATTCGTCCAGAAGTGGTCGTAGAATGTGGTTCATTTCGACTTGGAACGTTGCCGGTGCGTTAGTGAGTCCGAACGGCATGACCAAATACTCGTACGATCCGTACCGAGTTCGGAAAGCAGTTTTGTGGATAGAGTTGTCCGCCATCCGTATCTGCCAGTATCCGGACCGCAGATCCAGTTTGGAAAATACCGTAGCTCCCCGAAGCTGGTCAAGCAGGTCATCGATTCGCGGTATCGGATATTTATTCTTGATGGTCTGCTTGTTAAGAGCTCGGTAGTCGATGCACATGCGCAGGCTTCCGTCCGGTTTCGGTGTGAAGAGTACTGGGGCACCGTATGGAGAAGTAGATGGTCGGATGAGTCCTTTGGCTAGGAGATACTCGATCTGCTTCTTCATGTCGGTCAGCTCCGTAGGGCTGAGCCGGTATGGTGCTCGGAAGGTCGGCTTCGAACCCGGTTCCTCCACGATCTCGTGTTGATGCGTTCGGTATGGCGGTAGCTCGTTCGGAAGATCGTCAGGAAGAATGTCTTGGAACTCCTTCAGTAATTCCTTGATTTTTTCTGGAGTTTCCGAGGCTTTCTCTCCGTCATTTTCCACCTCTGTTGCTATCGCCAGGAACCCGGTGTCGGTCCGCTTCACATCCTTCTCGAATCGTGCGAGTGTCTCCACTGGGATATCTCCTGTATCGTCCCAGTTGGGTAGCTGTACTCTCCGTCCATTGTTGTAGATGCTTGCGGTGCGGTTCACCCAGTTGATCTCGGGGTTGAATTTTTTCAGGAAGTCTCGCCCGAAGATCAAGTCAAGCCCTTTGATGTTGGTGATGGGGTGTCACAGGATCGAATGTGTCGAGGAAAGGTTGCACTATCGATCAGTACAAGGCGCTTTTATACTTCCAGAGTACATCAGGTAACCAAGTTTATCTTATCCTAAGGGAATAGACACTTCTAGAAGATAGAATCACCCTGCGTATAGCCACGCGAGGCTATTGGCTTTAAGAGATTACGGCAGGATTACGCTAGATAGCGTGTCTAGAACATTCCATGCCTGGTCGGTGATATAATAATAATAAAGGAAGAAACCAAAGGATAATGGAAAATGGGGAATATGAGGCAAAAGGAGGTGAGATAAAAAGAGGAATGAAATGAAGATGAAATATGGAAAAGGCCAAGTGGTGTAACGGAGTCGTACTCTCACACTTCCCCCCCTCAAAGCTGGGTGGTAGAAGTAACACCCTGCTTGACAAGGTAGTCATGCAGAGGACGACGGGCGTTACCCATGTCGGACTCAGAGACCCAGCTGTCCTCAGAAGGATCATAACCCTTCCAACGGATGAGAAGCTCCACGGTGCCATTCCGACGACGACGATGTGCAAGCACGGACTCGACCTCGTACTCGGGTTCGTTCTGGACGAGGACGGGCGGCGGCGGCGGCGGCTGGCGTCCGACGAAAATTGTGTTCGGGTCCCGATAGGGCTTCAGAAGTTGGACGTGGAAGGCGTTGTGAATCTTCCAGGTAGCTGGCAGGCGTAAGCGGAAGGTAACAGGAGTGACCTGTGCTTCAACGAGAAAAGGCCCGCAGAAGCGAGGTCGAAGTTTAGATGGGAGATGGCTGATGTCCAGGTTGCGGGTGTCAAGGAGAACCTTGGCTCCCACGGAAATGGTGTGGTCGTTGCGATGGCGATCGGCCTGGCGCTTCTGTTGCTGTTGAATGTCAAGGAGGCGCTTATGGGTCCGATCCCAAAGTTGATGCATGGTTGTAATGAAATCATGTGCGGGTTGGACTGTAGGTGATGCTGTCGGTTTTTGTGGTGTGAGTGGGTGGCGCCCGTAGCAGAGGAAGAACGGCGTCTGTCCAGTAGCGGCATGTGTGGCATTGTTGTAAGCAAACTCGAGTACGGGCAGGTGCAAGTCCCATTTGGAGATGTCGTCCTTGCAGGCTGCTCGGAGGAGTTGCTCAACAATTTGGTTGAGGCGCTCGGTCTGTCCGTCTGTCTGCGGATGGTATGCGGATGACATGGCGAGTTTGGTGCCGAGCAGAGACATAAGTTCCTTCCAGAACTTGCTAGTGAACTTGGGGTCTCGGTCGGAGATGAGTGTAGTTGGGATGCCATGCTGTGAGATGATGTGACGAACGAAGAGCTGTGCTGTCTCCTCGGTGCGTGCCGTCGTGTGTGTCGGGATGAAGTGTCCCATTTTGGAGAACTTGTCAATGACGACAAGGATGGCGTCATGACCGCTGGAGGTAGGTGGTAACCCGGTGATGAAATCTAGGCTAACCACTTGCCATGGTTGTTCTGGGACAGGAAGAGGCTGCAGTAGTCCCGCCTTTTTCTGCTTGCTGCTCTTCATCCGCTGACATGTATCACACGAGGTGACGAATTTCTGGACGTCGTCTGCCATATGGGGCCAGTAGTAGTGTTTGGCGATACCGGTGAGCGTCTTGTTGCTACCGAAGTGTCCGGCGTACAGGACGTCGTGGTATTCTTCGAGTAGTAACTGGCGCAAAGGAGGGTAATTGGGTACCCAGATTTTTGTGGATCCCTTCCGGTACGCGATGTCACTGTCCCACTGTAGCAGATGTCGCTTTTCTGCCAATGGAATTTCGGGGTCGATGGCGTACCCGTGGGTGAAGAGTCCCTTGAGTAGTGGATTCATCCCTTCGATCTGAATCGCGGTAACGTGTGCAGGCCGGCTGAGAGCGTCTGCTTTGTTCTTGTGGCCGGGCTTGTACACGATGTCGTAGTGGAAGCGTGTCTCGAGGAAGTCGATCCACCGGACCTGCCGCCTGGAAAGGTTGGGTTGTGTCTTCAAATATTTCAGGCTGCAGTGGTCGGTGTAGACGGTCGTTCTTCGTCCTTCGAGATAGCATCTCCACGCTTTGAAGGCGATGACGATAGCAAGAGCCTCTTTGTCGTGTATCGGGTAGTTGAGCTCTGCCCCGTGCAGTTTCTTGCTGAGGTAGGCAATTGGTTGCAGCCCATTCCCCTGGTCTTGCATTAAGACTTCTCCCACTGCCTGGTCGCTGGCGTCAGCTTCGATTACGTAGTCGCGTTCGGGATCTGGCAAGATGAGCACCGGTGCGGACGTTAGTGCTTGTTTCAGCTGCTCCACGGCTTCCTGGTGCTTCGTCTCCCATTTGTAGGGCGTGTTCTTCTTCAGCAGATTCGTGAGTGGTGCCGCGAGTTTCGCATACTGTGGCACGAACCTGTTGTAGTAATTAGCGAAGCCTAGGAACTGCTGCAACTCCTTCACGTTCTCGGGTGTCTTCCACGTACGTACGGCTTCGATTTTCTTGGGGTCGACGTGAACTCCTTGAGCGCTCACCAGGTGGCCTAGAAATTGGACCTTCTCCAGGGCGAATTCGCTCTTGGACAGTTTGACGTAAAATCGTTCTCGTCGAAGAATTTCGAAGACGCGTCGCAGGTGTTCGACGTGCTGCTTCATGTCGCGCGAGTAGATGAGTATGTCGTCCAGGTACACCACCACGCATTCGTCCAGAAGTGGTCGTAGAATGTGGTTCATTTCGGCTTGGAACGTTGCCGGCGCGTTGGTGAGTCCGAACGGCATGACCAAATACTCGTACGATCCGTACCGAGTTCGAAAAGCAGTTTTGTGGATGGAGTTGTCCGCCATCCGTATCTGCCAGTATCCGGACCGCAGATCCAGTTTGGAAAATACCGTGGCTCCCCGAAGCTGGTCAAGCAGGTCATCGATTCGCGGTATCGGATATTTATTCTTGATGGTCTGCTTGTTAAGAGTTCGGTAGTCGATGCACATGCGCAGGCTTCCGTCCGGTTTCGGTGTGAAGAGTACTGGGGCACCGTATGGCGAAGTAGATGGTCGGATGAGTCCTTTGGCTAGAAGATACTCGATCTGCTTCTTCATGTCGGTCAGCTCCGTAGGGCTGAGCCGGTATGGTGCTCGGAAGGTCGGCTTCGAACCCGGTTCCTCCACGATCTCGTGTTGATGCGTTCGGTATGGCGGTAGCTCGTTCGGAAGATCGTCAGGAAGAATGTCTTGGAACTCCTTCAGTAATTCCTTGATTTTTTCTGGAGTTTCCGAGGCTTTCTCTCCGTCATTTTCCACCTCTGTTGCTATCGCCAGGAACCCGGTGTCGGTCCGCTTCACATCCTTCTCGAATCGTGCGAGTGTCTCCACTGGGATATCTCCTGTATCGTCCCAGTTGGGTAGCTGTACTCTCCGTCCATTGTTGTAGATGCTTGCGGTGCGGTTCACCCAGTTGATCTCGGGGTTGAATCTTTTCAGGAAGTCTCGCCCGAAGATCAAGTCAAGCCCTTTGATGTTGGTGATGGGGAGTGCAGGTCTCCAGCGCAGTGGTCCGATTTGTAGATGTAGCACTGCTTCGCCGTGTACTGGTAACTTGCTGCCGTCCACCATCGTTGCAGAGAATCCTGAAGGCTTGTACTCTTCCCGGAGTCGGTCGATCATTGCCTTGTCGCAGACAGTGTGTGACGCTCCGCTGTCCACGAGTGCTTGGAGGCGTCGTCCTTTGCAGATGACCTCGAGCACGAGGGGCAGTCGTTGCTCGGAGTACCCAAAGATAGTTTCATTGATTGGGTCATAGGGTACATCCCAATATTCCGTACACACCTTGGTGTTGTTGTCTACTCCTGAGCTGGCAGCTGGCCGAGGCTGCTTGGAGAACGGCTCTTCTCCAGGGCCCGGAGTTTCCTTGACGACTGTGCGCGTCTTTGATGCCGAAGAACTGGATGCATCCGTAGAAGGAGTTCGGGGTTTGTGCAGCTTTTTGTAGACCCCCAGCTTCCTCTTGAGCTGCTTCAGCTCCACCGACGTCTTCCCTGGGGAGCGGGTAGTCGTTGTGGGCTGGTGTCGGGAGAGGACGTTGACTCCGTGGAAAGGTCGGCGACTTTCCACACTCCTTAATTTGGTCCCCAAGTTGTCCGGTACCGGTATAATCTCCACAGCTGTCTGCTTCTTTTGGAGTCCCTCCCGAATTTTCTCCAAGGCTCTAGCCCCTCGAACATCATAAGTTTTCATTAAAGCATCTTTATAAGATAACTTTAACGAATTCTTATAATTTCTTGGGTCTTCAAGGAGTTTCCCTGTCTCGGCAGAGTCTTTTTTCGCGGAGTCGTATTTTTCCTCGGCGATTTTCCCTGGCGAAGACTGGTCGTGGGGTGGAGATTTTCCCCCATCATTTCCTCCTTCTCGCGTCGAATCAGCTTCGTCGAAGTTGATTTTTCCGGAATCCCGCGGCCGCTTTCGGATCTTTTTATTTTCGCCAGCTAGATCCGAAATCACTGGCGACTCCCGTTTTTTGTCTTCTGATTGGCCGGAAGATTTCCGCCACTGTTGCGTGCCCGATACTCTGCGCGTGCGGCCTTCATTTTGTTGCAGTCGAAGATTCGGTGGCCCGGCACCCCGCAAAAATCACACGTGTAGTTGGTGTTTTTCGGACGTGGCCGCCCCTCGAATCTGTCGACTTCCATCGGGTCGGCGAACGTGGTGTGAGCCGAGCGGTCGCCCTGTCGCGTACTGCCGACGTGCGTCCGTCGTGTTCCGGCGTTGACCATGTCGAAGCGCTCCGCGGCCGAAACGACGTCACTGTAGCTCGCGTAGTTTGACGCTGCGACTTGTCGTTTGACTTCGGTCTTCAGCCCTGCGAGGTACGATTGCACTTTTTCCCCTTCGGTCAGGTCGGGAATGCGGTTATAAAATTCCTCCATCTGCTGCGTGTACTGTGCTACACTCCCGAACTGTCGATGACGATGAATTTTTTCGCGGGCAAGAAAACTCGAATTTATCGGCTCAAAGCGTTTCAGCAGGTCGGCGCGGAACTGCTGCCACGTGGCTTCACCGTGGATGAAAGTACTGTTGCCGCCAATCCACTCGAGTGCCGGCCCTCGCATCAGTGTCGCCGCGAGTCGTACACGTTGACCGTCCCAGACTGGCGAGCTCCATCCGACGGCTGCGAAGTAGATCTCCATCCCGGCGATCCATCTGCGGGCGTCGGAGTTTCGATCGCTCGGATCGAACGGCTCAGGTGGGCGCGGTTTCGGAGCCTCGAGAAACTGCTGCGACTGCTGCGTCGTCGCCGTTGTCGTCTCATGCTGCGCTCCGGCGAGTCGAGTTACTCGCTCGAACTGGTTTCGCCACGCTTCGCGATCTGCTCGCATTTCCTCCTGAAGGGCTGCGATGCGCGCGAAGAGCTGCTGGGTAACCTCGGCGGTGTCGAAGGTTGCCATCCTGTTCAAAACACGCACGGAGTGGGTAATTCGAAAATCGCGGAGCTGGTGCTTACCAGAATCGGCGTCGAATTGGTCGCCCCCGGCGGTTTTTCGAGGCAGGATCCCCGCTGCTGCTGCTTAGCTGAGCGCGGCCGAGTGAGAAAAGCTCTGATTACCAAGTGTCACAGGATCGAATGTGTCGAGGAAAGGTTGCACTATCGATCAGTACAAGGCGCTTTTATACTTCCAGAGTACATCAGGTAACCAAGTTTATCTTATCCTAAGGGAATAGACCCTTCTAGAAGATAGAATCACCCTGCGTATAGCCACGCGAGGCTATTGGCTTTAAGAGATTACGGCAGGATTACGCTAGATAGCGTGTCTAGAACATTCCATGCCTGGTCGGTGATATAATAATAATAAAGGAAGAAACCAAAGGATAATGGAAAATGGGGAATATGAGGCAAAAGGAGGTGAGATAAAAAGAGGAATGAAATGAAGATGAAATATGGAAAAGGCCAAGTGGTGTAACGGAGTCGTACTCTCACATGGGGAGTGCAGGTCTCCAGCGCAGTGGTCCAATTTGTAGGTGTAGCACTGCTTCGCCGTGTACTGGTAACTTGCTGCCGTCCACCATCGTTGCAGAGAATCCTGAAGGCTTGTACTCTTCCCGGAGTCGGTCGATCATTGCCTTGTCGCAGACGGTGTGTGACGCTCCGCTGTCCACGAGTGCTTGGAGGCGTCGTCCTTTGCAGATGACCTCGAGCACGAGGGGCAGTCGTTGCTCGGAGTACCCAAAGATAGTTTCATTGATTGGGTCATAGGGTACATCCCAATATTCCGTACACACCTTTGTGTTGTTGTCTACTCCTGAGCTGGCAGCTGGCCGAGGCTGCTTGGAGAACGGCTCTTCTCCAGGGCCCGGAGTTTCTTTGACGACTGTGCGCGTCATTGATGCCGAAGAACTGGATGCATCCGTAGAAGGAGTTCGGGGTTTGTGCAGCTTCTTGTAGACCCCCAGCTTCCTCTTGAGCTGCTTCAGCTCCACCGACGTCTTCCCTGGGGAGCGGGTAGTCGTTGTGGGCTGGTGTCGGGAGAGGACGTTGACTCCGTGGAAAGGTCGGCTTCTTTCCACACTCCTTAATTTGGTCCCCAAGTTGTCCGGTACCGGTATAATCTCCACAGCTGTCTGCTTCTTTTGGAGTCCCTCCCGAATTTTCTCCAAGGCTCTAGCCCCTCGAACATCATAAGTTTTCATTAAAGCATCTTTATAAGATAACTTTAACGAATTCTTATAATTTCTTGGGTCTTCAAGGAGTTTCCCTGTCTCGGCAGAGTCTTTTTTCGCGGAGTCGTATTTTTCCTCGGCGATTTTCCCTGGCGAAGACTGGTCGTGGGGTGGAGATTTTCCCCCATCATTTCCTCCTTCTCGCGTCGAATCAGCTTCGTCGAAGTTGATTTTTCCGGAATCCCGCGGCCGCTTTCGGATCTTTTTATTTTCGCCAGCTAGATCCGCAATCACTGGCGACTCCCGTTTTTTGTTTTCTGATTGGCCGGAAGATTTCCGCCACTGTTGCGTGCCCGATACTCTGCGCGTGCGGCCTTCATTTTGTTGCAGTCGAAGATTCGGTGGCCCGGCACCCCGCAAAAATCACACGTGTAGTTGGTGTTTTTCGGACGTGGCCGCCCCTCGAATCTGTCGACTTCCATCGGGTCGGCGAACGTGGGGTGAGCCGAGCGGTCGCCCTGTCGCGTACTGCCGACGTGCGTCCGTCGTGTTCCGGCGTTGACCATGTCGAAGCGCTCCGCTGCCGAAACGACGTCACTGTAGCTCGCGTAGTTTGACGCTGCGACTTGTCGTTTGACTTCGGTCTTCAGCCCGGCGAGGTACGATTGTACTTTTTCCCCTTCGGTCAGGTCGGGAATGCGGTTATAAAATTCCTCCATCTGCTGCGTGTACTGTGCTACACTCCCGAACTGTCGGTGTCGATGAATTTTTTCGCGGGCAAGGAAACTCGAATTTATCGGTTCGAAGCGTTTCAGCAGGTCGGCGCGGAACTGCTGCCACGTGGCTTCACCGTGGATGAAAGTACTGTTGCCGCCAATCCACTCGAGTGCCGGCCCTCGCATCAGTGTCGCCGCGAGTCGTACGCGTTGACCGTCCCAGACTGGCGAGCTCCATCCGACGGCTGCGAAGTAGATCTCCATCCCGGCGATCCATCTGCGGGCGTCGGAGTTTCGATCGCTCGGATCGAACGGCTCAGGTGGGCGCGGTTTCGGAGCCTCGAGAAACTGCTGCGACTGCTGCGTCGTCGCCGTTGTCGTCTCGTGCTGCTCTCCGGCGAGTCGAGTTACTCGCTCGAACTGGTTTCGCCACGCTTCGCGATCTGCTCGCATTTCCTCCTGAAGGGCTGCGATGCGCGCGAAGAGCTGCTGGGTAACCTCGGCGTTGTCGAAGGTTGCCATCCTGTTCAAAACACGCACGGAGGGGGTAATTCGAAAATCGCGGAGCTGGTGCTTACCAGAATCGGCGTCGAATTGGTCGCCCCCGGCGGTTTTTCGAGGCAGGATCCCCGCTGCTGCTGCTTAGCTGAGCGCGGCCGAGTGAGAAAAGCTCTGATTACCAAGTGTCACAGGATCGAATGTGTCGAGGAAAGGTTTCACTATTGATCGGTACAAGGCGCTTTTATACTTCCAGAGTACATCAGGTAACCAGGTTTATCTTATCCTAAGGGAATAGACCCTTCTAGAAGATAGAATCACCCTGCGTATAGCCACGTGAGGCTATTGGCTTTAAGGGATTACGGCAGGATTACGCTAGATAGCGTGTCTAGAACATTCCATGCCTGGTCGGTGATATAATAATAATAAAGGAAGAAACCAAAGGATAATGGAAAATGGGGAATATGAGGCAAAAGGCGATGAGATAAAAAGAGGAATGAAATGAAGATGAAATATGGAAAAGGCCAAGTGGTGTAACGGAGTCGTACTCTCACAGCAGGTGTGTCTCTTCAGCAGCTCGGCCTTCACGGAGGCCAGTGCGTCCCTGTCGGCAGTAGCGCAGACCAGGTCGTCTACGTAGACAAGGATGTAGAACGGAGTCTGGCCGGAACGCACAAAAAGCGAGGGGTTAGCTGAGGACGGAAAGAACTGCAAGTCTGCTAGCGTGGCACGCAGCGTGTCGTGCCACTCGCGGGGAGCCTGGCGCAGGCCGTAGACTAGGCGCCTACGAAGCCACTGGGTCCCAGGGGGGAAGGTACCAGTGAAGCCCAGTGGTCGGCGCAGGTAGACCTGCTCGTGTAGGCTTCCGTGAAGAAAGGGAGTAGAGAAGTCGAGGGAGTGAAGCTCGTAGTCGCGCTGTGCTGCTATGTGTAGCAGTGCCCGAAGAGTAGTCATCTTCGGGGTCGGAGCGAAGGTCTGGAAGAAGTCCACCCCCTCACGCTGGCTGAAGCCTCCAGCCACGTAGCGCGCCTTGAAGACAGGCGGCTCTCCCGGGGGGCGCTTCACCTTGAAGAGCCACCGAACATCGACTACGTTCACCCCAGGAGGGGGAACTACGTCGACGTAAGTGCCGGTGGACCTCGAAGATGCCATCTCCTGCTCCATGGCAGCTATCCACTAAGAGGCCCAGGGTCCCGAGGTGGCCTCGGCGTAGGTTCGAGGGGTCGGGATGTCGAAGGCGTCTAGGTCACCCTCTGGGACTAGGAGCATGGAGCACAGATGGGGAGCGGCCTCGGAAAGGAAAGCAAGCTCGTACTGCCGGTCCTCTAGAAAGTCACTGCCAAGGGCAGGTGCACCCCCGACGGACGGAGGACGGGTAGGGTCAGAGACCAGAGCGGTGGCGTAGTCAAGGCGGCGGGTAGAGGCGAAGTCAGCGACAGCAGCGACAAGCGCGTCAAGGCGCGAGACAGGAACAGACAGGTCTGTAACAAGAGAGGCAAGGACCCGAGTGACAAGGGGACGAGCGGCACGGAGGTAGTGAGACAGCGGGGGAGGTGCAAGAACAAGCGACGAGGGAGGAGGTGACGGGAGGAGGGGAGGACGAGACGAGTGGGAACGGAGCAACATAGGGTGGGAGCGCAGGACAGGAGAGACGGGACGAGCACGTGAGGGACGGCGAGACCAAACGTGGGACAGAGGGGTAGGGTCAGGAGACAGCGGAGGGGACACAAGATGGGAATGAGGAGGAAGACGGGCCGGAGACGAGTCCGACGGTGGGAACACAGGGCCGTAGACAGGGAGGTGAGGAGGTGGCGGGGGAGACACCGGCGAGTGGTCAAGGGAGGGAAGGCCGAGCAGGCGCAGGTGCAGGGTTTGAAGGGGGACAGTAGCAGGGCGAAGCGAGGAGGACTGAGGAGCACGGCGGAGACGGCCCTTGACGCAAGGCGTGCACGGTGGCGCAGTCGAGGGGGGAAGGGCAGGGAGCGACGCAGGGAGGCCTAAGACAAGACCTTGGTGAGACATGTGACGCAGACGCGGGAGAGCAGGGTGACCTTAGCGGTGGTGCCACAGAAGGGACAGGTGAGTGAGGGACCGACACGAGCAAGCAGCAGCGACGTGGGAGGACGCACCAACCGGGGGGGAAGCGGTGTCGAGGGTAAACAGACCGGATACCGGGTCCCGGGGGAACGTCGCAAGGGGGGAACCTGAGATAGCCTCAGAACAGACAGCTCGTGCCCGGGGAACGTGGTGGTGATGCCGAGGTCTTGAAGATAGTCGACACCAACCAGGTTCCTGGAGAACGAGGGAACGTGGAGGCTTGTACGAGAGCCCGAGGGAACGGCTGGACAGGGAAGGGAAGTGGAGCTGCGAGCGACGACATGACGCGCAGAGGGGTCAGCAAGAGCAACAACAGCAGGCGCGGCAAGCCGCGTGAGCATGGAGCGGTCGCGGAAGAAACAGGCAGGAGCACCGGAGTCGAGAGTGAAGGACAGCGAGGCAGTAGCGGAGGCCGGGAACGAAGCCGGTGCAGAAATGAGGCTAGGCAAACTAGGCAGTCCTACGCCTGACGCAGCAGGGGAGGCAAGGCTACACAAGGGTGCTACACTTAAACTAGAGTACACAGGGTAATAAGATCCAGCAACACTAGAAGCGTCAGAATACAAGGCATGCAAAGCAGCACCTATCTGATCCATGTCTAACTCAAAGATGGGCACGCCCTAGCGGAGCAGGCTGTGCCAGTCGGGGAGGTCCGGGGCCGGGCCAAAGCGACGGCGAAAGAGATCGTCGAGGCGACGGAAACAGCGGGCAGTCGGGTGCGGGCGGCGGCACAGAGCACCGCGGAGAGGCCCGGTCTGAAGCTGGTACTGGCAGGTCACACCAACGGAGCTGCCGGTAGACGCCAAGCTGCGCGGGCCGCCACCACGGCCACCGCCTCCGGAGGTACCGGGCCAACCAGGCGGGAGACGAGCCCACGGCTGCGGCGGCTACTGCTGTGACGGCGGCTGCTGCTGGGGCTACTCCTGCTACGGAGGCGACTGCGTCTGCTCCTGCCCACCGATGGTAGTCCCATCAGGCGGACTACCGTCACCACCACCAATACCACTACCACCAGCTCCACCACCACGACCGCCCTGGCGGCCACGGCCAGTGCGGCGCGGGCGCTGCTGCGGGTGGACCGCAGCAGCCATCTCGGTAAGAGGGGTCGCAGTGGCGACCGCAGCCGGAACGTCAGTAAACGTGCACTTGGAGGGGGCACAGCCGTGAAAGATAGAGACTGCCGGCGCACCGCTCGACTGAGCGATAGTGCGCTGGCGAGTCTCGATCTCGGTGAGGGTGTCGACAAAGGCGGTCAGAGTGAGGTCACCTAGGTGCTGGCTAAGGAAGTGGTCGCGAGCACTAGTTAGGCGGTCCGGCAGGCGCACGGCGATAAAATAGAGCGTCATGCAGAAAGGGGGGGGGAGCGCAGTGAGCTGGGCAGCAGTGCTGGCAGTGCGATAGCGGGTCTCTAGGGCACGCAAGTGAGTGGAAAAGCCTGCAATAGTAGGGAAGGCAGCAAGGTCTGGGAACAGCATCGGGAAGAGCAAGCGGCCGGCAGAAGCGGACGCAAGTGTAGAATAGCGAACAATAACGACGTCTAAATAAGCTTTGGCCGTATCAATCGTAGCAAAACGCGAGCGCTCAGACACAGGGAGGGCGTCACTAATGGCAGCCTGAGCTACTACATCGCGGGAGTCCCAGACCGCACAGGCAAGCGCAGCAGTAGAGAAGGCCTCACGGTCATCAGAGGAGGGATCAGCAGGGAGGGGAGCAGGGGCAGTGGGGCGGGGGAGCAAGCCATCGACATGGACAACCAAAGAGTGGCCATCCTGGCGCTGACCTGTAAGGTGGCGGCGGAGATCGGAGAGCCAGGCGGCGAAGTCAACCGCGTGGCCCTCAGCGTCAAGTCGGAGCACGAAGTCAGCCATCGTGGAGGGTCAGCGACACAGCTCCACTGCGACACACCAGCACAGCTCCACAGGAACACAACGGCGCGGGGACAGGGCGGCAGCACTCTCCAGCAGGGGGGCCGCGAGGTGCCTCAGGGCGGACGAGCAGAGGAGACAGGGCCCGAGGTGGCACGGCAAGCCGAGCAGGGAGGAGGAGGGGCCGGGCGGGCTCTAGGAGCCTGGCGGGCACGAAAGGGCAGGGCGGCACTAGGAAGGGGGCCGGGCCAGCTAGGAAGGGCCGGCGCGCGCACCAGGCCAGGCGGGCGCGGTGGGGCCCAGCGGGGCGCTGGAGGGCCAGGCGAGCGCGGGGGGGGGGGCTAGGCGGGCGCGACGGGGCCAGACAGGCGCGGCGGGGACAGGCAGGCGCGACGGTTCCAGGCAGGCGCGACGGGGCCAGATGGGCGCAACGGGGCCAGGCATGCGAGACGGGGCCAGGCGGGCGCAACGGGGCCAGGCATGCGCGACAGGGCCAGGCGGGCGCAGCGGGGCCAGGCAGGCGCGACGAGGCCAGGCGGGCGCGACAGGGCCAGGAGGGCGCGACGGGGCCAGGCGGGCGCGACGAGGCCAGGCGAGCGCGGCGGGGCCAGGCAGGCGCGACGGGGCCACGCGAGCGCGACGGGGCCAGGTGGGCGCGACGGGGCCAGGCGGGCGCAACAGGGCCAGGCGGGCGCGGCGGAGCCAGGCGGGCGCTACGAGGCTTGGAGGGCGCGACAGGGGGCCAGGAGGGCGCTACGGGGCCTGGAGGGCGCGACGGGGGCCAGGAGGGCGCTACGAGGCGTGGAGGGCGCGACGGGTGCCAGGAGGGCCGTACGGGGCCTGAAGGGCGCGACGGGGGCCAGGAGGGCGCTAGGTAGGTAGGGGAGGGGCGAGAGGCTAGGGCGCGGGCGGAAGCGGGCGGGTGGACCTAACCTACTCGATACCATGTTAGAATATGATAATGATCACTAGGAAGAGAAGCCTAGAACATATACCGGCTGGGGTTGTACTCACTAGAAGCACACACCTAGGCTAGCCTGTAACTTTTACATACAACACATGTATAAGTTGACAACAATCATATATAGTCTACACGAACTGCATAAGCTATGTTTGACACAATCATGCCCCTCACACAACCTAGAACACGAAGCAAGCAGGAATTTTTTGTGAAGGGCGAATTAGCCCCTCACACAGCCTAGAGGAGGGCCGTATACAGCAACCGCTCGCAGACGAGCAGAATCGCTAAGTCTGAAACGTAAGAAGAACAAGCACATAGTTCCTGGAAAATCAGAAGTACTAAAATTCAATTTCTAAGGCATCAGATCAGAATATCTATTTTTGGACGTCTGAAAAGTCAGAAGAAACCGAAAAATCACGTCTGAAATAAGACAAGCAGACGGATTTTGTCTGCTGAGGACCCTGCTTCCTAGCTAAGCTATTCTTGCATTCTAACAAGTACCGTACATCATGCCCATAATTTCTCCTCGGTGTGGTACATTTTGTTTGCACAAAAAGGTCTGGACTTCAGAAGGGGTTGTAGAATGTATTTTATGCGGCGAGATACTTAGTACCTTAGTACATTAGAGTACACCCAACAAGATGTGACACAGCTAGACTTCTCTCCACTCATCAGCTGACAGCTGTTCCTTGAGAACCCTGTATGGAATTCCTTATCAGCACCATGCCTAACACCAACCACCCCCACTCCAGTTGAGGACGAAACTTCAACTTAAACTTGTGCTATGTCACTTAAAGCCCTGCCACGGCCACCGCCTGCCTCCCGTCCCCAACTGGCCCCCCTTCGTCCGCCTCTGCCATTCCTGTAACTGCAGCACCAGTAACAGGAGCACCAGCAGCAGCAGCACCATTATTGTAATCACCAGCAACACCACCCGCGGCAGCAGCATCACTGCTTACACCATTCGCCTCTGCAGCAACTGCTGCTGCTGCTCCCCCTTCTCCTGCTGCTACCACCTCCCCCACTTCCCCTCTCTCACACGCCTTCAGCTGCCCCACCAGCTCCTGCAGCCACGGCACGGTCAGTTTGTACTCCTTATTGAGCTTCTCTCTAACGTGCGGGTGCCGTGAGAACACAGGCCCCAGCATGCGGTGCAGGTGGCTCCTAACCATGCGCATGGGCACGGGATGGGAGTCACACAGAGCTAGGTACTCCTCTGCTAGGGTGATCCGGTCGATGGTCAGACGCCCCTTGCTGCTTGCTGCACCGGACGCTGCTGATGCTGCTTCCAGGCGTTGCACCTCCGCTGCTGCTTCCGTTGTAATCCTTGCTGCCAGTTCTGTTGCTGCTGCTGCTGCTGCTGCTGCTGCTGTTGCCGAATCTGCCGCCTCCGCTGCTTCTGCCGCTGCTGCGTGCGCTTCACTCTCCACTCTCCTCCCCTCCTCCCCATCATCCTCCCCCCCTTCCTCCCCTCCCTCCCCCCCATCATCCACCCGATACCCCCCAAAAAGCGCCGGGTTTTCCAGCAAGCTCTCAGCGCTCAGCACCCCATCCGCCCCGGTCGCCTCCAAGCACTGCAGCACATCGCTCAAATCCCTTATATTCCCATTCGCGATCACCGGAATGGACACCGCTTCCTTCACCCGCCGGATCATCTCCCAGTCCGCGCGCACCTTTTTCCCGTCCTTCTGCTCGCGCGTGCGCCCGTGCACGGCGAGCAGGTAGCACCCCGCGGCCTCCAGCATGCGCGCGTACGCGATGGTGCGCGCGAGGTCTGGGAAGATGCGGATCTTGCAGGAAACGGGTGCGGGGAGGCGCGCGGCGGATAGCGCGGAGACGAGCGACTCGATCAGGGGCAGGTCGTCCATGAGGAACGCGCCGTAGCGACCACGACGCGCGATGCGCTGCGGGCAGCTGCGGGGCGGGGAGGGAGGGGGGGGGGGGGGGGAAGGGAGGGGCGGTCGGGGTGGGGGTAGGTGGGGTTGAGATGAGAGGGGGGAAGTACAATGGGGGAGGGGGGAGGGAGAGGGGAGACAGCTTGGGAGGAGAAGCGGGAAGAGGAGAGGGGAGAGGAGTGGAGAGAGGAGAGGGAGGAGGAGAGGGAGATTGAAGGTGAGAGAGAGCGAGAGGAGGTGAGGCTTTAAGACAGAAAGGACAAGTCGTAGGGGACCTCACGAGTTCATCAATAGCGATGCTGGGGCAGCTATCCTTACCCAAGGTTAATAGCAAATAACCTTACCCGAAGTTAATGTCGATGTAGTCACAGTCCGCCGCGACGAGAGACGCGGCCTTGACTAGAGTGTCAGGGTTATTGGCGCAAAACTGCACGAAGAGAGGCCGGTCCTCCTGCCATGGACAGATTGCCAAACATGTGGGGAGAGAAGAGCGCGGGTTTAAGAAAATACGTTATTCCTTGAGCCTTGAGGACGTACAGGGCATTCCGCTTTGAAATATTCCCTTCTGTTCTGTTCTCCCCCCCCTTCTCACTCTTCTACTCCCTCTCCTTCGCCTGCCCGTTCTCTCCTCCCATCCCTCCCAGTCTCAACCCCTCCCACTTCCATCCCTCTTCCTCCCTATCCCTCTCTCTCCCAGTCCCTCTCCCACTCTCCCCCCCGCACTCCGCCCCAGCTCCCCCCCGCTCTCCCCTCTTCCCCCCCCCCCCCCCCCGCCTCTCCTCCCCCCCCCGCCCCCGCTCGCACCGCGCACGTGGTGAATTCGCGCCGATACTTGTGGTCCTCCACGAACAGCCGGCTGTGGAACATGGGGGTGTACGCGCCCTGCGCGCCGTACTTGGCGCACAGCCGGCGGAACGGCAGCTCCGACTGGTCCACCATCGGCGCAACCAGCAGCCGCGGAGACCCCAGCCGCCGGAAGTGCGCCCACGCCGCCTCCGCGTGCGGCGGTGGAACGTACGCGGGGAGGGCGGCAGGTAGGGAGGGCGGTGCGTTGGCTGGTGCGCTCACAGCTGCAGCGGCGACGGCTGTTGTTGCGGCGGATGTCGCAGCGGGCGCAGGGGGATCGGCGGAAGAGTCATCGGCGGTAACAGCTGGCGCATCGGAGGCGGAGGTGGAGCCAGCGATGCGCTGTTTCTTAAAGGGCGCGGAGGTTTCGGGGCTCGCACCGTGGGTTTCGTCCACGAGCATCGCTTCGAGCTTCGCCGACTGTGGCGGCGCGGTCGAGGGAGCTTCCGTCGATAGGCCGCTGACACCTCCATGGGGATCAGCGTCGGTAACAATGGTCGGCGGAACCATGGCTGCGGAAGGGGTAGAGGAATGCGGCGGGTGAGTGATCGCCGCAGTCACTGCCGCGCGCACACGATGCGATCGGGGTTGACGCGACCCGGGTTGGAACAACGAAAGGTGCTGGAACGTGTAATCAGCCTTTGAAGCGAAGTGGGATGATGTGGAAAGCAATAAGTGGGTTAGATTAAGGGATGCGGGCACAAGCGCGGTAACGGCGGCGGCAGTGGTGGTGGCGGCGGTCCGCGTGGGGAGGATCCGCGGAGTGAGCGCGCGCGCTATGGCGGAGGCGGTTAGGGGAGCCGTGGGCGCGACGACGAGGGGCTTGCAGACAGTTGGCATAGATTACTGATGTCGCCGTTTAAGGCGGCTTTCAAGACACGCGAAGATAATACAGTCCGCAGGGGTAACGCTATGTGTACTGTCGAGTACGGTACACGTACCACCCAAGGAAACACGAGGAGGCGGCTGACATAGATGGCGGGGAGGAGGGAATTAGCAGGGGCAGCTGCCGCTTAGGGTAATATGGTGGTGATGGTCAGTCGCGCACGGCACAAGCAGAGAAGGCAGAGCGGTACGCAACGGACTCGTCGTCTCGTCACTCGTCCAACTGACTTGGCTGGGGCTGCTTGCTCTGCATTTTACAGTGAAACACTGGAGCAGTAAGCATGCCAAAACCTCGAGGGAGGGGTTTTTGGTTTGCGCTGGGTGCGCTGTGCCCGTTGGGATGGAAGGAAAGGAAAGGCTGCGAGGCAACTCCAAGGTTGTTGGGGAAAGTGACACACGCTTGCAATCACGGGCAAGTTCAGGCGAGGCGCGGAATGTGTGGCGCGAACCATGTACGCGCTTGTGAATCTTCGATAAGCGGCAACTGCTTACACGAATGTGTTCAAACACATTAGGCTAAAAGGGGGGTCCAAATTTCATTTCCAAATTGATGGTTCATATGTGTCGGAAACGTGACATCGTCCTTCCGCCACTCACCTTGCCCGTCCATACTCTTTTCCCGCCCGATTGCTTGCACCCATCCTTGCTCCATGCCCTGGTGCTCGCGTACTGCATTTCATACCGATCGTCGTTCGTTGCTACCGTCGTACCGTGTAGCCGTCGTACTGTCATACCGAGCCTGTTTCTGCATTTCCGTGTTCACTCTCTACCGCAGCCGTTCTAGACGGCGCCGCGCGGTCTCTAGTTTCTCGCCTCCCGCTTCTCTCTTTCCGCTCTTCGCTTCTCTGCACCGTAGTCCTTCTCCGCGCATCTTTGCCGGTGAACCGGGACCCCGCGCTATTGCCTGGACGCGGGGTGGCGGGCGCGGAAGCGCCGGAGGCAGCAGCACTGGCGTTGAGCGCGCCGAACCTGAACGGCGGGGAGGCGGCGGCGCCGTCGCCGCGAACAGCGGCGAAGAACGACGGCGAAGGGTTCGTTAAGTTACTTCGGCGCGAGGGAAAGATGGGAACGGTGAGGGGAAAGGAGACACGGGGAATATGGATCTGGGTTCTGACTATGGCGCCTACTCCTGGTCGCGATATTGACACTTCCGACAGCAGCAGCAAGGGCGCGCGAGAAGGGGGGAGGGGGGGAAGGCGGGAGGGAGAATCAGCAGCAGCAGCAGACGGTATCCCGCATTAAGCAGAAAGCGGCGGAGAATAATCAGCGGGCGGAGTTGCGCAACGCCGCGGTTCTCCGCTCGCTCTCCGCCACCTGCGCGGAACAGTGTTGTGCTCAGCAGTGGGCGCGGCTGCTCCCCGCGCTACTGCCGGCCGTGCGCGTGAGCTTCCTCTCTCTTCCCCGCCTCGCCCTTCCTCCTCGTGACTCTCCCATTTCCACCAGAAATCCCCTCAATCTCCGCGCGTTCCCCTTTTTCCCCCTCCGCACTGTCCGCTGCCGCCGACGCCCCCGCCGCTTCCGCTTCGCAGTACGGTCGGTTCCCGCCGGCCCTGAAGGGCTTCCGCGGAGTGGCCACGCACTGTCTGTTGGTCGCGGTGTCAGTGGCGGCGGCGAAAGCGGTAGATGCACGGCCGAGGGAGCGCGAGCTGGACCTGTGCGCCGTGACAGGGGGGAAATCGCTGTGCATGGCGCAAAGCATGGCGCGGATGCGCGCTCGGGATGGCGGGGGCAGAGAGGGAGGCCGAAGGGGGTAGGGGGTTAGAGGGAGCGGTGTGACGTGGGAGTTGGATGGATATCTGGTGGCTAATGAGCTCTCGACGCCGCGGCGAATGAGATTGCGACAGGTGTCATGAGGAGGTCCCGTTGATTCCCTAGTCCTGGTGCCAGTTCCTTACTGTTCTTGGTTGTCATTTCCGGGGTAAGAGGATCATGGCGGAAGGGGTCAGCAGGTAGTTAGGTGGGCGGGATGTGGGTGCTACGCGGTGAGCCAAGGCAGCTTGAATGGAACTCATTCGGTATTCACCCAGTTTGGCCTTGTAGAGAGGGCCGTTGGGATGAGAGGTATAGGCTTGTCAGGCCAGTCTAGGCTTTGGCAGTCAGGGTGCAATGCCCCTCCCTTTCTTGCGCTCACGCCTTAAGGAGCATTGACCTGTTTGCGTTGCATCCCCCTAGTCCCCCCACCGTCCCAGCAGATGCTGCCGGAGAACATCCCCTCGGTGTGCGTAGTGGGTGGAGGGGTTGGGTGCCTCTGGAATGCCACCCCTGTGGGTCTCATTCCCCTGCCACAGCAGGTGCTGCGGGGGGTACACCCCCTCGGTGGGTGTGTGTGGTGGAGGTGTGTGGGGTGCGATTGGTGGGGGCGGGCGGCACAGGATGGAATGAGCGAGCAGTGTTAGACAAGGTGAGATGCGGCATGGCCAGCAAGGCATGTGTTGCCTGCACCACTTAACTGTGGCGCACATGCACTCCCATGTGCCGCACTCCCACCAGGTACTTCCCCCTTGTGCTGCCTCTCCCACCCTAAACCCGAAACCAGGTGCTGGTAGATGTGCCCCGCTCCTACGACCGCCATCTCCCACACACACCCCAGGCAGGTGCTGCTGCTGCTGCTGGCCGCTGCGGGAGCACAAGCGAGGGAGGGCAGCTACTGCATTCCCCTTGCTCGCTCAGGGACCAGGAGAATGAGGTTACGGCTGCCAAGGTGGGAGGTGTGGGGGAGGGAAAGGAAAGGGGGGGGGGGGGAGAAGAGGAGTGAAGAGGAGTGATAGAGGAGGGGAGGAGAGGAGGGGTTCAGGGGATGGTTAATTGGAGGGAAGCTGATGGGGGGTTATATGGATACAGAACGTTCTGGTATGAGGGGACGAAGGGGAGACAGAAATGTGCAAGAGAGAAGGGAACGAGCTGAGGAGTTACATGGATAGTTCGCCTCATTCCAACCGTAATCTCTATGCACCTCTTCTCCTCCTGCTGATATCACTTCACTTCTCCTCCCTCCTCTCTTCTTCTCCCCCCGCTATCCTGCCTTCGCTCTTCACCCTTTCCCTTCGCTCTTCACCCTTTCCCCGTGCACTTCTCCCACACCTGCTGCACAAATCCAAGGCCCCGCTTCGTGTGGAACACCGTGCATCAAGTTTGGGTGCATGGTGTTGGCAGATGCCTTAGATCAGATGGGTGGGGTGGGGTGGGTTCCCATACACACGTGCTCCATGTGGAGGGTGGCACCTGGGGCGGAAGAAGGGGCCCTGGGGGAGAGTGCGCATGAGGAGGCCGACGAGGATGAGGGTGGTTGTGGCCATGAGGTGGAAGGAAGCATCGATGGAGTCTGATGTTTTTTATTTTGGGCCTGTCCGATGCTTTGCTCCAGTTGTTCCCTGCTCCTGTTTGCACCTGAAGCTACGCCTGTCAGAGCTGAGGTGTCAGACAGTGCAATCCATTTATTGGGTCTACTCTACTCTACTTGGGCGGACGGAATTCCTTCTTGTAGCCACTGCTCCCATAGGCGAACGCTTGCGCTGATTTGTGGTAGCCCTTACCTTGTCTGTATTCAGGGTAAAGTGAGTAGGGTATTTGTCTTAGTACTGGTTTGTGGTGATCTTACTGTATCAACATTTGCATGGGGTCAATATTTCGACATCACACCAGGTTCTTGCCCAGTACTACCGTATAACTAGGTAGTCTGCAACAGAAAACATTCCATACAAGCAAACCAGCCTCCAAACCATAAGCTATTTCCCTTGAACATTCTCAAAGGGCGAACCATTTGCTTTTCAGCAATGCACAACTGCAGCACTCATGGTAACCTCCTTCAACCAACACCGCTCTCCACCAGAGAAGCCTCCCTAGCATGCAGTGGACCAACGAAGTTCAGTGCAGGAGAAGAGGTCCTTTCACATCACACCCACAGTCCACAACCAGCCTCCCTAGAACGGAATGGAGCCAATGAAGTTCCCCGGGGGCGAGTAGTCGCACACCCACATGCTGCTCCCATCAGGGCACTGCGCGGAGGCGCAGCCCACGTGCGTGGTGTCGCGCCACACCACCTGCGTGTAGTGCCCGCACATCCTGCCGTCCGCACACCCCTCGGGCACGGGGCTGTACGTCCAGTCCGCCTTCTCCGCCACCCACGACTGCACCGCCATGCGATCCTCCTCAGGGGTCAGTCCCGTGGGTGCGCGCCAGTACAGGTTCTGCCCGAGCCCCTCCGCCCCTCCGTGCTCCAGAGGGCACCCCCTGGAGCCCAGGTTGTTGGCCCACTCCGCCGCTGCCGCTGCCACCCCGTCGTCCCACGCCAGGTCCGCCACCCCCACCTCCTGCCGCGCCCTGTTGTGCTCCTCCAGGATCGCCCCAATGTCCATCCCGCCGCCACCGCCACCGCCACCGCCGCTGCCCGCGTCGATACCACCGTTGCCCGTGTCACCACCGCCATTGCTTCCATCCCCGTTGCCATCGCAATCACCAGCGACGGAGTCCTTCCCATCGCCCGCACCAGCGTCGACACAGCTAAACTCCTCAGCAGTCCCAGAAGAGCGGGCGACGCGGTCCTCACTGTGATTCGCGCTGCTCTTTGGCAGCGAGGCTGCTGCACCATCGCCGTTTCTCCTGCGAAGCACCACGTCTTCAGCCGATGCCTTGTGAAACCCCGCCGCGCCGTGCTGCCGCGCGCCATTCTTGTCCTTGTGACCATCCCCGCCGTCTTCATTCTGGAACAGATTATTCCAGGGGAATTCACCCCAGTACGACGGCTTGATTGCATCCCCGTGCTTCGCGGCGTTGCTTTTCTGGTTTCTGTCGTGGGAAGCGCTGATAGCGGCGGGCTGCTGTGCTCCGTGACGCGTCGGCATCACGTGGGCTCCGCGCGGAACGCCGCCCACTCCAGAGCCGCCAGAGCCGCCGCCACGCGGAGAATTGTGATGACGAATCGCCACGTCGCTGCTGCTGGCGATGCGGATTGCGCCACGGGAACTCCCGTGGGCTGCTGCCAACTCGTTGGTGCGCGTGCTGTTGGTGGTGGGTAGCGCACCCATTACCTGTAGCCCTCCCACACTCAACTAGGACGATCCCAGTGCCCCACCAACACGTGCGACCCTGCGCTTGGCCAGACCGATGGTTGCCCGGCTGGTGGTTTCCAGATTCGCGTTTGGTTGCGCGAGAAGCGACTGCACCATGAACATTCTCGTGATTCGCACGGGTGGCAGAGCGCTTGCTGGAAACGAAGGGCTCTGAAATCCTCGTGTTGGGCTTGAAGCCACCTTGAGGCGCTCTAACATCAGGTGAACCAGCCTTCCAGGAGACTGCATCGTCGCTCAACTGGGTGGCTTTGCTGGCCAGACCACGTCGGAATTCGTGGACTCCCTGAGCGTGAGGAGAACCATCGGAAGGAAGCTGACCCGTATATTCCCCATGCAACAGACCGCTTGGAAGATACTAGATACTGGGTGCGTGTAATCTACTATTGGCAACTGCTGCGGCTGTGTCGAGCGAGAAGGTGATGGAGCTTGATGGATTCAGGGGCAAGGAAAGGGATGAGCTGAATTGTGCTCTGCGAATGGCTGGGCCTAAATGTATATGTGCGAGTGAACCCATTCTGTGGTCGCAAATGCGGCTCGGGCTTGAGGGTTGCGAAGGGCGTGACGAAGTGGGGTTACGGAATCCGAGTGTCGTGAGGAAGACGGGGAAGGGAGGGAGAATAAAGGGCACGGACTGTGGTTGGTCTGATCAATCTGTCTGACTGCAATCTACTCTACAGATGATTTCGCTTTGGTGCATAGCCACACAACTGAGCTCATCTTTTGTCTTAAAGACTACCTTCTTTTACTAAAAGATACGATATTAGCACGATCACTTATAGAAATTTGGATTATTTGGGACGCCTCAGATCTTATGTGCTCACACGGCTTTTTCATACATTGAGCTATCAATCTGAATGCCTCTGGGTATATGCGAATGTAGAAGCATTCAAGCTCCCTACATCATCACATTTTCTTATGAAGCAGTTTCTCTCCGATTTACAAACTACTGAAAGTGTTCAGGCGCCCGCACGTGCACAGGTGCAGGCCCGTAGTGTGCCACCCATGCTACGCCAGCTGCAGCAGCAGCAGCAGCCTCGGCCTCTTTCGTGCAGATTATCTCTGATCGACCTTGGAATGAACTACCCGCTAAAGGTGCACGGGGGTTAGCGGCACGCACGTGCAAGGGCTGCTGCATGTGCGCCCATTGTGTGCCATGCCATCCACCCCACTGCAGAAGCAGCTTCAGCCTCTCTAGCTGTGGTTTACATAGGGGATTGCTCAGATCCTACTACTAGAGGTGCACGGGCGGGCGCACGTGCACGGGCTGCTGCAGGTGCGAGGCATTCAGTCCGTAATGCGCCAGTTGCCGCAGCAGCAGTCTCAGGCGCTGCCGCCGGTTGCGTTGCGCCCCCGCGCTCGCCGTGCTGCCGCGCATTCTCCTCGACACCGCCCGCCACACCGTGTCCTCCGCTCCCCCGGACTCAGGAGGCGATGAGAACTCGAAGTGCTTCCGCAGCTGAAGGGGGGGAGGGGGGGAGTGTGGGGGGGAGAAGAGTGAGGGGAGAGGGGGAAGAGGGTTTGTGGAGGGTGGGGGGAATACCGGGCTCCAGACGGGTAGGAACAGGATGGTAGAGAATGAGTGGTGAGGAAGTGAAGGGATAGGAAGGCTGCCCAAACAAGGAAGTGTAGGCTAAGCATTGAGCCACACCTGCCCTGATCTAGCCCTTTCCTCCACTTCCAAACCTCCCCCACAACACGCTCAATTCCCCTGCACTCATTCAACCCTTCCTCACATCTCAACAGTCCCACCCATCCTACCCACCCCTCACCACCCCGCACCGCATCTTACCACCACCTCCTCCTCCCTCCTTCCCCCTTACCTCCCCCCTCGCTCCTCCCTCTCTCCCACCTCTCTCCTATCTCTCTCTCACCTCTCTCCCATCTCTCTACCTCCTCTCTCCGCCCTCTGTCCCTCCTCTGTCCCCCCATTTTCTCCCTCGCTCCCTCCGCTCACCCGGCGCATGTTGGCCCAGCGCAGCTGCCACTGCGTGCGGCTCTGCCCCCTCAGCAGCTCCAGCAGGTGCCCCGGGCGGACAGCGAGGGCGGTGGGCACAAAGAGGGCGAAGGTGGAGTAGTCGATGCGGTCCTCAAAGGGCAGGTCGATGGCGTCCGACACCACCACAGGCACGCACCCCGATAGGATGCTGTCGAACAGCCGACAGCTCGACGAAGTGTCGCCTGGGGGGCGGCGGTGCGGGGGGGGAGGGAGGAGGTGGGGGGGTCAAGGAGAGGGGGTGAGAGAAGGGGGATTGGAGAGAGGGTGACGGGGTGAGTGTAGGAGTGGGGAATGGGATGAGGCAGAAGGGACTACCAGCAGTGTGTGGGCATGGGGTTGAGAACCAAAAGGCGGAGTAGTTGATGCGGCCCCTTAAGGGCCGGTCGATGGCGCCTGACACCACCACCAAGGGGACAGTCTAGGCTATGTCAGATGCCATCGACCATCACCACGAGAGGCACAGACTCTCGGACTTGCACCATCTGTGTGGCAGAGGTGGACAACCTCGCTGTGGACTCTGAGAACCAACTCATCTCGCAGTGCCACAACCTCACAAACCCTTGCACGTTTTACACCCTCTTTCTACACCCTCCATCCCCTTTCCCCCCTTTCCCCAACCCCCCCAACTCCACATCACTCCATTCCCTCTCCTCTCTTTACCCTAGCCCCTCCCTCACCTCCGGGCGACAGGCAGTACTTGGCTCTCCTAAGCCCCCCCTACGGCCCCCTTGATGTTGTCCTCGTCATACTCAAAACCCACGCCCCCCTCTGCCCGCAGTCCCAGTAAACCCCCAACTCCCCATTCCTTCTCCTCCCTTTACCCTAGCCCCTCCCTCACCTTCGGGCGAGAGGCAGTACTTGGCTCGTCGGAGCCCCCCCGCGGCCCCCATGATGTTGTCCTCGTCATACGCCAGAGCCGCCTCAAACACCACGCCCCGCTGCCCTGCCAGCACCTCTGCTAGTGCCCTGCGCACTGGCTGGCCCTGGGGGGGAAAGGAGATGGGTACAGGATGGAGCGGAGAGGGAGGAGAGGGCTTGCGAAGTGTAAGGCACAACAACAATCACCACGCCTCGCTGCCCTGCCAGCACCTCCGCTAGTGCCATGCGCACCGGCTGGCCCTGGGGGGGGGGGAGAGGGGAAGTCAGAAGTGGAGAGGGGAGAAGGGGGAGGAGGAGGGGGGGGGGGGGAGGGGAGAGGGGTTCAGGATGGAGAGGAGAGGGAGGAGAGGGCTTGCCAAGTGTAAGGCACAACAACAATCACTACGCCCCTCTGCCCTGCCAGCACAATTGCCAACACCCCGCACACTGGCTCACCGTGGGGGTGACAGAGGGGGAGGGAGGGTGAAAGGAAGGGTAAGAGTGGTTCAGTGACGCATGAGGCACCACCACACCCCTCTGCTCGGCCGGCACCTCAGTCGGCGCCCAGCGGACTGGCTGGCCCTAGAGGGGACAGGGGGAGTGGGGTAGTGGTAAGGGAAGGGGGGAGGGGGGGAAGTAGGGGGTGGGGAGGGAGAGGGGTTCGGGATGGAGGGGGGGAGGGAGGGGCACCCTCAGGCATGATTGTGCCGGGTGTTTTTTAGAACTCTCAAACTCACTGCCCCCCCAGCAGCACCCTCGCCAGCACCCTGCGCACTGGCTGGGGCTGGCTGGGGTGAGAGGAGGAGGGTGGCGAGGAGGCGGGGGAGGGGAGAGGGGAGAGGGGAGAGGGGAGAGGGGAGAGGGGAGAGGGGAGAGGGGAGAGGGGAGAGGTTCCATTTGAGATGCACCCACTCAAAGCAGCAAACATGCACTCACTCACTCACTCACCCTCACCATCGCTCGCTCCCTCTCTCCCTCCCTCAGCCCTTCCCACCCTCGCTCCTTCTTTCCCCCCCTGCCTCTCTCCCCCTCACCTCAGTAGATTGAGCGCGCCACTTGTTGCCGCGGAAGTAGAGCAGCGTGGGCCGCTGGTGCCACGCCCCTGGATCATCGGAGTACGCGGGCACCAGGGCTGCATACGGCACCACCACGTCTATCAGCGGGTCCGCGTCCTGGAAAGAGGGGGAAAGAGGGCGGGGGGGGGTGGCTTTGAGTGGGCAAAGAAGGCTTCTTCTGGAGTATGCGGGCACCAGGGCAGCATACGATGCCACCGCGTCATTTTTTAGAATTCTCAAAAAAAGGCAGCATACGGTGCCATCACGTCATTTTTTAGAATATAAAAAAAACTTCAGCATATGGCGCCACCACGTCCTGGGGATGGGGCAGGAAAAAGAGTGGGGGGGGGGGGAGGGAAAACGGGGAGGGGGAAGGGTAGGGGGGAGAGGGGAGAAGGGGGGGCGGGGGCTGGCAAAAGAGTCACCTTGGAGGATGCTATTGGAGTGTGGTATAGGTTGGAAATGTTCAGGTTTCGGGTTTCCTATTACAAGGTGGGTGCACATCAAACGCACCACACCGTGGCTGGCTGGGTGCTGGGTGCACGTTGGCGTCCCACACCACCACCACCACCACCACCACCACCTTCCTCCTGAAGGGCTGCACGTCGTTTGAGGTTCCAAGGGTTCTAAAAATCAAGTCCAGAGTTTACGGTTCAGGCTTCAATGCAGAGTGGGCGCCCAATTTTAGGCGCCTGAAGAGGGGCTGCACCGTGGGAGGGCACATGTCGAGGTTCACGGCCATCTTCCTGACGGGCTGCATGGCGCTTGGGGCCCACCTGCATAGCATGCGGGTTTAGGGGCTACTGGCAAGCGGGTGCACGGTTTCGGGTTTGCTGGAGAGTGGGACCAGACGCACCATGGTTGGGTACATGTCGAGGTCCACAGCCATCTTCCTGACACGCTGCATGGCGTTTGGGCTGCATGGCGTTTGGGGTTCCTGAGGTTTCGGGTTTGGGATTCTTGTAGGGTTTAGTCAGAGAGTGGGCACAGGCAGACGCACCATGGGTGGGTACATGTCAAGGTCGACAGCCATCTTCCTGACGGGCTGCATGGCGCGCGAATGGTTGGCAAAGGTCACCGGGTACACGGCTGGCACCAACAGTGGGTGCGTGGCCAAGCGCGGGATGACAGGCAGCAGCCGCGCGTTCAGGGGCGCGCTGTGGGGTAGAGAGGGGGGCATGGGGGGAACGGGAGGAGAGGGGGCTTGATGAGGGGAGAAATTGGAAGGGGACAGGGGGGGAAGCGGGAGGGGAAGGGAAGGGGTGTGGAGCGAGGAGTGAAGGGAGGTGAGGAGAGGGGTGAGGTGCAGAGGGGGAGAGGGGAGCATGATTCACTGGTGGAGCATCGCGTAAACCCTTCCCTTTCCCACTACAGCTCCTCTCCCCATCAGCACATCCCTCCCTCCGCACTCCCTGCTTATCCCCCTTTCCCCCCCTTTCCCCCTCGTCTTCCCCCACCTTTCCCCCTCGTCTTCCCCCACCTTTCCCCCTCGTCTTCCCCCACCTTTCCCCCTCGTCTTCCCCCACCTTTCCCCCTCGTCTTCTCCCCCCTTTCCCCCTCGGTCCCCCTGTGCACAGAGGTGCTCACTTGGCCTTGAGTCGGAAGGCGAGCGTGGAGAAGTAAGGCAGGAACACGATGTCCGCGTGAGACGGCTCCTCCACGCGCACTACCGCCTCCGACCCTGAGGAGCACAGGCAGGCGGGCGGGCGGGCGGGCAGGCAGGCAGGCAGGCAGGCAGGCAGGCAGGCAGGCAGTCAGGTAGGCAGGCAGGTAGGCAGGTAGGCAGGCAGGTAGGCAGGTAGGCAGGCAGGTAGGCAGGGAGGCAGGCAGAGAGCAGGGAGACGGGGGGGTTGGAAGGCACGGGGACGGCTGGTATGATTAGACACCTCCAATTCACCCGTGCTTGCCTTTCGTGACCTTCGCTTTCACTCCCCCACCCTTCACCCCCTCACGCACCCCCCTAACACCCCACGCCCTGACCCTCCCTGCCCTGCCCTCCCACCGCCCTGCCCACGCACCGAAGAGCAGCGAGAGCGTGAGGTAGTACTCGACGCTGTGCTGCCAGTAGTAGGGGAAGTTGTGGTAGCACGGCACCTGCACTGCCACCGCCTCAGACGACCATCCCGACGCCCTCGCCAGCTCGTCCGTGTCCTCTAGCAACGGCAGATGCATGTCCTTCGCACCACCACCGATACCGCCAACACCACCTTCTTCCCCTCCTCCCGCTACCCCTACAGTGGCGGTGGCAGCTTGGTCTAGGGAGTCATCTCCGTCCCCGTCAGCATCGCCGTCTGCTGACGTGGCGAGAGAGGAGGTAGAGGAGGAGGAGGAGGAGGAGGAGGCGTTGAAGTTCCAGGAGGGGGGCACGCCGTGCTGGGCGAGTATGTCCAGACGGCACCCCACGTTCCACTGCGCCTGCAGGGCGGGCGGGCGGGCGCGTGGGTGGAAGTGGATGCAGTGAGGGGAGTACAGTACTTTAGAGGACGTCAAACGTCACAGGGTGAGTATGCGCTCCGCCTAGCGGCTCCTGGAGCAATCACATGGGTGGGAGAGGGGGGCAGGAGGGGAGTACAGTACTTTAGAGGACGTCAAACGCCTTCACAGAGTGAGCATGCGCTCTGCCTAACGGTTCGTGGAGGGTGCAGATGGAAGGACGAGCAGGCAGATGGGGCGAGGGTGCGGGAGGGAAGAGAGTACAGGGGAGGTGAACAAACAGGGATGGGAAGCGATGGTAGCAAGAGAATCAATAAGGGTGGGACCAAGTACAAGGAAGGCGACAGCAGAGCAAGAAAAGGGTGCGGAGGAGTGACGGCAGGGTCTTGCTTGTGACGAGGAATCAAGCGGTGTGCAGATAACAGGTGTGAAAGTAGGAGATGTGAAAATAGGACATGTGAAAAGATGTGTGACATGAGAATAGTTCTGGTGGGGGTGGGGCACGGGGATCGGCCCGACCCGCAGTAGAGTGTGGGAGAGGTACTGGTTCGTCCGGGGGGCGTAATGGGTGCGCAACCCACCACACAAAAAACATGCCCTTTTAACCCAGTGATTAGGAGGCGTGACAAAAGGGCATCGTTCGTTTCGTGCAGCATTTCCGTCTCGGGCTGATCGCACAGTGTTCATTCCGTTCACCGCGTCTTTTGCATTTGTCTTGTCCGCACACGGCAGAGAAAACGGAAGCGGAAGGGGCGAGAGGAATATGGGGCGCGAAACATGAGGAAAGTGGGGGGGAAATGTGGGGGAACGAGGGCCGTGTGAAGGTAGTTTCGTTGTGAGTCGACTCTTAACAAAATGTGGGGGAACGAGGGCCGGGATTCGGCATGGTGAGAGGGTTGGCAAGGAGAGCGCCAACAGCCCAAGGTGGGGAAGGCGGGGAGGGCGGCGGACGCGGGGGAGGCGAAAAAGGCGGGGATCGCGCGGAATGCGGGGATTGCGGGGAAATGCGGGGAATGCGGGGAATATGGGGAATGCGGAGAACGCGGGGGAACACGGGGGAACACGGGGGGACGCGGGGGAATGCGGGGACTTGCCTGGAGCATGGCGAAGTTGAAGGCGGCAGGAAGCGGATACAGGTACACTCGGAGCGGCAACTCCAATGGACCCTCGTCGTCCAAGGGACCCCCGCCGCCCTCCGCTGTCCCTTCCTCTAGGCCCCGGCCGCCGTCGCCCGCTCTCGCGTACTTCCCCATGTCGTCGCCACTGCCGCCATCCTCCTCCGCGATTGCCGCCGCCCCCGCCGCTGACTCGGCTTCCGCGTACGCGATAGAAGCCGGCGTGGCGTAGGTTACACCGAACATGTGTGAGAGGATGTGCTGCGGCGCTGTCCACGCGAGTAGTATCCATAGTAGGAGAACTAGAGGGAGCCATTTAATTACCCAGGTAATTAAAGACGACCCCTTGCCGTGCGCCGCGGATCTGGACGCATATCCGTGCCGTGACGAGCCTATGGCCATCGGTCTTGACTAGAAGGAACAAGAAGTGGTACAGCTAACGGAAAGGCACATTCGTCTAAGAACTTGTTGACGTGCATGTGGGGCCCATGAAGGATGTTCTACGGTGTGAGCTCAGACAGAAGAGCTTTTAGAGAAGGAAACTCAGAGAAAGGGTAAAAGCCAAGCAGTGCTTCGCTTAGTTGCACGAATTGGTTACCGACTCCAATAAGCCCGCCCGCCTACTTCCAACGAGGCAATCGAGCCTCTCGGATTTTGGTAGCTGTTGAAAACCCCTGGCGCTACCTTTCCACCAGTTTAGAGAGAGGTGCGCCTCGGAAAGACGACTCGAGGATGAAAGCTGGCACCAGAGGGCCAACAAACCAGGCTTCAAACTTGGGAAAGTATTTCGGCGCTCAATATTAGGGGCCTCGATAACATGTACGGTCAGTGACACAATATAAACAATCAGAATTAGCTAGTTCTCAACATGTTTCATCACTCGGGCTCCACACCGTTAGTCAGAAACAACACGAAAAAAGTTCCACAAATGGTCAGTAGAAGTAACCCCCGCTCGTCTTTGAACGTTTTCCCGCTCGCGCCAGCACAATTTCGTCATCATTGCGACAGGCGCGATATTTTTCCCAAGCTGCAGGCGTAGTTCAAGATAACTACGTAAAGTATTCCCAAACTAAAAATCGTTGGATGTCGCATACACAAAATTACAAAATGGGGACCTTGTGTTAGAATGCAAGAATGATAACTAGTGTGAGAAACCTAGAACATATACCTGTTGGGATTGTACTCACTAGAAGCACACACAAAGGCTAGCCTATAACTTCTACATATAGCATATGTATAAGTTGACACACCTGCTAGGCTAGAGAAGGGGTGGTGCTAAGCAAGAAGCACACAGCTCAGGGTGGCACTACTAGTCCAACCACTGAGGCAGGGGTCCGGAGACCAGTCAGCAAGAGTACAAACAAGACTAAAGCAAACCAGGGCGGCACTACTAGTCCAGCCACTGGAGGCAAGGCCACAAGGCCAGTCAGACATATATATATAGTAGAGAGTACACAATCAGGGTCCTAACAAGTGAGTAGCTACAGGAACAAGACCAAGCTGCACAAAGTGCCGCTGATGATCTTTAGGCGCAAGCGCCTTTGTAAACATATCAGCTGTGTTGGCACCGGAGGCCAAGTGAACTACGCGGGCCTGGCGACGCTGCTGTAGCTCGCGTAGGAGGAAGTAACGCAACTGGATATGCTTCGCTCTGCCCTCAAGCCGAGGCTCATGAGACAGGAGAATCATGGCCCTGTTGTCAGCGTACAGGACCAGGGCAGAGCTGGGCCGCTCACCTAAGTCTGTGAGCAAGAACGTAAGCCAGCGGAGCTCCTGTGCCGCCATGGCACCGGCGTAGATCTCAGCCTCACAGCAAGACTGAGCAACAGACGGCGAGCGAGTGGATCTCCAAGAGATAGCACCCGAACAAAGGCTAAAATACTAGCCCTGAGACGACCTAAGAGTCTCAGAGTCGTCTGCCCAATAAGCGTCTGTGTGCCCAGTGAGAACCATTGGCCTACGTCCTCCAAGCACTAACCCCATGGCCGATGTACTTGCTAGATATCGCAAAACCCTCTTAGCGGCCGACCAGTGCTGTGGTCGGTGTCTGCCGGTGGCCACAAAGCGAGCAAGGATGCTGAGAGGGTATGCGAGATCTGGACGAGTGCAAGTCATTAGGTACATGAGGCAACCCACCAGCTCTGCGTAGGGGCCGCAGGGCTCTACTGGCTCCTTAGGAACGGGAGCGGAGAGCCCATGGTCTACAGGTAGAGGTGTGGGCTGTGCAAAGGAGAACTGAAGACCGAACCTCTGAAGGACCTGACGCACCAAGTGTGACTGTGTCAGAGTGATGGTGCATGCTGCTATGTCCCTGGAGATCTGCAGGCCAAGATAACAATGCAGCTCTCCAAGGTCAATGCAGGTGTGTCTCTTTAGCAGCTCTGCCTTCACGGAGGCCAGTGCGTCCCTGTCAGCAGTAGCGAAGACCAGGTCGTTTACGTAGACAAGGATGTAGAACAGAGTCTGGCCGGAACGCACAAAAAGTGAGGGGTTAGCAGAGGACGGAAAGAACTGCAGGTCTGCTAGCGTGGCACGCAGCATGTCGTGCCACTCGCGGGGAGCCTGGCGCAGGTCGTAGACCGGGCGCCTGAGAAGCCACTAAGTCCCAAGGGGGAAGGGACCAGTGAAGCCCTGTGGTCGGCGCAGGTAGACCTGCTCGTGTAGGCTGCCGTGAAGAAAGGCAGTAGAGAAGTCAAGGGAGTGAAGCTCGTAGTCGCGCTGTGCTGCTATATGTAGCAGTGCCCGAAGAGTAGTCATCTTCGGGGTCGGGGCGAAGGTCTGGAAGAAGTCCACCCCCTCGCGCTGGCTGAAGCCTCTAGCCACGTAGCGCGCCTTGAAGACAGGCGGCTCTCCAGGGGGACGCTTCACCTTGAAGAGCCACCGACCATCGATTACGTTCACCCCAGGAGGGGGAACTGCGTCGACGTAAGTGCCGGTGGACCTCCAAGATGCCATCTCCTGCTCCGTGGAAGCTATCCACTGAGAGGCCCAGGGTCTCGAGGTGGCCTCAGCCTAGGTGCGAGGGGTCAGGATGTCGAAGGCGTCTGGGTCACCCTCTGGGACTAGGAGCATGGAGCACAGATGGGGAGCGGCCTCGGAAAGGAAAGCAAGCTCGTACTGCCTGTCCTCTAGACCGTCACTGCCAAGGGAAGGTGCACCCCTGACGGACGGAGGACGTGCAGGGTCAGAGACCAGAGCGGTAGCGTAGTCAAGGCGGGGGGTAGAGGCGAAGTCAGCGACAGCAGCGACAAGCGCGTCAAGGCGCGAGACAGGAACAGACAGGTCTGTAACAAGAGAGGCAAGGACCCGGGGGACAAGGGGACGAGCGGCATGGAGGTAGTCACACAATGGGGGAGGTGCAACAACAAGCGAAGAGGGAGGAGGCGAGGGGAGGAGGGGAGGACGAGACGAGTGAGAATGGAGCAACATAGGGTGGGAGCGCAAGACAGGGGAGACGGGATGAGCATGTGAGGGACGCCGAGACCAAACGTGGGACGGAGGTGTAGGGTCAGGAGACTGCGGAGGGGACACAAAAGGGGAATGAGGAGGAAGACGGGCCGGAGAAGAGTCCGGGGGCGGGAACACAGGGCCGTAGATAGGGAGGTGAGAAGGTGGTGGGTGAGACATTGGCGAGTGGTCAAGGGAGGGAAGGCCGAGCAGGCAAAGAGAGGAGACTGGCGGCGACGACTGCTGTGGCTGCTGCGACGGCTGGGTCTCGACCCGCGGACCGGCAGGGGCACGATGACCGCGGGGAGAACACTCAACGGCAGCACCCCGAGAACCAACACCCCCTGAGCGAGAACCCCCTCCAGCACCAGCGGCACCCCCAGGCTTGCCGGGATAGACCACGCCAGGAACCGTAGGACAAACACTCTCCTCAACGCCAGCACCCCCAGAGGCCAAGAGCGGCAGCGACGACGGCGGCGGCGGCGGCGACTGCGAAAGCGGAAGCAGAGACACCGGGGAAGGGAGACGCGGCAAGGACAGGCCGGGGGGACCACCAGAGTCAGCAGGCTCCTCAACGGGGACAATCGATGGGAGGGGAGTGACATGCAAGACACCAGACGGGGCAGGATGAGGCGGGAGGGGAGCAGGGGCTACTGAGGGGGAGGGAGCTAGGAAGAGGGGGGGGGGAACCGGGAGACCTCGGTGAGGGAAGCGTCGGTAGAAGGAGACAGACTCGTCAAAGGTGACGTCACGAGAGTGAAGGAAGCGGTGAGACGGCAGGTGGTAGAAGAGCCAGTTAGACGAGTCTAGGGGGAAACCGAGGAAGACACAGGGGACAGTGCGGGCGGTGAGCTTGTCCGTGCCAGAGGCACGAACGTGAGCAAGGCAACCCCAGACGTGGAACGCAGACGCGTCACCGGGGAACCCGGTCCAAAAAATGGTCGGCGAAACCTGCGGCCGCTGGGAGCGTGGCCACAAGTTAAGCTGGTGAGCAGCGTAGCGAACAGCGAACGGCCACTGAAAATGGGGGGCATCGATATGAATCATGGAGGTACGAGCAACCTCCATGACCAAGCCGATGCGGCACTCAGCAACCCCATTCTGCTGTGGCGAGTCTGGCAAGGTGTACGACTGGGTGATGCCCTTCTCACGACAAAACTAGCCAAGCCGACCAGAGGCAAACTTGCCGCCACGGTCAGAGTGGAGACACAACACGGGGAGAACACGGTGAAGACGCGCAGCCACAACCCACGGGAGAAGAACGTCGGGCACGTCAGCCTTCCGCTCCAGGGGAAACACCGTGGTGTAGCGCGTGTAGTCATCAACGAGCACAAGAAAGTAGCGCTCACCACGCGGTCCGAGGACGGGGGCATGGCCCCAAACGTCCAGGTGCAGGGTCTGAAGGGGAGCACTAGCAGGGCGAAGCGAGGAGGAGTGAGGGGCACGGCGGAGCCGGCCCTCGACGCAAGGCGTGCACGGTGGAGCAGTCGAGGGGGGGAGGGCGGGGAGCGACGCGGGGAGGCCTAAGACAAGACCGTGCTGGGACATGTGACTCAGACGCGGGAGAGTAGGGTGACTAAAGCGGTGGTGCCACAAAAGGGACGGGTGAGTGAGGGACCGACACGAGCAAGCTACATCGACCTGGGAGGACGCACCAATCGGGGAGGAGGCGGTGTCGAGGGTAAACAGGCCGGACAACGGGTCTCGGGGGAACGTCGCAAGGGGGGAACCTGAGACAGTCTCGGTACAGACAGTGAACCGCTCGTGCCCAGGGAACGTAGTGGTGACGCCGAGGTCCTGAAGACAGCCAACACCAACCAGGTTCCTGGAGAACGAGGGAACGTGGAGGCCTGTAAGGGAGCCCGAGGGAACGGCTGGACAGGGAAGGGAAGTGGAGCTGCGAGCGACGACAGGACCCACAGAGGGGTCAGCGAGAGCGACAACAGTAGGCGCGGCAAGCGGCGTGAGCGTGGAGCGGTCGCGGAAGAAACAGGCAGAAGCACCGGAGTCGAGAGTGAAGGACAGCGAGGTAGTAGCAGAGGCCGGGAACGAGGCCGGTGCAGGAACGAGGCTAGGCAAACTAGGCAGTCCTACGCCTGACGCAGAAGGGGAGGCTAAGCTACACAAGGGTGCTACACCAAAGCTAGAGTACACAGGGTAATAAGATCCAGCAACACTAGAAGCGTCGGCATACAAGGCATGCAAAGTAGCACCTATCTGATCCATATCTAACTCAAAGATCGGCACGCCCTGGCGAAGGAGGCTGTGCCAGTCGGGGAGGTCCGGGGCCGGGCCAAAGCGACGACGAAAGAGATCGTCGAGGCGGCGGAAACAGCGGGCAGTCGGGTGCGGGCGGCGGCACAGAATGCCGTGGAGAGGTCCGGTCTGAAGCTGGTACTGGCAGGTCACACCAACGGAGCTGCCGGTAGACGCCAAGCTGCACGGGCTGCCACCACGGCCACCACCTACGGAGGTGCCGGGCCAACCCGGCGGGAGAGGAGCCCACGGTGGGGGCTGAGACAGCTGCTGCAGCGACTGCGACTGCTGCGACGGCTGCTGCGGCTGCTCCTGCTGCTGGGGCGACGGCTGCGGCTCCTGACTAGCTGGGGCAATCCCCTCAGTAGAACCACTGTCCCCAGCACCACCACCACCACCAGCTCCACCACCACGCCCTCCCTGGTGGCCAAGGCCAGCTCGGCGTGGGCATTGTTGCGGATGGACCGCAGCTGCAGTCTCGGTCAGAGGGGTCGTAGTGGCGACCGCAGCCGAAACGTCAGTAAACGTGCACTGGGAGGGGGCACAGCCGTGAAAGATAGAGACTGCCGGCGCACCGCTCGACTGAGCGATAGTGCGCTGGCGAGTCTCGATCTCGGTCAGGGCGGTGACAAAAGCTGTCAGGGTGAGATCACCAGGGTGCTGGCTAAGGATGTGGTCGCGTGCACTAGCAAGGCGGTCAGGCAGGCGCATAGCGATAAAGTAGAGGGTCATGCAAAAGGGGGGGGGGAAGCGCAGTGAGCTGGGCTGCAGTGCTAGCAGTGCGGTCGCGAGACTCTAGGGCTCGTAGGTGAGTGGCAAGGTCAGGAACAGTAGGGAAGGAAGCAAGGTCTGGGAAATGCATAGGGAAGAGCAGGCGGCCTGCAGTAGCAGAGGCAGGCGTGGAATAGCGAGCAGCAACAGCATCTAAGTAAGCCTTGGCTGTATCACCTGTAGCAAAACGCGAACGCTCAGACACAGTGAGGGCGTGACTGATAGCGACCTGAGCAACTGCATCACGAGAGTCCCAGACGGCACAGGAATGTGCAGCAGCAGAGAAAGTCTCACGCTCAGCAGAGGTGGGATCAGCAGGGAGGGGAGCAGGCTCAGGGGGGCGGGGGAGCAAGCCATCAGCATGGACAACCAAGGAGTGCCCATCCTGGCGCTGACCTGTGAGTTGACGGCGGAGGTCGGACAGCTAGGCGGCGAAGTCAACCGCTTGGCCCTCAGCGTCCAGGCGAAGGACGAAGTCAGCCATCGTGCAGGGTCAGCGACACAGGGACACAACGGCACAGCTCCACAGGACACAGTGGCACAACTCCACATGACACAGCGGCATAGGGACACAGCAGCACAGCTCCAGGAGGACGTCTGCAAGACGCTCCAGCGCGGGCAAGTAGAAGTCACGGGGCCGAAGAGTCGAGGAACCGTGCTGAGCAGAAGACACGGGGCCGCAGGAGCCGGGCGTGCACCGGGAGCTGTGGGCCGCACAAGCCGGGCAGGCGTGTCAGGGCCGGGCTGGCGCTAGGAGGGGCCGGGCAGGCGCTAGGAGGGGCCGGGCGGGCGCTAGGAGGGGCCAGGCTGGCACTAGGAGGGGCCAGGCAGCTCTAGGAGGGACCGGGCGGGCGTTAGGAGGGGGTGGGGGCGAGCGGGCGGGCGCTAGGAGGGGCCGGCCGGGCGGGCGCTAGGAGGGGCCGGGCGGGCGCTAGGACGGGCCGGGCGAGCGCTAGGAGGGGCCGGGCAGGCGCTAGGAGAGGCTGGGCGGGCGCTGTGGGGCGGGCGGGCGCCACGGGCCGGGCGGGCGCTAGGAGGGGCCGGGCGGGTGCTGTGGGACGGGCGGGCGCAACTGGCCGGGCGGGCGCTAGGAGAGGCCGGGCAGGCGCTAGGAGGGGCCGGGCGGCTACTAGGAGGGGCCGGGCGGGCGCTAGGGGCCAGGGTGGTGCGGAGGGGCCAGGCGGGCGCGACGGGGCCAGGCGGATGCGACGGGCCGGGTGGGCGCGACGGGCGGGTGCTGCAGGCCGGGCGGGCGCGACGGGTGCTATGGGCCGGGCGGGTGCTAGGGGCCAGGGTGGCGCGGAGGGGCCAGGCAGGCGCGATGGGGCCAGGCGGGTTTCTACGGGCCGGGCGGGCGCTAGGGGTCAGGGTGGCACGGAGGGGCCAGGCGAGCGCGACGGGGCCAGGCGGGCGCTTAAGAGCCGGGCGGGCGCTACGGGCCGGGCGGGCGCTACGAGCTGGGCGGGCGCTACGGGCTGGGCGGGCACGAGGGCTAGGTAGGGGAGGGGGGGGGGGGGGGATAGGCTAGGGCGCGGGCGGAAGCGGGCGGGTGGACCTAACCTACTCGTGAAACCATGTTAGAATGGAAGAATGATAACTAGTGTGAGAAACCTAAAACATATACCTGTTGGGGTTGTACTCACTAGAAGCACACACCTAGGCTAGCCTATAACTTCTACATACAGCATATGTATAAGTTGACACCTTGCGCATTTATGTCATATAAGCTAACTGGGCCACAGCAGGCCGCACAAACGCAAAAAAAACGAGAACATTTGACATGAAAGGGCAAATCTATTCGGGATCGGCGCTAAGCAGGGCTTCAGATTGGATTTTGAGGGGCTGTTGGCTCAGGGTGCCCCTAGCAGGAACCCTAGTTTTTCTGAGTCTGGTTTTGGAAGTTGCATATTTTGTCAGGGTAAATTTTTTCAAGGCTGAAAGTTCAGGACGAAAAATTTATAGGCCTGACATGTTAGTGTTGAACTTCTGTTTTTTTTTTTTTTGTGGGTTTGATTTTGACCTAGCACAATGTGTTAGACTGAACCTTGAATTGTTTGTTTCAATGTTTTCATGGTATACACTTTGTAGTATAACAATTTCAGAAAAGCACAGCATATGGTGCTGCTGCCGCTGCTGCCTTTTGTGTCGACTTACTGCTGCATGCTACTACTGATGCTGCCACTCTTGCTGCTAGAACTCTTACTGCTCTTCCTGCTGCACCCAACTGCTCCATGTGCTGCTGCTGCTGCTGCCAGTGTTGGTGTTGCAGCTAATGCTGCTGCTGCCGCTGCTGCTGCTGGTGGTTCACCTGCTACTCCTCGTCTTCGTCTGACTCACTTCCGTCGCTGCTGCACTCCTCACCCTCAGCTGCATACCAGAAATCCTCATCGGCCTCTCCTCCACCAACCCCCCCTCCTCTCCCCTCCTCGTACCCCTCCTCCAGCTCCTCTTACACCTCCTCCTCTAGCTCCTCATCCAACTCCTCCCCTGGCCCCTCCACCACCTTTTCTTTCCCCTTCAAGCTCTTCACCCGACCTCGGGGGTGGATGCGGGTGGAGAACTGCTTCCGCTTCTTCCCTCAAAACACCTTCACCACCTCCTCCCAATCAGGCTTGTAGTCGAGCAACGCCATGCTCATGAGGTTTTCGAGCGTGGCGTTTCCTAGGCTGCCTCGGCAACAGCTCTTGATGATGTTCTGCCGACTGAAGCCGCGCTCACACTCCACCTTAGACAGTGGTAGCACTGTGACCACGACCCACAGTTGGTCCAGGTTCGGGAAGGCCTTTGTCCAGTCATCCGACTTCAGCATCGCCGCCAGCCCCTCGTAGAACTTCCGCTCCCCCATGGGAGCGTCTTTTAGCAGGGAGATCAGAGTCTGCAGCTCCCTGGTTGCCGCCCTCTTGTTAACACCTGCACAGAATCGAAGGGCACAAGGGGAGGAGAATGAGTGGTATAGATGCAAGCCTTTAGTATGGGAATAAGGATGACACGCAGGCAAGATGCATGGTTATAGCTCGGTTCATGCACGGTTAGCAACAGCCTACATGGCAGAACCTCCCGATGCCCGGATGCGCGGAAGAGGTTGAACAAGCTCTGCAACCAGTCCATGCACTGGCTGTTCCGCTCCTTCCTCCCTGACGGCCATGCTTTCGGGGTGAAGAGCCTGCACCCGTTGAGCTTCTCCAGGTCGCCCAGCCGCTCAACGATGTTCTGCTCGGTTGCCTTGGCGAATCTCATGCAGATGTTGCTGCACTTGTCGTGGTCCTCACCAGGGCGCTCGTCGATTGATGTGCCGTCAGACTTGCATCCCTCAATGGTGACGGCACGGCTGCTGCGGTGTGCTTCGATGAATGCAGTGAGAAGCGGAGAGTTGCCGCCCCCAAAGTTGCTGCTGCACTCGACGTACCGCTGCTTGATGTAGACGACAGTCCTCCGAATAAGGCCCTGGACGACCGTCAACTCGACCTGTGGTAGGAGAGGGCTTGGGCAGATAGCTCAAGGAGACACACGATTAGACAAACAGAATAGGACCATGCAAGGAACCAACCTGTTGGGCTTGGAATTTTCTGTTGAGGCTGTTCAGTAAGCCAAGCATGTCAGCTAGGAAGTAGAGGAAAAAGTGAAACTTGTAGCTTTTTACGATGTTGTACATCTCCTGGTCATACTCAAGAAGTAGAATGACCACAGCTGGTAGCACGTCGACGAGGCGGGTGATCGCCTCACCTCAAGATAGCCAGCATATGTTGAAAATACCCTGCATCTCGAGGTTCGTCTGGGTGAAGACGTCTTAGAGGTTTTTGAAGCGCGCGCGCCAGTTTCCAGAGCGACCCAGCAACTCAGCAATGGTTCGGATGAGCTTGTCGACCACTGCTTGCTCTGGAATGGCGGTTGCAGCATCCTTTGCAGCAAGGGCCTCCCTGCGTACACAGCAGAAACACCATAAGCATCAGTGTTGTGATCAAACAGTAGCTAGAGAGGCACAGCGAGTACAGACACCAGAGTCGTCAGAAGTCATGGTCGGGTAACGGGAAGTGAGAGGCAAACACATGCAGTGTGGCTCACCTGTGAGCTATGCAGTGGCAGGACACCAGCCACGGTGACATGGCATGCATGCGAGTGACGAGGCCGGTGTTGGAGCCCATCATGACAGCAGCGCTATCCGTGCTGATGCCGTCAATCTTGTCGGGGTGCACGCCAATCTTGGCTAGATGTTCCTGAATGAGAGCATGAGTAGATGCTGCATCGCACTGTAACATTGTTAGCAAGGCATTGAACTCAGTCACAACATGCCCATCACGCAGAAATGTTACAAACAGAATCAAGTGTTTCCCTCGAGTGCGGTCTGTCGACTCGTCGCAACTCAGCCCAATGAAGGGACGCGCGTGAATGTGGCGTAGCTGAGAAGCATAAAGCAAGTTTGACAGCGACTGCATCAGTTGTGTGAAGCCATACCTGCATGGGGTAGAGCTCACCACGTGAGACACGGCATTCGTAGGCATAAGAGAGGAGCGGGCAAAAACATTGACGTCCTGAACTCACGAGGTGTAGTAGGTTCCGTAGCTCTTTTTCGGAAAGCCGGGGCACTTCCGCTTTGCTAGGAAGCGGACGAGCTTCACCCAAGTGTTGATCGGCGCGTCGCACTGGCAGATGAAATGCAGGACCCACAGGAGTGCGATGAGTCGTCCCTTCTCGAGATCTTGGGCCTGTGGGAAGTCTGATATCTTCTTCTGCTTCTGAGCGTCTTTTATGGCCTTCCTCTTCACCTTGATGCATGCCTTGTGCCATGTTGACCGGCCATGCCTCTTCATTGCCTGTGTCTGCACGTCAACTGTGCCCTCCCCATGTCGGCCATATTTGGTGCCCAGGACGCCATGATCTGTACACACACTACATCGCAGGGATGGAAGGCCATTTCTAGTACGACACAGGAGCAACCAAGGAAACCGCTCCTGCCAGTCTGACTTGAAATTTTGCAGAGCTTGAAGATACAACAAGTCAGCAGCCTCTCCAAATTCCTCATCAGCGGTGGCTGACGACTGGATGCGCGACTCCAGTGGTGTAGCGGTAGAAGGGCCAGCCACTGGAGTCGCACTCGTTGGCGTAGTTGACGCAGCACAGCCTGCAGACTGCTCGGCATGCCGTGTCGTTGTTGCCGGAGAGGCTGCATCCACTGGTGGAGCATGCAACGGCTTGTGCCTCCGTCATTGAACGGTGGCGCGAGCTGTGGCGAACGTGATGGTGACAGGATGTTTGTTGACGATCGTCGGAAGCCGAAAAGACAGCAACGCTTGACGGTACGTTCGTTCGGGGGAGAATTAGGCGCACCGCGATCTGCTCCACTACCACCATCACCGGCTGCCCTGCGGCATCACCACCCGGGCTGCGTTGGATCGGGGAGAATCGCGGAGTGTCGTGAGCCGGAGAGCGGGGCAGCGGTGACGAGCCAGCGTCGCCACGCGCAGGGCTGCGCACAAGGGTGGACCCACACGCAGCCTCGGCAGAGGGGTTGCAAATGCACGGAGAGGAGACTGAAGCCACCACCAGCGGGCTGTATATGCAAGGAGAAGAGCGCACAGACTCTCGTGAAGGACTGCACACGATGGGTGACGTGCGGCCAGTGTTAATCGCGGGCCTCTGAGGCGTAGTAGACGCAACAGCAGATCTACGTTGCGGACTGCTAGGCAGGGGAGGGAAAGGGTCGATACGAGTATCAGCGACACTCCACACGGCGCCCTGCCTTGCAGGACGCACAAGAAAATCCAGCGCTGACTGTGTTACAGGCAGGGCACCGGCTTGCCCTGCGGCCTCCTTGCTGCTGCGTCGTTTTGAGCCTTGCACCTGCCATCCCTCATCGTCGCTCATGGCGTGAGATGGTGAGTGAGAGACGGTCGAGCAGATGGTGCAGAGAGACAACACAGAGCAGCTAGCAAAGGTGGGGCGAAAGAACTGAGTGAGCGACAAGCCTTTTGCTACTTTTCCCCCACCGCATGAAAGCGATGAACCAGGAGGAGCATGCTCGGCTGGGACGAGGAGGGGTTGAGTGGTGGTCGCACCACGCGATACGGTGTGGCAGCGTGCATGCCAGCTTGACCGAAAGACAGGTGCATCGTCGTTGGCCTGGCAGGTAGCGGGTGCTCAGTAGTAACACGACACGGCCCCCGATTGGTTGGTAACCCCCTGACTTCGCCCTAGACCAATCCCGCTCCTAACAGCTATTCCAGCACACCCTCTGCTCGACGAAGCTGCTTGTAATTTTGACTAAGGACCAATCACCAACCTCCTCTCACGTGCTCTTTGACGAGGGATGTGATTTGGGTAAAGGACCAATCACGCCCCTCACACGTGCTCCATAACACACCCCATTCCAGCCGTGATTGTCGGGGGGGGGGGGGGGGTACCAAAAAGACTCTGTTTCAGGCTGAAAATCCATTAAGGCTGATAATTCAGGGTGACCAAAACAAGAACATACTAAAATTCAAGCCTGCTCAAATGAGAACCCATAAAATTCAGGCCAAGGGAAAATCAAAAGCTGAAAAAATAGGACGACCCTAAAAAAACACCTTGCTATACAGCATTTCATGTCATTTTGTCATGACTTCTGAAGCCCTGACGCTAAGCCAATCAGGCGTGAATATTATACTGTAGTGCGCGTGCACTAATTTGTTTCGAGCATGACAAGACCTGTAGAGTCGTAATTCGATGGAAAATTTTTATGGTAAATGCATTTGTTGAAAAAATCTAAAGACAACCGGCAGACTTCAAATAGATTTGTTGTATTGGAATTAATACAAAATTAAATGCGGTTATGAGAGTAACTTGACGCGCTTTTAAACATATTCATTTCCCGAAGATCAACCTCCGTAGCTACAGTATCTATATATGCTATTGTTTTCGGGCGACTAGTGAATGACAACAAGTTTATGGCTTGACTTTTTTTTTGGCCGTAAATGCAGTAGAGACAAAACCGCCATTTTTTATCATCGCGGGACGTGCTACCCCGTGTAACGAAAGTATGCGCTTTGAAACAAAATCGGGTTTCTCGACTAACAAAAGTCCAATGAATTTTAATTTGGGCATTTTGGGTTTTTCCTTTGAACTGCGCCTGCCGCTCGGGAAAAATATCGCGCCAGCCACAATGATGACGAAATTGGGCTGGCGCAGGCGGGAAAACGTTCCGAGACGGGCAGGGGTTACTTCTACTGACCATTCGTGGAATTCTTTTCTAGTTGTTTCTGGCTAACGGTGGAACCCGACTGATGAATCATGTTGCGAACTCGCTAATTCTGACTGTTTCTATCGTGCCACTGACCGTACATGTTATCGAGGCCCCTAATACTGAGCGCTGATATACTTTCCCTTCAAACTAAAGTAAATTTCGACCGGTAAAAATATGTGTAAGGAAATAGTATTTCCTTATCACATGTTATAGTTAATAAGGTGTACACCCCCCTGATGGGATTGCCGCGCAGCATTGCCACGAAATTCAAATCGCGACACCCAAATGTGGTCTCCTGACGAACCGCATGCATTTTGCCCACCTTGCTGTTTCATGCCTAGATCTGGGCGCTTCGCACCAATTTACAAACGTCACGTCTCAGCTCTGATGAGTCTCGACCATGTGCTCTAGGCCTAGCTATATCCATACTCCCTGTTGTTTTGATGTTGCCTCATTGTATTGTTTCCTCACTACTCAGCTATTTGACACACGCTCTTTGCGCTTCATTACACCTGGCCATCAGAGCCAACGATCCTCAGCCTTGCGCTCTAGTTCCGTTGCAATACCGACACTTAGGGAGGCTGAGGCCCTGTGCTTACAACATATCCGTTTGTCAAAACATATGCGTATATATATATGTACATATATATGTCGTATAGGCTAGATAGGTGCGTACTCTTAGAGAGTACAACCCCTTAGCACAAAAGCACCTTGTATCTCTCATTCTAGTAATTCATTCTCACTTTGTTATGGAATCATGCTAGGTTAGGTTCCCCCCCCCGCCCACCCGCGCTTCCGCCTTAGGCCTAGTCCTAGCCGCCCCGTTAGCGCCACGCTGGCCCCTTAGCGCCCCGCTGGCCCCGTACGCCCTGTTGCCCCCTTAGAGCCCCGCTGGCTCCTTAGCGCCCCGCTGGCCCCGTTAGCGCCTTGCTGGCCCCGTGCGCCCCGCTGGCCCCGTGCGCCCCGCTGGCCCCTTAACGCCCCGCTAGCCCTGTTCGCGCCTCGCTAGCCCCGTCGGGCCCCGCTAGCCCCGTGCGCCCCACCGGCCCCATACGCCTTGCTGGCCCCGTTCGCCCCGCGAGCCCCGTTAGCGCCCCGCTTGCCTCGTCGAGCCCCGCTGGCCCCGCACGCCCCGCTGGCCCCGTTAGCGCCCCGCTGGCCCCGTCGAGCCCCGCTAGCCCCGTGCGCCCCGCCGGCCCCATGCGCCCTGCCGGCCCCGTGCGCCCCGCTGGCCGCTGGCCCCGTTCGTGCCCCACTGGCCCCGTGCGCGCCCCGCTAGCCCTGTCGCGCCCCTCTAGCCCCATGCGCCCCGCTGGCCCTGTACACTCCCCCAGCCCCGTCCGCCACGCTAGCCCCGTGCGCCCCGCTAGCCCTGGACGCTCCGCTGGCCCCTCACTCGCTGGGCCCAAGCGCCACCGGCCCCTGCTCCGCCGGCCACAGCCCGCACCAGCCACCGCCTCGCCGTACCACGAAGCCGCCGAGTAGCTCCGTGACGCTCTTTCGCCCCCGACCTACCGGCCTTGGCTCCCTTCTAAGCCGGTACATCTGCCGGCTGTCTCCACCGCTCTCCATTGCTCTCCACCGCACTCCACCGCACTCCACCGTACTCCACCGCACTCCACTGCACTCCCACCACTCTCCACCGTACTCCACCGCTCACCACCGCACTCCACTGCTCTCCACCGCTCTCAGGTGCCGCCTTTCGCGTTTCCACCTCTCTCTGTCAGCGGCAGTCAGCTGCTGCAGCCGGGGTGATGGCGGACTCACTGCTCCGCCTGGACGCAGAGGGCCGGGCGATCGACTTAGCTCGTCGACTCGCGCCGGCACCTTACAGGTCAGCGCTAGGACGGTCACTCCCTGGCTGTTCATGTTGATGGCCTGCTTCCTCGCCCTGCTGCGCTTGTTGCCCTCCCTGACACCCCCACCACTACTGAGCGTGAGGCCTTTTCCGCTGCTGCACTTGCTCGCGCTGTCTAGGAGTCACGCGATGCAGTTGCGCAGCTTGCTATCAGTAATGCACTTTCCCTGTCTGAGTGTCCCCGCTTTACCACTATAGCGAACGCCAAAGAATTCTTAGATGCCGTCATCGTGCGCTGTTCCACCCCAGCCTCCTCCTCTGCTGGCCGCATGATTCTCCCCATGGTGTTCCCTGATCTTGCATCCTTCCCCACTGTCGCCGATCTTGCCACTCACCTTCGCGCACTAGAGTCTAACTACCACTCCGCTAGCACTGAGGCTCAGCTCACTACCTTTCCGCCGCCGCTTTGCGCTACCCTTTACCTCATTGCCATGTGCCTTTCTGACCGCCTAGCCACTGCCCTCGATCACTTCCTTAGTCAGCACCCCGGTGACCTCACCCTCACCGCCTTTGTCACCGCCCTATCTGCGATAGAGACCCGCCCAGTGACCTCGCTCAGTCTAGCGGTACTGCGCCGGTCCCTATCTTTCAGGGCTGTGCTCCCTCTCAGTGCACTTACTTAGACGTCTCTGCCCTTGTTGCTGAGACCGCCGCAGTGGCCTCAGCGTAGCTGCGTCCGGGTAGTCGCCGCTGTCCCAAAGGGGGGCATGGCGGAGGGAAGGGTGGTGGGGTTGGTGAGGTTGGAGGAGGTGGGGACGTGGAAGGTAGTTCCGACGAGGGGACCGGGGCTGGTGCCCCGGAGCAGCAGCAGCCATAGCCTCAGTAGCAGCAGTAGCAGTAGCCGCAGCAGTAGTCGTCGCAGCAGCAGCAGTCGCCGTGGGGACCCCCACCGCCGTGGTGGACTGGCGGCACTAGTGGCGGTGGTTGTGGTAGTGGCGGATGCAACTCGGTGTTGGGTGGCGGCTCTAGTGCGGTCACCTATCAGTACCAGCTTCAGATCGGCCCCCGCCGCAGCATCGTCTGTGACCGTCCCGGTCACACCGCCATCCGCTGCTACCACCACCTAGACGACCTTTTCCGCCACCGTTTTGGTCCCACTGTGGACCCTCCTGACTGGTACGCCCTGGCTCGCCGCTGTGTGCCTGTCTTTGAGTTGGACATGGACCAGATTAGGACTGTCGTGTCTGTCATGTATGCTGATGAATCTAATGTGTTTGGACCATATTACCCGGTGTTGCCTAGAGTAGGTGTGTCCTTTGTGTGTAGTTAAGGCTCCCCTCCTACCTTGTTTGGCCTAGGCTCGATGCTTGCCTCCCCGATGATTGCCGCTACTGCGTCGCTCTCCTTTACGCTCGACTCTGGAGCGTCTGCTTGTTTCTTCCGCGACCACACTCTGCTCATGCCACTTGCTGCCCCCACCGCTGTAGCGCTTGCTGACCCCTCCTCAGGTCCGGTAGTAGCGCGTAGCTTCACTACCCTCCCCTGTCTGGCGGTCCCCTCGGGCTCTCTTACAGGCCTGCACATCTCCTCATTCTCTATGAACCTAGTTAGTGTCAGCTGTCTTCAGGACCTCGGCGTCACCAATACGCTCCCCCGATACAAGCGGTACATGGTCTGTACCGAGGCCGCCATTGGTGCCCCTCTGACCACGTTCCCCCCGGACCCTGTGTCACTGCGCCCCCCCCCCCGGCAACCCAGGTCGTTGCGGCTTGCTCGTGTCGGTCGCCCACTCACCCGTCGTTGCTGTGGCACCACCGCCTAGGTCACCCCGCACTCTCGCGTCTGCGTCACGTGTCCCATCGTGGTCTTGTCTTCGGTCTCGCTGCGTCGCTCCCTGCACTCCCTCCCTTACTTGCGTCGACGTGTACGCCTTGCATCGAGGGCCGGTTGTACCATGCTCCTCACTCCTCCTCATTTCCCCCTACCACTGCGTCACTCCAGACCTTGCACTTGGACGTTTGTGGCCCAGCCCCCGTCCCTGGGCCACGTCGCGAGCGCTACTTTCTAGTGCTTGCTGATGACAACACGCGCTACACCACGGTGTTTCCCCTGGAGCGGAAGGCCAACGTGCCTGATTTTCTTATCTCGTGGGTCATAGCTGTGCGAGTCCACCGCAGCCTCCCAGTGCTTCGTCTCCACTCCGACCATGGCGGCGAGTTCGCCTCCGGTCGACTTTGCCAGTTCTGTCGTACGGAGGGCATCTCCCAGTTGTTTACCTTGCTGGACTCCCCACAGCAGAATGGGGTCACTGAGTGACACATCGGTTTGGTCATGGAGGTCGCTCGTACTTCCATGATCCATGCCGGTGCACCCCATTTTCTGTGGCCATTCGTTGTTCGCTACGCCGCCTACCAGCTTAACATGTGGCCGCACTCCCATCGGCCGCAGGTTTCGTCGACCCTTCTTTGGACCGGGTTCCCTGGTGACACGTTTGTGTTCTACGGCAGAGGCTGCCTCGCTCATGTTTGTGCCTGTGGCACGGACAATCTCACGGAATTTCCTCCGCCGGATTCGTCTCCGACTCGTCTTCCCCCTCGTTCCCCTCTTGTGTCTCCTCCTCTGTCTCCTGACCCGACGACTCAGTCTCACGTCTAATCTCGCCGTCACTCCCGTGCTCGTCCTGTCTCTCGTGTCCAGCGTTCTCACACTATGTTGCTCTGTTTCCACGCGTCTCGTCCTCCCCTCCTCCTGTCTCCTCTTCCGTCGTCGCTTATTGTCGCTCTGCCTCCTCTGTCTGACTTCCTTCATATCACTAGTCTTCTTGTCCCTTGGGTCCTTGCCTCCCTTGTTACCGACCCGTCTGTTACTGTCTCGAGGCTTGACGCGCTTGTCGCTGATGTCGCGGACTTTGCCTCTACCCGCCGCCTTGAATACGCCACCGCTCTGGTCTCTGACCCTGCCCGTCCTCCGTCCGTCTAGGGTGCTCCTGCCCTTGGCTGTGACGTCCTGGAGGACCGGCAGGACGAGCTTGCTTTCCTGTCCGAGGCCATGCCTGTCACAGGATCGAATGTGTCGAGGAAAGGTTGCACTATCGATCAGTACAAGGTGCTTTTATACTTCCAGGGTACATCAGGTAACCAGGTCTAAACTATCCCAAGGGAATAGACCCTTCTAGAAAATAGAATCACCCTGCGTATAGCCACGCGAGGCTATTGGCTTTAAGGGATTACTGCAGGATTATGCTAGATATAGCGCGCCAGTACATCCCGAGCCTGGTCGGTGATATAATGATAATAACAGGATAACCCAAAGGTTTATGGAAAAGGAGGAATATGAATCCAAATGGAATGAGAGAAAGACCAAATGAATCAGGATAAAAAGAGGAATGAAATGGAAAGGGAATATGGAAAGGAGAAAGGAATGGAACGGGGTCGTACTTCACAGCGCCTTCTCTCTTCTCCATGCTGCTAGTCCCCGAGGGGGACCCAAACGCCTTCGACATCCCGACCCCTCGCACTTACGCTGAGGTGACCTTGGGACTCTGGGCCTCTGAGTGGATAGCTGCCATGGAGCAGGAGATGGCATCTTGGAGATCCACCGGCAACTACGTCGACGCAGTTCCCTCACCTGGGGTGAACGTAGTTGATGGCCAAAGCTCTTCAAGGTGAAGCGCCCTCCTAGAGAGCCACCAGTGTTCAAGGCGTGCTACGTTGCTAGAGGCTTCGGTCGGCACGAGGCTGTCGACTTCTTTCAGACCTTCGCCCCCACTGTGAGAGTACGACTCCGTTACACCACTTGGCCTTTTCCATATTTCATCTTCATTTCATTCCTCTTTTTATCTCATCGCCTTTTGCCTCATATTCCCCATTTTCCATTATCCTTTGGTTTCTTCCTTTATTATTATTATATCACCGACCAGGCATGGAATGTTCTAGACACGCTATCTAGCGTAATCCTGCCGTAATCTCTTAAAGCCAATAGCCTCGCGTGGCTATACGCAGGGTGATTCTATCTTCTAGAAGGGTCTATTCCCTTAGGATAAGATAAACCTGGTTACCTGATGTACTCTGGAAGTATAAAAGCGCCTTGTACTGATCGATAGTGCGAACCTTTCCTCGACACATTCGATCCTGTGACACTTGGTAATCAGAGCTTTTCTCACTCGACCGCGCTCAGCTAAGCGGGGATCCTGCCTCGAAAAACCGCCGGGGGCGACTAATTCGACGCCGATTCTGGTAAGCACCAGCTCCGCGATTTTCGAATTACCCCCTCCGTGCGTGTTTTGAACAGGATGGCAACCTTCGACAACGCCGAGGTTACCCAGCAGCTCTTCGCGCGCATCGCAGCCCTTCAGGAGGAAATGCGAGCGGATCGCGAAGCGTGGCGAAACCAGTTCGAGCGAGTAACTCGACTCGCCGGAGCGCAGCACGAGACGACAACGGCGACGACGCAGCAGTCGCAGCAGTTTCTCGAGGCTCCGAAACCGCGCCCACCTGAGCCGTTCGATCCGAGCGATCGAAACTCCGACGCCCGCAGATGGATCGCCGGGATGGAGATCTACTTCGCAGCCGTCGGATGGAGCTCGCCAGTCTGGGACGGTCAACGTGTACGACTCGCGGCGACACTAATGCGAGGGCCGGCACTCGAGTGGATTGGCGGCAACAGCACCTTCATCCACGGTGAAGCCACGTGGCAGCAGTTCCGCGCCGACCTGCTGAAACGATTCGAGCCGATAAATTCAGGTTTCCTTGCCCGCGAAAAAATTCATCGCCATCGACAGTTCGGGAGTGTAGCACAGTACACGCAGCAGATGGAAGAATTTTATAACAGAATTCCCGACCTGACCGAAGGGGAAAAAGTGCAATCGTACCTCGCAGGGCTGAAGACTGAAGTCAAACGACAGGTGGCAGCGTCAAACTACGCGAGCTACAGTGACGTCGTTTCGGCCGCGGAGCGCTTCGACATGGTCAACGCCGGAACACGACGGACGCACGTCGGCAGTACGCGACAGGGCGACCGCTCGGCTCACACCACGTTCGCCGACCCGATGGAAGTCGACAGATTCGAGGGGCGGCCACGTCCGAAAAACACCAACTACACGTGTGATTTTTGCGGGGTGCCGGGCCACCGAATCTTCGACTGCAACAAAATGAAGGCCGCACGCGCAGAGTATCGGGCACGCAACAGTGGCGGAAATCTTTCGGCCAATCAGAAGACAAAAAACGGGAGTCGCCAGTGATTGCGGATCTAGCTGGCGAAAATAAAAAGATCCGAAAGCGGCCGCGGGATTCCGGAAAAATCAACTTCGACGAAGCTGATTCGACGCGAGAAGGAGGAAATGATGGGGGAAAATCTCCACCCCACGACCAGTCTTCGCCAGGGAAAATCGCCGAGGAAAAATACGACTCCGCGAAAAAAGACTCTGCCGAGACAGGGAAACTCCTTGAAGACCCAAGAAATTATAAGAATTCGTTAAAGTTATCTTATAAAGATGCTTTAATGAAAACTTATGATGTTCGAGGGGCTAGAGCCTTGGAGAAAATTCGGGAGGGACTCCAAAAGAAGCAGACAGCTGTGGAGATTATACCGGTACCGGACAACTTGGGGACCAAATTAAGGAGTGTGGAAAGAAGCCGACCTTTCCACGGAGTCAACGTCCTCTCCCGACACCGGCCCACAACGACTACCCGCTCCCCAGGGAAGACGTCGGTGGAGCTGAAGCAGCTCAAGAGGAAGCTGGGGGTCTACAAGAAGCTGCACAAACCCCGAACTCCTCCTACGGATGCATCCAGTTCTTCGGCATCAGTGACGCGCACAGTCGTCAAGGAAACTCCGGGCCCTGGAGAAGAGCCGTTCTCCAAGCAGCCTCGGCCAGCTGCCAGCTCAGGAGTAGACAGCAACACCAAGGTGTGTACGGAATATTGGGATGTACCCTATGACCCAATCAATGAAACTATCTTTGGGTACTCCGAGCAACGACTGCCCCTTGTGCTCGAGGTCATCTGCAAAGGACGACGCCTCCAAGCACTCGTGGACAGCGGAGCGTCACACACCGTCTGCGACAAGGCAATGATCGACCGACTCCGGGAAGAGTACAAGCCTTCAGGATTCTCTGCAACGATGGTGGACGGCAGCAAGTTACCAGTACACGGCGAAGCAGTGCTACATCTACAAATTGGACCACTGCGCTGGAGACCTGCACTCCCCATCACCAACATCAAAGGGCTTGACTTGATCTTCGGGCGAGACTTCCTGAAAAGATTCAACCCCGAGATCAACTGGGTGAACCGCACCGCAAGCATCTACAACAATGGACGGAGAGTACAGCTACCCAACTGGGACGACACTGGAGATATCCCAGTGGAGACACTCGCACGATTCGAGAAGGACGTGAAGCGGACCGACACCGGGTTCCTGGCGATAGCAACAGAGGTGGAGAATGACGGAGAGAAAGCCTCGGAAACTCCAGAAAAAATCAAGGAATTACTGAAGGAGTTCCAAGACATTCTTCCTGACGATCTTCCGAACGAGCTACCGCCATACCGAACGCATCAACACGAGATCGTGGAGGAACCGGGTTCGAAGCCGACCTTCCGAGCACCATATCGACTCAGCCCTACAGAGCTGACCGACATGAAGAAGCAGATCGAGTATCTCCTAGCTAAAGGACTCATCCGACCATCCACTTCGCCGTACGGTGCCCCAGTACTCTTCACACCGAAACCGGACGGAAGCCTACGCATGTGCATCGACTACCGAGCTCTTAACAAGCAGACCATCAAGAATAAATATCCGATACCGCGAATCGATGACCTGCTTGACCAGCTTCGGGGAGCTACGGTATTTTCCAAACTGGATCTGCGGTCCGGATACTGGCAGATACGGATGGCGGACAACTCTATCCACAAAACTGCTTTCCGAACTCGGTACGGATCGTACGAGTATTTGGTCATGCCGTTCGGACTCACCAACGCGCCGGCAACATTCCAAGCCGAAATGAACCACATTCTACGCCCACTTCTGGACGAATGCGTGGTGGTGTACCTGGACGACATACTCATCTACTCGCGCGACATGAAGCAGCACGTCGAACACCTGCGACGTGTCTTCGAAATTCTTCGACGAGAACGATTCTACGTCAAACTGTCCAAGAGCGAATTCGCCCTGGAGAAAGTCCAATTCCTAGGACACCTGGTGAGCGCTCAAGGAGTTCACGTCGACCCCAAGAAAATCGAAGCCGTACGTACGTGGAAGACACCCGAGAACGTGAAGGAGTTGCAGCAGTTCCTAGGCTTCGCTAATTACTACAACAGGTTCGTGCCACAGTATGCAAAAATCGCAGCACCACTCACGGATCTGCTGAAGAAGAACACGTCCTACAAATGGGAGACGAAGCACCAGGAAGCCGTGGAGCAACTGAAACAAGCACTGACATCCGCACCGGTACTCATCTTGCCAGATCCCGAACGTGACTACGTCATTGAAGCAGACGCCAGTGATCAGGCCGTGGGAGCAGTCTTGATGCAAGACCAGGGGAATGGACTGCAACCAATTGCCTACCTCAGCAAGAAACTGCACGGGGCAGAACTCAACTACCCGATACACGACAAAGAGGCTCTTGCTATCATCATCGCCTTCAAAGCGTGGAGATGCTATCTCGAAGGACGAAGAACGACCGTCTACACCGACCACTGCAGCCTGAAATATTTGAAGACACAACCCAACCTTTCCAGGCGGCAGGTCCGGTGGATCGACTTCCTCGAGACACACTTCCACTACGACATCGTGTACAAGCCCGGCCACAAGAACAAAGCAGACGCTCTCAGCCGGCCTGCACACGTTGCCGCGATTCAGATCGAAGGGATGAATCCACTACTCAAGGGACTCTTCACCCACGGGTACGCCATCGACCCCGAAATTCCCTTGGCAGAAAAGCGACATCTGCTACAGTGGGACAATGACATCGCATACCGGAAGGGATCCACAAAAATCTGGGTACCCAATTACCCTCCTTTGCGCCAGTTACTACTCGAAGAATACCACGACGTCCTGTACGCGGGCCACTTCGGTAGCAACAAGACGCTCACCGGTATCGCCAAACACTACTACTGGCCCCATATGGCAGACGACGTCCAGAAATTCGTCACCTCGTGTGATACATGTCAGCGGATGAAGAGCAGCAAGCAGAAAAAGGCGGGACTACTGCAGCCTCTTCCTGTCCCAGAACAACCATGGCAAGTGGTTAGCCTAGACTTCATCACCGGGTTACCACCTACCTCCAGCGGTCATGACGCCATCCTTGTCGTCATTGACAAGTTCTCCAAAATGGGACACTTCATCCCGACACACACGACGGCACGCACCGAGGAGACAGCACAGCTCTTCGTTCGTCACATCATCTCACAGCATGGCATCCCAACTACACTCATCTCCGACCGAGACCCCAAGTTCACTAGCAAGTTCTGGAAGGAACTTATGTCTCTGCTCGGCACCAAACTCGCCATGTCATCCGCATACCATCCGCAGACAGACGGACAGACCGAGCGCCTCAACCAAATTGTTGAGCAACTCCTCCGAGCAGCCTGCAAGGACGACATCTCCAAATGGGACTTGCACCTGCCCGTACTCGAGTTTGCTTACAACAATGCCTCACATGCCGCTACTGGACAGACGCCGTTCTTCCTCTGCTACGGACGCCACCCACTCACACCACAAAAACCGACAGCATCACCTACAGTCCAACCCGCACATGATTTCATTACAACCATGCATCAACTTTGGGATCGGACCCATAAGCGCCTCCTTGACATTCAACAGCAACAGAAGCGCCAGGCCGATCGCCACCGCAACGACCACACCATTTCCGAGGGAGACCAGGTGCTTCTTGACACCCGCAACCTGGACATCAGCCACCTCCCATCTAAACTTCGACCTCGCTTCTGCGGGCCTTTTCTCGTTGAGGCACAGGTCACTCCTGTTACCTTCCGCTTACGCCTGCCAGCTACCTGGAAGATTCACAACGCCTTCCATGTCCAACTTTTGAAGCCCTATCGAGATCCTAACACGATCTTCGTGGGACGTCAGCCGCCGCCGCCGCCACCCGTCCTCGTCCAAAATGAAACCGAGTACGAGGTCGAGTCCGTGCTCGCACACCGCCGTCGTCGGAATGGCACCATGGAGCTTCTTATCCGTTGGAAGGGTTATGATCCTTCTGAGGACAGCTGGGTCTCTGAGTCCGACATGGGTAACGCCCGTCGTCCTCTGCATGACTACCTTGTCAAGCAGGGTGTTACTTCTACCACCCAGCTTTGAGGGGGGGAAGTGTGAGAGTACGACTCCGTTACACCACTTGGCCTTTTCCATATTTCATCTTCATTTCATTCCTCTTTTTATCTCATCGCCTTTTGCCTCATATTCCCCATTTTCCATTATCCTTTGGTTTCTTCCTTTATTATTATTATATCACCGACCAGGCATGGAATGTTCTAGACACGCTATCTAGCGTAATCCTGCCGTAATCTCTTAAAGCCAATAGCCTCGCGTGGCTATACGCAGGGTGATTCTATCTTCTAGAAGGGTCTATTCCCTTAGGATAAGATAAACCTGGTTACCTGATGTACTCTGGAAGTATAAAAGCGCCTTGTACTGATCGATAGTGCGAACCTTTCCTCGACACATTCGATCCTGTGACACCCACCCTGAAGTTGACTTCTCTTTGGGTGTTGTTGCACGTAGCAGCAAAGCGTGACTACGAGTCGCACTCTTACAACTTCTCGATAGCGTTTCTTCAGGGCAGTCTACATGAGCAGGTCTACCTGCATCGCCCGCCACGCTTCACCGGCACCTTCGCCCCAGGGACCCAGGGGCTCCTCTGGCGCCCGGTCTACGACCTGCGGCAGGCACCTTACGAGTGGCATGACACGCTTCGTGCTATGTTAGCCAACCTGCAGTTCTTTCCATCGTCTGCAGACCCGTCTCTCTTCGTTCGTGCTGGCCAGACCCCGTTCTTCATCCTTGTCTACGTAGACGACTAGGTCTTTGCTACTGCAGACAGAGACGCACTGACCTTCATGAAGGCTGAGCTGCTGAGGAGACACACCTGCGCTGACCTAGGAGAGCTGCACCGTTAGCTTGGCGTGCAGATCTCCCAAGATAGAGTAGCGCGCACCATCACTCTCACACAGTCACACTTGGTGCGCCAGGTCCTTCAGAGGTTCGATCTTCAGTTCTCCTCCGTAGAGCCCACACCTCTGCCAAGAGATCACAGGCTCTCGGCTCCAGTCCTTGAGGAGTCTGTAGTGCCTAGTGGTCCTTACATAGAGCTAGTGGGTTTCCTCATGTACCCGATGACTTGCACTCGTCCAGATCTCGCATACCCTCTCAGCAGCCTGGCCCACTTTGTGTCCACAGGTAGACACCGACCACAGCACTGGTCGGCCGCTAAGAGGGCTTTGCATTATCTAGCAAGCACATCGGGCATGGGGCTGGTGCTTGGAGGACGCACGCCAATGGTCCTCACCAGGCACACAGACGCTTTGTGGGCAGACGATGCTGAGATGCTCAGGTCCTCCCGGGGCTACTGCTTTACCCTTGGTGGTGTAGGCACCATCTCGTGGAGGTCCATCCACTCATCGTCTGTTGCACAGTCTAGCTGTGAGGCTGAGATCTACGTCGGTGCCATGGCGGCATAGGAGCTCCGCTGGCTGACGTTCTTACTTACAGACTTAGGTGAGCGGCCTAGCTCTGCCCCGGTCCTATACGCTGACAATAGGGCCATGATTCTCCTATGTCAGGAGCCTTGACTAGAGGGCACAGCGAAGCACATCCAGCTGTGGTACTTCCTCCCGCACGAACTACAGTAGTGCCGCCAGGCCCCCGTAGTACAATTGGCCTCCGGTGCCAACACAGCTGATATCTTTACGAAGACGCTTGCGCCTAATGATCATCAGCGGCACTGTGTACAGCTTGGTCTAGTTCCTATAGCTTCTCATTTGCTAGGACCTTGATCGTGTACTATTCCGTAAATTATCTTGACTGGCCTTGTGGCCTTTGTTTCAGTGGCCGGACTAGTAGTACCACCCTGGGTTGCTCTTGTTTAGTTTGTACTATTGCTGACTGTTCTTCGTATCCTTGCCTCAGAGGTTGGGCTAGTAGTGCCACCCTGAGCTGTGTGTCTCTTGCCAGGCACTGCCCCTCATCTAGCCTAGGGGGTGTGTCAAAACATATATGTATATATATATATATATATATATATACACATATGTCCTATAGGCTAGATAGGTGCGTACTCTTAGAGAGCACAATCCCTTAGCACAAAAGCACCTTGTATCTCTCATTCTAGTCATTCATTCTCACTTTGTTACCGTTGCCTTGGTAATATGAATCGATAATTACCCAAAGCCATGACTGTGTTTGCAGTGCCAGAGTGACGAAAGCCGCCCAAAATTTTCCACGAAATGGTGGATCCGTTGACATCTTACGCGATGACTTATGAAGGTAGCACTCGAAGAAGTCCGTCTGACTCACGAGTTGTACCAGCAGGAGTTGGCGCGTTTGTAAGCTGAAATGGCCCATGCTGTATCTGAGATATATGCACTACGGAGCCAGATGTCTCAGACAGGAGATGAAATGATTCCGCCAACGACAAACCAAGGATAACAGGAGCAAGTAAATCGGCAACGTTCTGAAATACCTGGCGACAATCAGCGACCACATGCAACGTCACCCGAGGGTTCGAGGAACAATCCGCCACCGGTTATTGGACAAATGGAAGTTGGCAAAGGGGCAAACATCAATCCGCTACCCCCAATCACCTCTCCAATCGGCCTGCAAATTGCAAATACTCTATCAACATGGCACCGGGAATTCTCAAGGTGCAGAGGCTGCTCACATTCGATCCAAACCAGCGTGGCAACTTGTCCGTCGGCGGATGGATTTTCCATATGAACGTTTTTACAATTGCAATCTTGTCCTGGACGATGTGCAGAAGATCTGATATGCTATTTCCCTCCTACCGTATTCCCTTGTATATAACACCCTAAGGTATTGTAAAAAAATCATAAAAAATACGAACGGGTGTTAACAGTAGGCTGGAAAAATATAAAGCCAATGTCCTATGTTAAATGCAAAATGAATTTGAGTTGTAACAGGCACTGTGAGGCCAGTACTTCACGGAGCAGCTATTAATGAGGAATCTGCTACAAAGATTGCATACTCTGATAGGGTCAGTCCGGTCCGGTGCTTCAGAAAATGGCGGGAGATTGATCCAGCAGTGCCAGGTGTCCTTGACCAATCTCTGTTGAGTGTTGTGAACAGAGTCAGTTTCGTGCCTCGGAAAGTGGTCGAGATATTCTCGACCATTGCTGACGTGATCGAGGTGGTTCACCTGCAAGATGGACGGTCGAGATCCTCTCGACACTTGTTGACTTCCGATTTCGCTATTCCACTTGTATTGATTCTTCTGCCCGTTTTTGCGCCGCTAATGGCAGCTGACGCGATTTTCGTCCTGCTCGTTTTTTGCAGCTGAGTGGACCAAATATTGTTTTAAGGGAAGAAAAACGAGCAGGGTGTCATTTATAATGCAAACCCATAAAAGCGGGTACTCTAAAAAATATACCATATTATAAACTACCCCCCGCATAAGCCACCCATAGAGTGACTATTTTGGCGGGTGTTATACACGGGGGATTACGATACGTGGATCGGTGATGGATTGGTGGCAGCAGATAATTCAGCCGCAGGAGACGGATACGATGCCGTGCGCGATCGGGTGTATTCGCGCAACCAATCACTAGGCAAGAAGTTTTTGCGAGGTGGACGAGTACTGCACGTGGCAATCGTGGTGCGCGGGAATCCGTCGCCGCTTCGAACACGTCAATGCAAGCAGACAAGCGCGTGACCGCCTTCACACGTGGTGCCAATTCGGACCGGTCCAGGACTATACCAGCAACTTCAAGAATTTATGCGACCAGATCGGCTACATACACCGTGAAGAAAAATTCCATTGATACATCGGGGGACTTCGACCGGATTTGCGCCGCGAAAAACAGTACAAGTGCTAGAAATTACAGATTTACGGGAGGCGCAGAGGGTTGCAGAGTGGTTGGATTTGTTCTATAGACCAAGGGCGGGTTGCTACGACAGAAATCGCACTCGGGAACCAATCGAGCGTGCCACTGTACACGCTGTTACAACTTCGAACTCAACAGTTACAGCTTTCAGAGGTCGTTGTTTCAGATGTAACGGGCCGGGATAGCGCAAGTCGGAATGCCCAGAGGAGCGGAAGAAGCGGAAATAGGGGCAGGGGAGTTCAAGCGATCAGGGAAACGCTTATTATCATTAGTTATCAGGCCTAACTGATGAAACCTGCTCGCCCGTGGCCGAAGACCTTTCATCGAATGCTGGTACCGATCCATGCAATCGACCAATCTTTGCTTAATAAAGAGGGTGCGGTGACGGATTACCCCATTTAGTTAGAGGGTAGGGTTCAAGAGGAAAAAGAAATAATCTTCGTGGACGAGGGAGCCAGCCACGGTCTGATCAACCTCGCAATGGCAAAAAAAAGAAGTTACCCTTAGATAGGTGTCTACTGGAGATCGACGCCCAACTAGTCGGTGGGACCCCACTAGCAATAAAGGACCAGGCGGAAAATATTAGGGTACGATCTGGAGCTGACTTCAAAATTTCAATGAACTATACTCGTCGACTTCGACATGCTGCCGGGACGGGATTGGATGATTGGCAGCTGTTCCGTAAAGATCAACAGTCGTACTGTAGTGTTACCAGGATGGACGAAGGGGATCACAGCGGGAGTGACGTAGGTGAACTCTGTAACGATAAAAAGAGCTATCGCACAGGGAGCGGAAGTCTTCGTTGTAGTCGTTCGCGAGATTGACGTGTCATTGCAGCCGTCCGATTTAGAGAAGCTGACAGCAGCAGCGTCGGCGGACCTCGCGCAGCTGATTCGCAGATTCTCGCAGATATTTCCAGGTGACCTGCCCGAGGGATTACCACCAGAACGACCTTTCGTCAATCGAATAGAATTAGAACCAGGAACACAACCCACAGCTCAGCGGCAATTCCGACTGACGCGGCCGGAGTTAAAAGAATTACGGAAGCAGCTAGATTATTTAATGGAGAAAAAATCCATCCGTCAGAGCTTCTCACCAATTGCTGCCCCCATATTATTCACCCCCAAGAAGGACGGCGAGTACTGAATGTGCACTGATTACCGAGCACTGAACAGGGTGACTATCAAGTAACGTTATCCCGCGCCCCGACAAACTGATCGGCCAACTTCACAAAGCTCGCTTCTTCTCCAAAATAGATTTATGAGGGGGTTACCACCAGATTCGCGTAGTCGCAGTTGATTGTCACAAGACCACGTATCGTACTAGGTTAGGGAGTTTTGAGAACGTAGTTATGCCCTTCGGACTCACGAACGCCCCGGCGAGTTTCCAAATGACCATGAGCCAGATTTTCAATTTGCTCATAGATAAGTGTGCTATAGTTCACGTATACGACATCCTGCTCCACAAGGAGATCCGGGAGCAGCACTTAAAGAACCTCAAAGCAGTTTTCGTGCTACTGTAGGAGCATTGGCTGCTCACGAAGGGGTCTAAGTGCGAGTTCCTAAAGGATAGGCTAGAATTTTTAGGTCATGTAATTTCCATTAAAGGCGTGGAAGTTGGCCTTCGGAAGATCGAGACGGTGCAAGCCTGGCTACCGCCTATAAACCTGCAGGAGCTGCAAAGTTTTTTAGGGTTCGTCAATTACGTTCGGAGATCTATCCCGAATATGGCGGGGGGTAACCGCACCAATGACCGACCTGTTGCGGAAAGGGACTGAGTATACGTGGGGGGAGAAAGAGCAAGCTGCCTTGTCCGTGCTCAAAACTTTTCTGTGCTCAGCACCTGTCCTTCGCATCACTGATCCTCACCATCCATTCAAAGTCATCACAGACGCCAGCAACAGCACCATCAGAGCAGTATTGTTACAAGACTTCAGCGACGGACTGCAGCCAATCGTGTACGAGTCATGAAAGTTACACCTGCCCAAGCGAAAATATCCGATACACGACAAGGAGATGCTCACGATCGTGCACGCATTCAAGGTGTGGCAGTGCTACCTGACGGGCATAGTCATGACAGTACAGACAGACCATTACAGCCTACATTACATCCGCGCACAGCCACTACTCAACCCACAATAGATTCGGTGGTTGGATCTTATGGAATCCAATTTCCACTCTACTGTCACCTACAAAATAGGGGCATCGAACATGGCAGACCCCCTTTCTCGTCCATCCGCCCACCTCAACTCCATAATCCTCGCCCAAAATTTTACCCATGGGTACCAGACAGATAGATTCTTTACGTCGGGTGCGTACGAACAACTCACAAGATCTAAGGAGTCTATTACGTAAAGACAAGGACTGATCGCATCTGGGTACCAGAGTACAACTAAGGAGTCTATTACGGGAGTTACTATTACAGGAAGCTCATGACATCATAGTTTCAGGGCACTTCAGAGTAGAGAAAACATGCCCATAGTTGACCATATATTATTTCTGGCCGAACATGCAAGGGGGCGTGCAGCGACATGTGGTTTTGTGCAGAACCTGCCAAACCATGAAATCATCGAAGCAGAAGCCAACTGGACAGTTGCAGCTGATTCCGCCACTTGAGCATGCGTGGCAGCAGGTGACGATGGGCTTTGTTATGGGAGTGCCTGTTATAATCACAATAGGCTCAGATGTGCCTATAATGAGAGATAGAGAGCACGGGCGGATTTCCATCAGACGGCTTCAAATATTGATAACGATCTGCTCGCTGACTTAAACGGTGATATTTAAGTTGGATCTAGAGCGTGTTGCTGTCTTCTATCAGCAGCAAGTTGAATCATGAAATTCCATGAAGATTTGACGATGCTATGGCGGTTTGACTGGCAGGAGGTACAGCAGCCACTATAGTCTTAGGAGTACAAAAACTTAGGAAGAAGAATTCGAGAGGGAGATGGTTCCCAGCCTCTACATACCCCAAGAGCCGAGGTCCAAGTTGGTGGTATACCACCACAGAGTCCCCAACCTCGAAGAGTCTCGAAACCAACCCCCCAAGGGGCTACACCAAGTGAAATGTAACACTACACGAAGTAGCGTTACTATTTTCACTATTTAATCTTTATCCGCGTCCCTTGGGCTTGAAATCTTGAGCTCTTGGTCTTGGATCTGCAAGATAAATTCTTCTTGAGTAGATGGGGGCTTGCTGCACACACCTGCGATGCGATGGACACTTCACACTCAACAAAATAGAAAAAACACATGCGACACACAAACGACGACTTGACATGCGAGTTGTAAAAACTCGCTAATGTCTTGACCGACACAAACCACATTGTGATACACCATTCAAACACACACACAAGCACTGGATAGCAATGACATAGACTCACAATTCATTCCATGCCATGCATGCACACACCCAAACAAGGACGACAAGCCGAGTGCAAGCCATAGGGTTGCACCAACAAACATGCAAGGGGACGTGCAGCGACATGTGGTTTTGTGCAGAACCTGCCAAACCATGAAATCATCAAAGCAAAAGCCAACTGGACAGTTGCAGCTGATTTCGCCACTTGAGCGTGCGTGACAGCAGGTGACGATGGGCTTTGTTATGGGAGTGCCTGCCAAGGACGACTGTAATGACGAGATATTTGTCATTGTCGACAAGCTGATGAATATGGCCCATTTTGCCGCTTGCAAGAAAAGCATCTCCGGCAAAGAAACAACCTGCCATTTCATTACGACCGTTGTTTGCCTCCAAGGAATTCCATCCGCCATCATTTCCGATAGGGACACGAAATCCACCAGCAACTTCTGGCGCAACTTGTGGGACCAATTCGGCACGCGCCTACAGTTCTCCTTCGCCTATTACCCCGAGACTGACGGATAGACAGAACGAGCCAATCAGACGATGGAGCAGCTAATTCGCACCACCTGCGATGACGTGGCCGATTGGGAGCAGCAACTCCTACTGATTGAGTTTGCGTATTATAGCACCCCGTCAGCCACTACCCGACAGTCACCATTCTACCTGAACTACGGACAAAACCCTTCAAGTACCGATCACACCCAACATCGAAAATCATGTACCCCGAGCCCAACAGTTTGCCGAAATATTACAGGGTGCCTGAGAGCGAGCAGCCGAAGTCGTTAAGCGCCCGAATGTTATTTCTAAGCACAACACTGATCTACACTGACGAGCAGTGACCTACCAGGCGGAAGACTTAGTACTGGTCGACACTTAGAACCTTTGACTGCCCATCATCTGAGACCGTCGCCCTCGTTACTGCGGACCATTTACCATCAGCCACATAATATCCTCCATTACAGCCCACCTACTATTATCAGCCACCTGCCCGCCGAACCTACAGCCGAACCTGCGAAGATTCTCAGCCACCGGATGAAGGACCCTCGGGGGGCTCACGTGATCAAGTTTCTGATATCCTAGAAGGACCGGACGGCCCTGGAAAACAGTTGGGTGCCCTTGGCACGGATCGAGAATTACCCGGTATTACGAGTCTACCTCCAGTCATGCAATGTGCGCGACGCCGGCGGTCTTAAGTAAGACCATACCTTGGAGGGGGGAGGGTGTAAGGACATGGTATTTCCTTATCATGGGTTTTAGTTAATAAGGCTCATACTGCTATAACGGGGTTGCCGCGCAGCACTGCCACAAAATTCAAATTGCGACACCCAAATCATGCATTTTGCCTGCCTTTTTGTTTCATGCCTAGATCTGGGCGCCTCGCACCAATTTACAAACCACACGTCTCACCTTTGCCGAGCCTCAACCGTGTGCTTTAGGCCTAGCTATATCCATACTCCCTGTTGTTTTGATGTTGCCTCATTGTAGTGTTTCCTTGCTACTCAACTATTCGACACATGCTCTTTGCGCTTCATTACAATATCAGAGTGTAACAAAGCATGTGAGTTCAAGAGCATCTCTACAGCCTTCAACTTTCCCAATGTTTCACTACTACTTTTTGTCAACTTATATTCATATGTTTTTGTAGGCTAGATAGGTGCATGCTCATAGAGAGTACAACACACTAACACAAAACTACCATGTATGCTCGTTTCTAGTCAATGCGTTATTCTGAGATGGTATCACGGTAGGTTAGGTCCCTCACCCGCGCTTCTGCCCTCGACCGCCCTTATCCCTAGTGCCCGCTCTATCGTGCCCGCACCCTAGCCCGCTGGCCCCTACCTCGCTGCTGGCCCTTCGCGCGCCGTGCGAGCCTTAGCCCGCTAGCCCCTAGCTCGCCGCTGGCCCTTCGCGCGCCACGCGTGCCCTCGCCCGCTGGCCCCTAGCTCGCTGCTGGCCCTTTTCGCGCCGCGCACGCCCCTTTCCTCGCCGCGCTGGCCCCTAGCTCACTGCTGGCCCCTCGCTCCTTGCTGCCCCCTAACTCGCCCGCTGGCCCCTAGCTAGTCCGCTGGACCCTAGCTCACTGCTGGCCCTTTGTGTGTCGTGCGAACCCTAGCTTGCTGGCCCCTAGCTTGCCGCTGGCCCTTCGCGCGCCACGCGAGCCCTAGCACGCTGGCCTCAGCTCGCCGGACCCAACTCGCCGGCCCTCGCTCGCCAACCCTCGCTCGCCGGCCCTAGCACCCTCGCCGCCCCTACCGCGCTCGCTGGCCCCAGCTCGACGACCCCAAATGCGCCGGCCCCAGCTTGCGCTGGCCCAAGTTCAAGCCGGCCCCAGTTCGAGCCGGCCCCAGTTCGAGTCGGCCCCAGCTCCTGCCGACCCCAGTTCGAGCCAGCCTTTACCTCCCGCCGGCCCCATCTCCTACCAACCCCAGCTAGCGCCAGCCCCAGTTTCCGCCGTCCCCAGCTCGCCAAGCCGCCGTGCCGCTGTGTCGCTGTGCCGCCGTGTCGCCGTGCCGTCGGGCCGCCGTGCTGCGGTTGTCATGGTGATGGCGGACACTATGCTTCGCTTGGATGCGGAGGGTCGGGTTGTCGACTTCGAGGCGTAGCTCGCCGACCTCACTGCCAGTTGAAGGGTCAGCGCCAGGACGGCCAGTCCCTAGCCGTCCAGGTCGACGGTAAGCTCCCCTGCCCTGACCCGCCTACTGTCCTCCCTGGTGCCCCCACGCCTTCTGAGCATGAGGCCTTCGCCGCTGCTGAGCTCGCCCGCTTTGTCTTGGAGTCGCGCGACGCAGCTGCGCAACTTGCTATCAGTTACGCCCTCCCCTTGTCCGATTGTCCCCGCTTTCAAGCTGTAGAGACTGCGCAGGGGTACCTAGATGCCATCATTGTGCACTATTCCACTCCCTCATCCGCGCTTTCAGGCTGTAGAGACTGGGATGCTCTTGTCTACTTTGGACAATTTTTACTGGTCTTTAGACCCTTGCCTCAGAGGTTGGACTAGTAGTTCCACCCTGAGCTGCATGTCTATTGCTAGGCACTAGTACAACACACTAGCACAAAACCACCCTGCATCGTCATTTCTAGTCAATGCGTTATTCTGAGACTTTTTTGCATAAAACAGGTGGAAATCTTGGATAAGAAAAATATATTGATGTATAACATTTGAATGTTTTTAAATTCGTACATACACGCTAGGATATACCTAGAGAAATTCACACTGATAGCTCTTTATAGGGAAATCCATGTCAGCACATAAAACCAGAGACGAAAATAACAATCCAATGTTATATACGTTAAAAAATATAGTGTCGTTTCTCCTATATAAGAAAGAAGTCTCTAAGACACCAGAGGCAAGTTAAGTTGTGTAAGAAGTGTGGCTATACACCAACATAAAATCATCTGTAGATTGCAGTCAGATATATTGACGTGAAGAAATTGATCAGACCAACCACGGTCCGTGCACTTCGATCCTCCCTCCCGTCCCGTCTCCCCCACGGCACTCGAGTTCCGTAACTCCACTCCATCACGACTTCACAAACTGCATATCCGAGCACCATTCCCGACCAAGGAATGGGTGAAATTCAGGGCCAGCCATTCGCAGAGCACAACTCTGCAATTCCGTTTCATTGCCCCAGCTTCCGTCAAGCTCAAATCAACTTTTCGCAACTCAACTCAGGAGCTGTTGCTGATATTTCGTTTCACACATCCAGCATCTAGTATCTCTTAGTAAGAAACTTCCACGTGGCCTGTTCCATGGGGAACGTACGGCTCAGCCTGCTTCCGATGGTTCTCCTCCTCATCATCGGCGCTTTCACAACCCACTCTCAGGGTGACCCTGAATTCCGGCAAGGTCTGTCCGGCACAGTCACCCAGTCAAACAATGACACAATCTCATGGAAGGCTGTTGGTTTGCCTGAGGTTAGAGCGCCTCAAGGTGGCATCAAGCCCAACACGAGGATGTCGGAGCCCCTAGCTGCTTCCATTGGAGGCAGCAACCGCTGCTCTGTGACCCGTACAAATCACGAGAATGGTCTTGGTGCAGTCGCTCCTCACGTGACCAAGCATGAATCTGGAAACCACCAGGCGGGCAACCATCAATCTGGCCCAGCGCAAGGTTGCACGTGAAGAGTTTTATGCTATAACGGGAGCTTATGCGGAAGTGCCTGACGTAGACAGAGCTACCCTAGCTCCATAGTTTTCTAAGGAGAGATAGCCTTCAGAATTGTGTGTTTCACTGAGTAGCTTGAGAAATCTTGGGCACACAAATTCACTAGAATCAAGAATATAAAATATGGTACAAAAGGCAAGCACTAGTACTACCCCATTGAACACGAAAAGAACATTCGCACAAGAACGTTTACACAACTACACTAAGCTGTGCTTAGCCAAGTCAGCAATGGCAGGTGAAAATTACAGCACATGCTTACTTGGTAAATTTCACCCACCCTGAAGTATTTGTTTTAACAATTTCAGGTGTGAACGTGTAAGAAATTAGTCATTCCTTACTGAGGCTTAATACATGGCGTACGACTCGAACAGTCCCGAACCAGCGATAGGGTTCCAGACCTTTCAGTTCGAGCCTCCTGGGCCTTTCCAGACCTCGCTACGACACATCGAGTCCCTTCGATACTTTTCCCGTACATTCCGATCCTACGTCCAGGATCACCCTAGGTTTCCTATATTTTGTGTTGTCTTTCATTTTATTGTCATTCACTCGTTCACAGTTTCGCCATTGCCCTCCGCACTACTCGGCAGTTCCATTCATAACAGAAACTGTCAGATGTTACACACATTTCTGCAGTTACGTAATGCTCGTCACGTGCTCAATTTCTCAATGTCTCAGGTAGATTTTGCCGTTTTCAGTTTGGATCGGTTCAGTGGTTAACTTACGAAATCGCGAATTTCTCGCGATTTCAAAACGCCACCTTCAGCAGAAGACTAACTCCCTGATTTCTGCCAAAGGGGTTGTTCGCAGAAGTGAAGTCCGAGATGACTCTCTGCCGCACTTTCTGCCGAATTTCGTCTCCGCCGAGGGGGTCGACTGCAGCAGAGATAGCCGAATTGCCTTTCTGCCGATCTTTGACAGAAAGCAATTCTGCGCGAACAAGTCCTTGCGCCAATCTGCCCCAGGTCCTAATGGAACGCACTTCCGAGAGTGCAGAAGTGTCTTCTGCGCGCTACTTCGGCACAGGACAGCCCTTCTTAGAATGGTCTCTGGTGCCAATTCGGCAGAGGGTCTTGTCCACTCTCGACTCTACCGAGACCGCTTCTACAAAACCACCTGTCGCTGTAGAAGCCATATGCAGAAAACAAGCTCCTGTTCTGCCACTTCGACATATCCACTTTTCTGCCACCTCGACGGAAACGCTCTTGTGCCACTTAAACGAAACTGCTCTACTTCCACTAACATTTCCCACTAAGCCTCGCCTAGACAAATCTGCCCTTCGTCGACAGGCCTTTCTGCAGGGCTCGTGTCCGCAGACTTCGTTGATATGCCGCTTCAGCAGACTGTTGTGTGATGTCATCATATGCTATCACATTCTGTCTGCCTCCCATCCCATATTTTCAACTTGCATGTGTGGTTTGAACGTGTGCAAGAATTTATGTGTGGTGTGTTCTAGAGTTTGGGAATGTGTTTTGTGTTATTCTGTTTGAGCAGGTATTTTGTGATGATAGATCTTGAGAAGATATTTCCGACGCAACAAGAATCGCTTCAATCGGAGCAAGAACGCGAAAGCTATGAAGATTCAAAGTTCATGAGCTTGCGTTACAATTGCGGCGGTTACAAAGTGAAGTTGTGGGGTGAATCTATATGGAGTTGGGACCTTTGGGGTTGGGAAAATTTGTCACTCTACTGTAGCAGCTGCAAATTGGTTGGAAACAACCAAGCTAGGTTGGCAAGGGTGGCAAACTTGGTTGGATTGGTTGGGAAGGGACAAATGTCAAAGTTGAGGTTCCTATAGGGAGGGAACTTTGTGCTTATGCGGTTTCCTTGGTTGGGGACTCTCTTGGGATCTTCCCTCTCATCCCTCTCTTCCTTTCCAACCTTTCTCTTGCTCCTCTAATTCCTTGTGAGATTCTTGAACCTTGATTGAACTTTTGAGATTGAGTTAAGCTCTTCTCCTACAGCATACCCCTCCATGCATCGAAAGACATAGCGTCGCGAATACTCCATTAATCGATGTGATTCAAATTGGAAACGGTAGCTGACATTACGAGCTACAACATATTCGAGTTTCGCGACATTCCAACAGCTAGATTTTTGTCGACGACGTTTCTTGTGGAGACGACTTTTCTGTCCATAATTTCAGATTTCTATTTTGAGTAATTCTAGCTCCTAAGTTCACCTAGACTCCGTCCTTAATCCTAACACAGACTTCTGCAGCCTTCGCAGGATCAGGGCTATTCTCAACAGCACACGCACCAGCAAGCTGGCAGCAGCCCGTGGGGGTCCCCGTGGTGCAATCCGCATCGCCAACATCAGCGATGTGGCGATTCGTCATCACAATTCTCCGCGTGGCGGCGGCTCTGGAGTGGGCGGCGTTTCATGCGGAGCCCACGTGATGCCAACATGTCACGGAGCACATCAAAACGGAGCATCACATGATAGTGCTAGGGCTTCCCACGACAGAAACCAGAACAGCAACGCCGCGAAGCACGGGGATGCGATCAAGCCGTCGTACTGGGGTGAATTCCCCTGGTATAATATGTTCCAGAATGATGACGGCGCGGATGGTCACAAAGACAAGAACGACGCGCGTCAGCACGGCGCGGCGGGGTTTTCCAAGGCATTGGCTGAAGACGTGGTAATTCGCAGGAGGAACGGCGATGGCGCAGCAGCCCCGCTGCCAAAGAGCAGCGTGAATCACGGCGAGGACCGCATCGCTTGCTCTTCTGGGACTTCTGAGGAGTTTAGCTGCGTCGACGCTGGTGCGGGCGATGGGAGGGACTCCGTCGCTGGTGATTGCGATGGCAACGGGGATGGAAGCAATGGCGGTGGTGACGCGGGCAACGGTGGTATCGACATGGGCAGCGGAGGTGGTGGGATGGACATTGGGGCGATCCTGGAGGAGCACAACAGGGCGCGGCAGGAGGTGGGAGTCCCGGACCTGGCGTGGGATGACGGGTTGGCAGCGGCAGTGGCGGAGTGGGCCAACAACCTGGCCTCCAGGGGGTGTCAACTGGAGCACGGAGGGGCGGAGGGGCTCGGGCAGAACCTGTACTGGCGCGCACCCACGGGGCCGACCCCTGAAGAGGATCGCATGGCAGTGAAGTCGTGGGTGGCGGAGAAGGCGAACTGGGCGTACAGCCCTTTGCCCGAGGGGTGTGCGGACGGCAGGATGTGCGGGCACTACATGCAGTGCCCTGATAAGGGCGGCATGTGGGTGTGCGACTACTCGCCCCCGGGCAACTTTTTGGGCTCCAACCCTTTCTAGGGAGGCTGGTTGTGGACTGTGGGTGTGAAAGGACCACTTCTGCTGCACTGAACTTCGTTGGTCCACTGCATGCTAGGGCGGCTTCTCTGGTGGAGAGCGGTGTTGGTTGGAGGTTACGGGATGGGTGCCGCTGTTCTGCGTTGCTGAGAAGCAATGGTTGCTCTTTGAGAGTGTTTAACGGAAATAGCATGTGGTGTGGAGGTTGGTTTGCTCGTATGTGTTGCAGACTGTACCTACCCTGTGTGATGCTGGAATGTTGGCATTGGCACGGTACAATCACCCTACAATAGTATCGTAAGACGACCAACCCAAACGACTTTACCCAGAATACCGTAGGAACATGAGTGCAAGGTGGCGAGCACAAACCAGTGCACGAAGAGTTGGCCTATGGGAGTAGTGGCTACAAGAAGAAATTCAGCCCCAGGAGAGCCGACCCAACAAGTGGATAGCGTAGTCTGACACCTCGGGCCTCACAGGCGTAGCTAGTCAAGTAGCTAGGTAGAGGAAGCCATGGAATGACGTGAGGTTTTAGGGCTAGGAAAGTTACGAGAGAAAAGAGATCAAGAATAGAAGAGAGAGGGATACAAGGAGGGGATTTATACCCTCTACAGTAGGTTTCAGTAACACCTACCAAGCCTACCAATTATGTCAAAGATATAGTCTAACACACCCCCTAGGCCTGGTAGCTGAAAGCACACCACACACGGGTCACTAAGCCACACACACCCCCTAAATCTAGCACCCCCATACTCAGTAGCAGCGACAGCTACACCAGCCCGGTCGACCCCTCGGCGAGTGAGGCGGCGACGTCGACAGCAAGGGCTGAGGCGACAACGTCGACAGCAAGGGCTGAGGCGCCGACGGCGGCAGTGTCGACAGTGGCGGTGTGTGGCGGCTTGTGGCGGCGTGGCCCCAATGCAAGCGGCGACAGCGACGGCGGCGGCGGCTTCGACAACAGCGGTGGTGGCGGCGGGCGGGCTCGCAACACTCGGCGGCGTGGCTGGACTCCGCGATTGTGGGACGGCCAGCGGGAGGCAGCCATCGGCTGCGGCGAGGAAGAGGGGACGCAGGGAAGGGGGGCCAGGGCTTCTGCAATACGTCCGTGGCTGGCGTGCGGGCGTCAGGACCGGCGGCGCCTAAGATGTCACGCGGCCCGCTGCCGCCCGTCGACGCCGCCACTGCAGCATAACGCCGCCTCCACAGCGCGGCGTCGATGCTGCGGCGGTACGTTGACTCTGCGATGGCAGCATGACGGCGCCGTCACGCCGCCACGGCTTGACGTCGACGTCGCTGCCACAGCTGGACGTCGAAGCCACGACAGCGCAACGCCACGGCAGCGTGTCAAGACGGCCGCGGCAGGACGACGCGGCCGGCGGCATGACGACGCCGCCACAGCAGCACAACGTGGCCGCCATGGCAGCGCGAGAGGGAGAGGAGGAGTGCGTGGCGGAAGCATGGGGAGCTGGCCCGAGAAGGGCAACCTGCTCTGTTACCATGTTAAAGTAGCTAGGTAGAGGAAGCCATTGAATGGCGTGAGGTTTAGGGCTAGGAAAGTTACGAGAGAAAAGAGATTGAGAATAGAAGAGAGTTGGATACAAGGAGGGGGGTTGTACCCTTGGTTGTTCCACACGAAGCAGGGCCTTGGATTTGCACAGCAGGTGTGGAAGAAGTGCAGGGGGAAAGGGTGAAGAGCGCAGGCAGGATAGTGGGGGGAGAAGAAGCGAGGAGGGAGTAGAAGTGAAGGGGTATCCACAGGGATTACGGTTGGAGTGAGGCAAACCATCCATGTAACTTCTCAGCCTGTTCCCTTCTCTATTGCACATTTCTGTCTCCTCCTCCCCTCATACCAAAACGTCCTGTATCCATATAACCCCCCATCAGCTTCCTTCCACTTAACCATCTCCTGCCCCCCTCCCCCCCCCATTTCCTCTCTCTCCTCCCCTCCCTCTCTCCCTTCCACTCTATCACTCCTCTTCTCCACCCCCTTCCTCTCCCTCCCCCATACCTCCTACCTTGGCTGCCGTAACCTCATTCTCCTAGTCACTATTCGAGCAAGTGGAATGCACTAGCCTCCCTCCCTCGCTAAGCACTCCCGCAGCGGCCAGCAGAAGCAGCAGACATGGGAGCGTGTATGTGCGCCACAGCTAAGTGGTGCAAGTAGCACATGCCGTGCTTGCCATGCCGCATCTCACCTTGCCAAACGCCTCTCGCTCATTCCATCTTGTGCCGTCCGCCCCCACCGATCGCACCCCACCCCCCTCCACCACACACACCGAGGGGGTGTATCCCCCGCAGTACCTGCTGTGGCAGGGGAATGAGGCGCACAGGGGTGGTATTCCAGGGGCAGCCCAACCCCCTCCACCCACTACGCACACCGAGGGGATGTTCTCCGGCAGCATCTGCTGGGACGGTGGCGGGACTAGGGGGATGCAACGCAAACGGGTGAATGAACTTAAGGCGCGAGCACAAAAAGGGGAGGGGCATTGT
>BQMB01000529.1:0-139752 GCA_027943415.1 Closterium sp. NIES-67 | reverse complement strand
GGGAAGGGCTGCTGCCCCAAGGCTGGGCGCAGCGGAGGAGGAAGGGGTGCAGGTGGGGGTGGTGGTGGAGTCGGATCGTCTGGTGCTAGAGCGACGAGGGGACCCTGCCCGGTCCAGCTGAGCAGCCGCCTCCGCAGTCGCAACCGCAGCAGCCGCAGCAGCCGCCGCAGATGCGGCAGGCGAGTGTCCTCCCGCCCGGGTGGCCTGGCGTTGGAGGTGGTCAGGCTCGTGGTGGTGTACCGGGTGGTAGTTCGGGAGGCGTGCGTTGTCAGTACCAGATCCAGACTGGTCCTCGCCGCGGCTTCGTTTCCGGTTAGCTCGGTCATACCACTCCTCGCTGTTTTCGTCGCCTGGACTACCTGTTTCGTCAGCGCTTCGGCCCGTCGCCAGACCTCCCGGACTGGCACAGTTTGCTTAGTCGTAGGATTCAGATTTTTGATATGGACATGGATGCCATTGTTTCTACTCTGCATGTGATGTATGCTGATGGCTCTAGTGTGCTTCCCGCTTATTACTCATTGTCCTCTAGTGTAGGTGTGCCTAGCCTAGCCTCCCCTGCTGCGTTAGGCGTAGGAGCCCATGCTTTGTTTAGCCTTGGTGCTTCCGCCGTCGCCCCGTCGCCGGACGCCATGGCTTCGCTTTCCTTCACCTTGGACTCTGGCGCTTCCCGGTGCTTCTTCCGCGACTTCACTACACTGACGCCGCTTCCTGTTCGTGCTGCCGTTTCTCTTTCTGACCCCTCCGGCGGTCTGGTAGTCGCCCACAGTTCCACCACCCTTCCCTGTCCGACGGTTCCTTCGGGCTCTCTCACAGGTCTGCATATCCCCTCGTTCTCCAGGAACCTAGTGCCAGCTGCCTCCAGGACCTTGGCGTCACCACTACGTTCCCTGGTCACGAGCGGTATGCTGTCTGTACCGAGACCGCCACTGGTGCCCCCCTGTCCACGTTCCCCCGAGACCCGGTTTCCGGCCTGTTCACCCTGGACACCATGACCCCCCCGGCTGTGCCGCCCCTTCAGGTGGCTGTGTCTACCCAGGTTGCTGCTGCCTGCTCCTGTCGGTCCCTCACTCACCCGACTCTCCTTTGGCACCACCACCTAGGTCACCCTGCGCTCCCCCGTCTGCGTCACATGTCCCAGCACGGTCTCGTCCTTGGTCTCCCTGGTTCTCTCCCTGCTTTTCGCTCCTCCCCCGCCCCATCTTGCACGCCTTGCGTTGAGGGTCGGCTTCGCCGTGCCCCTCACTCCTCCTCGTTTCCCCCTACCGCCGCGCCGCTGCACACCCTGCACATGGATGTCTGGGGCCCCGCCCCCGTCCATGGGCCGCGCCCCCGTCCATGGGCCGCGTCGAGAGCGCTACTTCCTCGTGCTTGTCGACGACTTCACTCGCTACACCACAGTCTTTCCCCTGGACGGGAAGGTCGACGTGCCTGACACTCTCATCCCCTAGCTTGTCTCTGCCCGTGTCCACTGCGGTCTCCCTGTCTTGCGTCTTCACTCCGACCGTGGTGGCGAGTTTGCCTCAGGTGTCCTTGGTCGCTTCTGTCGTGCGGAGGGCATCACCCAGACGTTCACCCTGCCGGACTCCCCGCAGCAGAATGGGGTCACTGAGCGACGCATCGGTTTGGTCATGGAGGTGGCTCGCACCTCCATGATCCATGCTGGTGCACCCCATTTTCTGTGGCCGTTCGCCATGCGCTACGCTGCTCACCAGCTTAACCTGTGGCCGCACCCCAAGCGGCCGCAGGTTTCGCCGACCCTTCTTTGGACCGAGTCTCCTGGTGACGCGTCTGCGTTCCACATCTGGGGCTGCCTTGCTCACGTTCGTGCCTCTAGCATGGACAAGCTTACTGCCCGCACCCTTCCCTGTGTCTTCCTTGGTTTCCCCCTTGACGCGTCCGACTGGCACTTCTACCACCGCCGTCTCATCGGTTCTTTCACTCTCGCGACATCACCTTTGATGAGTCCGTCTCCTTCTACCGTCGCTTCCCTCACCGCGGTCCCCCGATCACCCCCCCCCTTGTTCCTGGTCACTCCTTCCCCGGTCGTCCCTGCCCCCCCCCCTCCCCCTCCCCGTCGTGCCCCCTCTGGTGTGTCATACGTCACCCCTCTCCCGTCGGTTGTCCCGGTCGAGTAGTCCTCTGACTCTGGTGGTACTGCGCCGCAGTCTTTGCCGTCTACCCCTCCCCCGGTGTCTCCCCCCCCCACAGCCTCTACAGCCGCCGTCGCCCCAGCCGTCACAGCCGTCGTCTCCACCGCCGTTGCCGCCGCACCCGTCGTTCCCGCTGCCGCCGCCGCCGCCGTCGCAGCAGCCGTTCATCGACTCTGGGGGTGCCCGAGTTGGGGTTTCGGGCTCTGGGGGTGTTTCTTCTAGGGGTGCCGGCGTGGAGTGTCCCGGAGGTAGCCGAGGAGCAGCTTGCGGTCCTGGTGTTGGTGTTGTGCCGCCGCCGCAGCAGTCCCTGCCTGTGTCAGCCCTTCGCCTACTCGGCCTTCCGACCCCTGACCATGCGTCCGTTCCTCTCCTGCCGTCTCCTCCTCTTCCTGTCTACGGCCCTGTGTTCCCTCCGCCGGACTCGTCTCCGGCTCGTCTCCCCCCTCGCTCCCCCCTTGTGTCCCCTCCTCTGTCTCCTGACCCGACGCCTCCGTCTCACGTCTGGTCCCGCCGTCCCTCCCGCGCTCGTCCTGTCTCCCCAGTCACGCGCTCTCACCCTATGTTGCTCCGTTCCCACGCGTCTCGTCCTCCCCTTCTACCGTCGCCTCCTCCATCCTCTCTTACCGTTGCGCCTCCTCCTCTGTCTGACTACCTTCGTGCCGCCCGTCCTCTTGTTCCTCGGGTCCTTGCCTCTCTCGTTACCGACCCGTCTGTTCCGGTCTCGTGTCTTGACGCTCTTGTCACTGCGGTCGCTGACTTCGCCTCTACCCGCCGCCTTGACTACGCCACCGCTCTGGTCTCTGACCCTGCCTGTCCTCCGTCTGTCGGGGGTGCTCCTACCCTCGGCAGTGACGTCCTGGAGGACCGCCAGTTTGAGCTTGCTTTCCTGTCCGAGGCTGCTCCCCATCTTTGTTCCATGCTGCTAGTCCCTAAGGGTGACCCAGATGCTTTCGACATCCAGACCCCTCGCACTTACGCTGAGGCAGTCTTGGGACCGTGGGCCTCCCAGTGGATAGCTGCCATGGAGTAGGAGATGGCATCTTGGAGATCCACCGGCACCTTCGTCGACGCAGTTCCCCACCCTAGGGTGAACGTAGTCAATGGTCGCTGGCTCTTCAAGGTGAAGCGCCCTCCTGGAGAGCCGCCTGTCTTCAAGGCGCGTTACGTGGCTAGAGGCTTCAGTCAGCGTGAGGGGGTGGACTTCTTCCAGACCTTCGCTCCGACCACGAAGATGACTACTCTTCGGGTTCTGTTACACCTAGCTGCTCAGCGTGACTACGAGCTTCACTCCCTCGACTTCTCCACTGCCTTCCTTCAGGGCAGCCTACACGAGCAGGTCTACTTGCGTCGCCCTCAGGGCTTTACTGGCACCTTCCCTCCTGGGACCCAGTGGCTTTTACGGTGTCCAGTCTACGGCCTGCGCCAGGCTCCCCGCAAGTGGCACGACACGCTGCGTGCTACCCTTGCTGACCTGCAGTTCTTTCCATCTTCCGCAGACCCCTCACTCTTCGTTCGTGCTGGCCAGACTCCGTTCTACATCCTTGTTTACGTGGATGATCTGGTCTTTGCCACACCAGACAGGGACGCACTGGCCTCCGTGAAGGCAGAGCTGCTGAAGAGACACACTTGCACTGATCTTGGAGAACTGCGCCGTTACCTTGGCTTGCAGATCTCCAGGGACAGAGCAGCGCGCACCATCACCTTGACTCAGTCACATTTGGTGCGCCAGATCCTTCAGAGGTTCGGCCTTCAGTTCTCTTCTGCACAGCCCACCCCTCTGCCTGTAGACCACAGACTCTCTGCTCCAGTTCCTGAGGAGTCAGTAGAGCCTAGTGGCCCTTACGCAGAGCTGGTGGGTTGCCTCATGTACCTGATGACTTGCACTCGCCCAGATCTCGCATACCCTCTCAGCATCCTGGCTCGTTTTGTGGCCACAGGCAGACACCGACCGCAGCACTGGTCTGCCGCTAAGAGGGTTTTGCGTTATCTTGCAAGTACACCGGGCATGGGGTTAGTGCTAGGAGGACGCAGGCCAGTGGTCCTTACTGGACACACAGACGCTTCTTGGGCAGAGGACGCCGAGACCCTCAGGTCTTCTCAGGGCTACTGCTTCGGCCTTGGTTCAGGTGCCGTCTCGTGGAGAGCTACCCGCTCCTCGTCTGTTGCCCAGTCCAGCTGTGAGGCCGAGATCTACGCCGGTGCCATGGCGGCACAGGACCTCCGCTGGCTGACCTTCTTGCTCACTGACTTAGGTGAGCGGCCTAGCTCTGCCCCGGTCCTGTACGCTGACAACAGGGCCATGATCCTCCTCTGTCAGGAGCCTCGACTCGAGGGCAGAGCGAAGCACATCCAGTTGTGGTACTTCCTCCTGCGTGAGCTACAGCAGCGCCGCCAGGCACGCGTAGTACACTTGGCCTCAGGTGCCAACACAGCTGATATCTTTATGAAGGCGCTTGTGCCTAAAGATCATCAGCGGCACTGTGTACAGCTCGGTCTAGTTCCTGTAGCCTCTCACTTGTTAGGGCCTTGACTTTGTACTGTCATATATATCTATATGGACTCAGACTGGACTTGTGTCCTTTTCCAGTGGCTGGACTAGTAGTGCCGCCCTGGTCTTGTTCTTGCCTTGCCTGTACTCCTTCTGACTGGTCTTTTTAGACCCTTGTCTCAGTGGCTGGACTAGTAGTGCCGCCCTGAGCTGCTTGTTCAGGACCTACCCCTATGCACATCTAGGGGGTGTGTCATACGTGTGTGTCAGTTATGTTTGTATAGACTGTATAGGGTCACCTCTTAGAGGGTACAACACTTAGGTATATTTCCTTGTACTCTCCTCCTACTCAATCATTATTCATTCAGTTTTAAGACGTGTGTCTCTCGTCTCTAGTCAACAGTTCTCACAACAAGGGGGCCTATAATCGAATAAAGCCTATATATCCCAATGCCCAAGTTAGAGCCCATGGGATTGGTAGTCCTATAGAGGGGCATCTATACGAGTGATTACAATACAACTTTGTAACACGAATTGTGGTGCAGGTTCAAGACGACGGGCTCGGCGCTCAATGTCGTGTCGCATATTGAGCTCGCGAACAGGGTTCTCGCTAAGTTTTAAGCTTGCTAAAAATCAGTAAGGGTTTCAAATTCTCGTCTGCCCATCATCATACGACCAAATTTTAGGGGTCTGTGCTTTTTAAAGAAACGTACACCACTGTATGAGTTTTTTTACGAAACTCACACGCACAATCAGGGTTAAGCCGATTGAGGGACTTTCCTACTTTTAGCGAGTGGGCAGGGTGTTTGAGCGTCTTCGCTGGCCCACAATAGCATGGGCCACTGGCCCGTGCTGGTTGGCACCCCACTGGTTGTGTCATGTTCTTCCTCGTGGCTTGGTGTTTTGCCACGCATGCGTTAGTCGCGGATAAGAGCGTGTTCCTATGGCCCTCTTATCAGGCAACCTCGAATTCCACTCGCCAACTCTTGTTTGCCAAATGTGGCTGTTGTGAATCAGGCAGCAAAAATTTTTCGTCGCGAAAAGTGAGTTGTCGATGGAGATCTTTACCATTCATCAACTAGAGATTTCTCAACTGTGTGTTGCGATTGCAACTTTCTTGCCAGTTCGGATCGAATTTAATTGGCTACACAAAAGTCTGGCCTCGTGCGCTTGTTCCCAGAAATCGCGACCAATTAGACTCACTTTCTACGAAATTATTTTCGCACCCAATTTGCCTTTCAGCTCAACATGTGAGTCTGATCAGAGGCAAGTCCGATAAGAGCTCCGTAGCAACACGCTTTGATCCCGACCTTGTCCCCATCGCAAAACAATACCCCAAAAATGTGGGTTGGGTATGGGAGGGACTTCATACAATTTATTTGGGGTGCGAGGGGTGTGGGAGGAGTGTACCTTGCTGTAGGGGCCAGCGGGAATTAGGTTGGGAACGCTGTACGAAGGAGCGTATCTGGTGTAGGGGAAGCTGGAAAAACCAGGTTATGGGTGGAGTTGGGGAGGGATCGAAACTAGTGTGGGGGACTTCCGAAAAAACCGGGTTGCGAGGGATGTTGGCGGAGGAATGTCTCTGGCATGAAGAACTTGACAAATCTGGGTCTGTGGGTCAATGGGTTAGTGGGCGAAATTGTCACTGTCAAATGAGAATATCCTCGCTATCTGAAATCTCAGATGAACCGCTGGACTGCAGTCGGTGAATTCAGACAAAACTGTATAACAAGTATGGACGTTCAGACGGAATATTTTACCCTGTTCAAAAATATTATGAATAGCAAAACTCGTTTCTGATTCTCAAACCATCAGAAGGTTTGCGTCTGCTATCAGAAACCCTACTTGGGAACAGACCCACGGTCACATTGAACCGAATGTAACCCCTCGTAGGGAATGACATTGATTTTTCAGTGTGTTTTGTTGAGATGGCACTTATGGGCCAGCAGCAGTGCCTTATCAAATATGAACATTGAAACACCATCACAAAAAAGTTCGGACCCGAATGTGTCCCAGATGTACCCCCAAAGTCACTTGCAGGTTCCGTTTGGGACATGTGCATCAGGACACATACAGGATCTAGGGTGGGTCAAGTTTAGGTTAAAAAAAAGCAGGCTACACGAGGGCCACTCGAGGGTTAGCTGTGGGGCAAGCATAGGCCATGGGAAGGACTATCGCGGGCCATCTACAAGTAAGTTGAGGGACATCTATGGGACAAAAACACCACAGTATATCCTCTATACAGTCAGGTTTTTTCTAGAGTGGTTCACAAGAGTAATACACTGTACATTCTGCACAACAATAATAAAGCATACAAGTGGTTTCATACAGATATGACATGTACTGCCATTACAATGGTAGAATGGCATGCGTGGGGATTTAAACAACACTCTAAATTCAAATGCAACTTCAAAATGAATAACTCCAATGGCCATATTGTCGCGATAAGCATTAGATTCAACGGCATTGTTGACAAGAAAAAAAAAAAAAAAAAAAAAAAAAGTACTGGTAAAGAAGGCGTTCATTGGTGATGCATGCTATCTTATAATAAAATCTAGAGCGATCAGAAGTTAGTCGCACAAGTTGGAAATGCAAACTGTGGTTTGGGTAAGATACCGCCTACAAGAAAAAAAATAAGGAAACCAACACATGTACACAACACGCCACTGCACGAATATACACAATAAGATTGTTGCATTGCGCTAGGAATTATGCAGAGGAAAAAGTAAGGTTGAGGACTGCTAGAAACCACCATAAAGCGAACAATAGTAGAAGCGAAATATGGAAAGAAAGAAAATAAAATAAAAACGCAGCTGACCAACGTTACCAGACGAGCGAAATTTAGCATCAATAATGCACTTACATGTCAAACATATATGCATATATTACTATAGGCTAGATAGGTGCGTACTCTAGAGAGTACAACCCCTTAGACAAAACCATGTAATATCTTACGTTCTACTCACAACTTCTACTCTGAGATGGTATCACGCGCTAGGTTAGGTCCCCTCCGCCCACCAGCGCTTCCGCTGAAGTCCTAGCCCTAGCCGCCCATTTCTAGCCACCCGAAACTAGCCGCCCGTCACTAGCTACCTGTTTCGAGTCACCCGTTTTGAGCTGCCCGTCGCCTAGCCATCCGTAGCCCCGTGCCCGCTGGCCCCGCGCTCGTCAGCCCGCGCACGCTGGCCTAGAGCTCGCTGGCTCCGCGCATGCTGGCCCCACACACACCTGCCCCGTGCTCGCCTTGTTAGTATGTCGAGAGGATGTGACTAAAGGAAAAATTCGAGGGTTACAAAGCTAGGACTGTACCCTCTAAGAACTGACCTATCTAAGGCTATAACAAATATCAACTAGCTAGCCTAGACAATTATATTTGTTGACACACCCCCTAGCCAAGATAGTAGCAGTTCATAACAAAAAAAAGTACACCAGGGCAGCACTACTAGTCTGACCTCTGGTGAGTGTAATAAGAAAACTCAGGGCAGCACTACTAGTCTGACCACTGAGACAAGAGGCCACAAGGCCAGCCAGCAAGTGTAGCAAGACAAGCGGGTATAGAACAACAAGTACAAGCAGGTATGGTATGACTCAGGATACAAGAAGTGGTGTTGCTACTGAGGCTAGACCAAGCTGAGTACAGAACCGCTGATGGTCACGAGGCGCAAGTGCCTTGGTGAAGAAATCAGCGATGTTGGCCTCTGGGCCAATTGTACTACACGAACCTGACCGCGCTGCTACAACTCGTGCAGCAGGAAGTACAGCATCCGGATGTGCTTCACCCTGCCCTCAAGCCGTGCCTCCTGACACAAGAGGATCATGGCCCTATTGTCAGCAAACATGACCTAGGCTGCTCACCTGAGTCAGTGAGCAAGAAAGACAGCTAGCAGAGCTCCTGAGCGGCTGTGGCCCCAGCGAAGAACTCTGCCTCACAACTGGACTGAGCTACAGATGACGACCTGGTGGACCTCCATGAGACTACACCAGCACCAAGACTAAAGCAGTAACCCTGAGACGACCTGAGTGTCTCCAAGTCGTCGGCCCACGATGCATCTGTGTGTCCAGTGAGCACCACTGGCTTCCGTCCTCCTAGCACAAGCCCCAGTCCTGATGTGCTCACCAAATACCGCAGTACCCTCTTGGCAGCCGACAAGTGGACTGGTCGGTGCCTGCCTGTCGCGACAAAGCGAGCCAGGAGACCAAAAGAGTACGCTAGATCTGGTCGAGTGCAGGTCATCAGGTACATGAGGCAACCCACCAGCTCTGCGTATGGACCACTAGCCTCGACCGGCTCAGCCGGAACAGGAGCAGAGAGCTTGTGATCCATAGGCAGGGGGTGGGCTGTGCTGACAACTAGAGACTGAACCTCTGGAGGATGTGCTGCACCATATGAGACTGGGAGAGCATGGTCAGACGAGCGGCAGAGTCACGAGAGTTCTCCTAGCCCAGATAGCGCCTCAGCTCCCCCAAGTCTGTACAGGTGTGTCTCCTAAGCAACTCGGCCTTCAATGAGGCCAGTGCAATTTTGTCGGGAGTAGCAAAGATAAGTTCGTCTACGTACACTAGAATGTAGAACGGTGTGTGACCCGTGCGAACAAAGATAGAGGGGTAAGCAGAGGACAAAAAGAACTGCAGCTCAGCAAGAGTGGTGTGAGGCAGGTCGTGCCAGTCACGGGGTGCCTGACGAAGGTCATAGACAGGACGGCGCAGGCTCCATTGGATCCCAGGTGGGAAGGACCCGGAGAAGCCTAGAGGACACTGAAGGTAGATCTGCTGGTGCAGACTACCCTACAGGAACGCTGTGGAGAAGTCAAGTGAGTAAAGTTCATAGTCACGCTGTGCGGCTATGTAAAGAAGGACCCGAAGAGTAGTCATCTTCGGGGTCGGGGAGAAGGTATGGAAGAAGTCCACACCCTCACGCTGACTGAAGCCTCTAGCCACGTAATGCGCCTTGAACTTCGGTGGCTCTCCAGGTGCACGCTTCACCTTGTACATCCACATGCCATCGACTACGTTCGCCCCAGGCGAGGAAACTGCGTCGACGTAGGTGCATGTGGATCTGTAGGATTGCATCTTAGCCTGCATGAACTGTATCCACTAGGCTGCCCAGGGCCCCGACACCGCCTCAGCGTAAGAGCGTGGAATAGGGATGTCGAGAGTGTCTGGGTCGCCCTCTGGGGATACAAGCATGGAGCCGAGATGGGAAACAGCGGCAGCAAGGTAGGCCAACTCGTACTGCCAGTCCTCTAAACCCAAAGACCAGAGCGGTAGTGTAGTCAAGGCGGTGGCTATGAGCAAAGTCAGCGATAGCAGCGACAAGCGCAGAGACAGACTCAAGAGGAGCAGTAAATTCAGTGACAAGCGACGCAAGCAGGCGCGAGAGGACTGGACGAGCAGTGCGAGCAACGTCAAAGCGAGGAGGGGAGGACAACGGAAGCGACGACAGGGGAGGCAACGGGAGGACTCTGACAGGAGGAGCACGTGAACGAAGGACCATAGGGTGGACACTAGGACGGGGAGAGACAGGACGAGCACCAGAGGGGCGACGGACCCAGTAGGGAAGAACTGGGGACTGGGGACGAGGGGGGACGGGGGACAAGTCAGGGGTTAGAGGGGAGCGCAGGGGAAAACGAGCCTGAGAGGAGTCTGGAGGAGGAAACAACGGGTCGTAAATAGTTTCACACACCAGAGGGGAAACGGGCGAGCGGATAAGGGAACCTAGAGCAAGACCAAGGAGACGAAGGGCAGACTGCGGCTGCTCCTGCTGCGGCGGCTGCGCCTGCCGCTGTGGCTGCTGCTGCGGCTGCAATTGCTCCCTGTCCTCTCCAGGACCTCCAGCGGCACCGCGGCTGCCACCGGCATGCCACGAAATAGCACCCCCAAGACGAGCACCCTCGGACGCACCACCCACATAACCAGCATCCCCGGAGTCAGCACCCCTGGAACTCGCAACCCCCGAACCACCACCCAAACAGTCAGCACCCCCAAAACTCAAGCCCTCAGAACCAGCACTCCCAACACCAACAACACCAAAACCAGCACCCCCAACACCAACACTGCCAACACCAGCACTTCCAGAACCAGCACCCCCAGAGCCCATTGCTCCCTCCTGCTGCTGCTGCTGCTGCTGCGGCTGGTGAGTCTCCTGCGGCGACGGCTGCTGCTGCTGAGGCAAGGGAGGAGGCGGCGGAGGTGCTTTGTGTACCGAGGCTGGGGGAGGCGCCACAGGGATAGCAGGCGCACCCCCAGCAGCTGGGCCCCCAGAGTCATCCGACTCCCCCACTAGCGCAACCGAGGGGAACTGAGTGGCGTGGGAGACACCTGATTGGGCCGGGCGGGGCGGAAGGGGTGCGGCAGGCGGGGAAGGGACAAGGAAGAGAGGAGGAGGAGGCACAGAAGTGCTACGGTGCAGGAAGCACCGGTAGTAGGGGAACATCTCGTCAAAGGTAACGTCACAAGAGTGGTAAAAGAGATGGTGTGAGGGGTGGTAGAACAGCCAATCAGGGGCGTCAAACGGAAACCCCAAGAAGACACAAGGAAGGGTGCGGGCTGAGAGCTTGTCCGCGCGAGTGTCGCGGACGTGAGCAAGGCTGCCCCAGACGTGGAACGCAGATGCGTCACCAGGAGACCTGGTCTAGAGGAGGGTCGGCAAAACCTGTGGCCGCTGGGAGTGCGGCCACAAGTTAAGCTGGTGAGCAGCGTAGTGCACGGCGAACGGCAACAGAAATGTGCACCGGCGTGGACCATGGAGGTGCGAGCTACCTCCATGATCATGCCGATGCGTCGCTCAGCAACCTCATTCTGCTGTTGGGATTCCGTCAGTGTGTACGTCAGGCGGATGCTCTCCGCACGACAGAGTTGTCCTAGAGTGCCAGAGGCAAACTCGCCACCATGGTCAAAGTGTAAGCGACCTACAGGCAGGCGGTGGTGGGTGCAAACAACAAGAAACCACGGGAGGAAAATGGAAGGCACATCGGCCTTCCGCTCCAATGGGAACACTGTGGTGAAGCGCGAGAAGTCGTCAACGACGACTAGAAAGTAGTGCTCCCGACTAAGACCAGGGACCAGGGTAGGGCCCCAGACGTCCATGTGCAGCATCTGTAAAGGCGCTGTGGTAGGGGGAAACGAGGAGGAGTGAGGGGTGGTGCACTACCGGCCCTCAACGCAGGAGGTGCACAGGGGCGCTACCAAAGTAGGCAGGGTGGGAAACGACGTAGTGAGACTAGTGTCTAGACCGTGCTGGGACATGTGCCTAAGACGCGGGAGTGCAGGATGATGTACGTGCGACAGCTGTGGCGGAGGAGTATGCTAGTGCGACGCGGACATGCGCAGGAAGCGGGGTGAGAGCAATACTGTCTCTAAAGAAGCCACGAGATGCGCCCGAGTCAAGGATAAAGGAGAGGGCCGCCTTAGGAGGGGCAAGGGAGGAGCCTAGTGGACACGTAGTAGAGGCTCCTAGACTAGACACAGTGGTGGGGCCTAGACCCCTAGGCCCCCGGTCCTCCAGAGAAACCACACTGGCCCCAGGGCAGTGACCGCCCCGGGGCCGCACCTCTTGAGCCTCCACCTTGCCTAGAACCGCCAAGACCCCACTGCGGCTGCTGTCGCTGCTGCTGCTGCTGCCGTCACTACTGCTGCTGCTGCTGCTGCTGCGGTACTGGCCAGAGAGCCCGGAATCAGATGTCTAGGTTGTGGAGCTAGAAGCCAATGAGGTAACTTATGTGATCCTCTAGGAGCGTGGAGTCTAGGTGCGGGCTCACGAGCTGTAGATGGTAAGCGAGAAATCGGAGAGCGGAGGGAAGTGCCCGGTGGTCTGGCCGAGGGACTGATCCAAACGAGGCCATCATGCCGAGGCCAGAGCAGTGGCAGGGAGCACAAGGCTGGTAGCAGCAGCGGCTAGTGATAGTAAGATGGCAGCAGCGGCTAGCTGGTGGCTGACGGTAGGCTAGGAGCTGCTAGGAGGAGTGGGGAGCAAACAAGGAGGAAGTACGCACGAGAGGATCTACTAGGAGCAGTACGCCAAGGAGCTAGCTAGGAGGCACTATGACTGGTGGCACAGGACGAAGGACAGTCCACAGGGCATGGGGGACTCACGTGGCAGGCGGCCGACTGGTGACTGGCGCCTGGCGGCCGACTGCCGATGGCGGCTGGTGGTCAGCGGCTGGCCGCGAGTGGTGGCAGCTGGCGGCTGACAGCTGAGGGTCGGCGGTCGGCTGCTGGGGGCTGGTGACTGGTGCTGGCGGCTGGTGGCCGGCTGCTGGAGGCCGAAGCTGACGGTGGGCAACTGCAGTGGCAACAGGAGTAGCAGTGGCGGCTGCAGAGGCAGCGGCGGCTGTAGCGGCAGTGGCGGCAGCGGCTGCAGTGGCGGCAGCAGTGGCTATGGTAGTGGTGACTGCAAGGACAGTGGACGGCAGTAGGCGGCAGCAGGCGGCAGCGGGCGGCAGCGGCAGCGGGTGGTGACGGCGCCGGGCCAGCAGTGAGGTTGGCTAGCGGCAGGAGCTCTGCGAGCTGGCTAGCGGAGGTGGCTGCGTAACTACGGGCGAGCCGTGGCAATGGTGATTGCAAGGGCAGCAGCTGTAGCAGCAGTGGCGGTAGCGGCAGCGGCAGTGGCAGCAACGGCAGTGGGAGGAGCAGCGGCAGCGGCAAGAGCAGTGGCAGCGGTGGCTGCAGCGGCAGTGGCGGCAGCAACAGGAGCAGCTGCAGCAAGTGCTGCAGCGGCAGTAGTAGTAGCGGGAGGGGTGGCTGCTGGCGGCTGCTAGCTGGCAGGCCAGCGGCGAGGTGGCTGAGGGCTGCTGGCGGCTGCTGGCTGGCGCTGGTGGCTGGCGCTGGTGCTGGAAGCTGATTGCTAGTGCTGGCGGCTGGCTGCTAATGCTGGCAGTTGGCTGCTAGTGCTGGCAGCTGGCTGCTAGTGCTGGCTGCTAGTGCTGGCGGCTGGCTGCTAGTGCTGGCAGCTGGCTGCTAGTGCTGGCTGCTAGTCCTGGCTGCTAGTGCTGGTGCTGACAGCTGGCGGTAAGTGCAGCTAGTGCTGCTGGCAGTGGCAGCTGGTGGTTAGCGGAGGCAGTTGGCGTTGGGCGCTAGGGGCCAGCGGCGAGGTGCTCACGGCAAGCTGCCGGCTGGCGCTGGCAAGCTGGCTGGTGCCGGCGAGCTAGCTGGCGGTAAGCTGCTGGCTAGTGCAGGCAAGCGGCGGGCTGGCGCTGGCGAGCTGGCACTGGCGTGCTGGCGCTAGCGAGCTGGCGCTGTCGGCTTCGGCAGCGGCTGCAGTGGCAGTGGCAGCTGCAGTGGCAGTGGTGGCGGAGGCAGCAGGCGGGCTAGCAAGCGAGCAGGCAAGCGGGCGAGCAGGCAAGCAGGCGAGTAGGCATGAGGGCGAGCAGGCAAGCGGGCGAGTCAACAGGCTGGCGAGCAGGCAGGCTGGCAAGCAGGCGGGCTGGCGAGCAGGCGAGCGGGCGAGCAGGCGGGCTAGCAAACTAGCGGGGGAGGGGTGGGGTGGGCTGGTGCTGGCGAGCGGTGGCAAGCGGCGGGCTGGCCCCGCCAAGCGGGCTAGCGCTGGCGAGCTGGCTGGCGTTGGCAAAACGGCGCTGGTGCTAGCAAGCGCAGTCTAGCTGGCGAGCATGCGAGCTGGCGCGGGATAGCGCTGGCCGTCGAGAAACTGCAAGCGAGCCGTGCTTGGGAGGGGCGAGTGACGAAATAGCGAGGGGCGGAATGCCTACAAAGGAAGGCGCTGGCAGGCGCGGGCCAGCGGCGGGTGGCGTGGGCTACGCGACGAATAGGGGAGCGTGGGGTGGGGACAAGCTACGAGGCGCACTGTTAGGGGCGAGGCGTACTAGGCTAGGGCGTGCTAGGGCGGAGGCATGAGGAGAGGGCAAGACCTAGCTCCAGATGCCATGTAAGGATATCGAGAGGATGTGACTAAGGGAAAAAAGTCGAGGGTTACAAAGGTAGGACTATACCCTTTGAGAATTGACCTAACTAAGGCTATAACAAATATAAACTACCTAGCCTAGACAATTATATTTGTTGGCACGCCCGCCCCACGCCCGCTGGCCCCGATTTCGCCCGCCCCATGCCCGCTGGCCCCATTTTCGCCAGCCCAGCGCCTGCTGGCCCCGAATGCGCCAGCCCTACGCCAGCTGGCCCCGCATTCGCCAGCCCCTCACCGCCAGCCCCTTGTCCCGCTGGCCCCGATTTCGCCCGCCCAGCGCCTGCTGGCCCTGCTTTCACCAGCCCCGCGCCCGCTGGCCCCTACTGCGCCAGCCCCTCGTCAACAATCCTGTGTCCCGCTGGCCCCGCGCCTGCTGACCCTGCGACCATCAGCCCCGCGCCCGTCAGAACCGCGCCTGTCAGCCCGGCTCCTGCTGGCCCCAGCGCCCTCCTGCCCCGCACCTGCTGGCCCCATGCCCGCCAGCCCTGCGCATGCTGGCCCCGCGCCCGCCAACCTTTCGCCTGCTGGCCCTCCGCCGGCAGCAGCTCCGCCGGTCCCGGCCTGCCCTGTCCCTTCCTACCGCCGAGCCGCGCCGACCCGCCGACCTTGGCTCCTCCTCCGAGCCGGCGCTCCTGCCGGCCGTCTTCACCAGTCTCCACCGCACTCCATCGCTCTCCGCTGCACTCTGCCACACTCCACTGCACTCCACCGCTCTCCACCGCACTCCACCGCCCTCCACTGCACTCCACCGCTCCCCACTGCTCTCCCCCGCCCTCCTCTGCACTTTTCAGCGGCAGTCAGCTGTTGCAGCCATGGTGATGGCGGACTCTCTGCTCCGCCTGGGCGCGGAGGGTTGGGCCGTTGAGTTTGAGGCGTGGCTCGTCGACCTCCACCGCCAGCTGACCGGGCAGCGCTAGGAAGGCCACTCCCTTGCCGTCCATGTTGACGGTAAGCTCCCTTGCCCTGCCCTGCCTGCTGCCCTCCCTGACGCCCCCACGTCTGCTGAGCGTGAGGCTTTTGTCGTTGCTGAGCTTGCCTGCGGTGACTGGGACTCGCGCGATGTCGTTGCTCAGCTTGCCATTAGTCACGCCCTCCCCCTGTCTGAGCGTCCCTGCTTTACCGATATCGCAAATGTCAAGGAATACTTAGATGCCGTCATCGCGCGCTATTCCACCCCCGCCTCAGCCTCTGCTGGCCGCCTGATCCTCCCCATGCTGTTCCCTGACCTTGCGTCCTTCCCCATTATATATGACCTTGCCACTCACCTCCGCGCACTGGAGACCGACCTACCGCGCCGGTAGCACTGAGGCACAGCTCACTGCCTTCCCGCCACCGCTCTGCGCTACCCTTTACCTCATTGTCACACGCCTGCGTGACCTCCTAGCCACTGCCTGCGACCATTTCCTTAGTCAGCACCCAGGTGATCTCACCCTCACTGCCTTTGTTACCGCCTTGTCTGTGACAGAGACCCGCCAGTGCACTATCGCTCAGTCTAGCGGTACTATGCCGGTCCCTATCTTCCAGGGCTATGCTCCCTCCCAGTGCACTTACTCTGACGTTTCTGCCACTGTCGCTGAGACAGCCTCTACTGCTGAGACCGCCACGGCGGTCTCAATGCAGCAGCATCCAGGTAAGGGCCGTCGCCCCAAGGGGGGACATGGCGGAGGGAAGGGTGGTGGGGGTGGTGGAGGTGGGGGCGGGAACGGTAGTGCAAACAAGGGGACCAGTGCTGGTGCCCCGGAGCAGCCTCAGCAACAGCAGCCGCAGCAGCAGCCGCCTCCGCAGCAGCCGCAGCCGCAGTAGTCGCAGCCGCAGCAGCAGCCGCCGTGGTGGCCTGGTGGTGCTGGTAGTGGTGGTCGTGGTGGTGTGCCGCGCAGCTCGGTGTCGGGTGGCAGCTCCAGTGTGGTCACCTGCCAGTACCAGCTTCAGACCGGCCCCCGCCGCGGCACCGTCTGCGACCATCCCGGTCACACCGCCGCCCGCTGCTATCGTCGCCTCGACGACCTCTTCCGTCTCTGCTTTGGTCCCACGTCGGACCCTTCGTACTGGTACGCCCTGGTGCGCCTCCATGTGCGTGTCTTTGAGCTTGACATGGATCAGATTAGGAGTGCTATGTATGTGATGTATGCTGATGACTCTAGTGAAACTGGACCCTATTATCCGATGTTGCCTAATGTAGGTGTGTCCACTTAGTATAGCCTAGTTTCCCCTGCTGCATCAGGCATGGGGTCGCTGAGCGACGCATCGGTTTAGTCTTGGTGATTGCTCGTACCTCCATGTTCCATGCCAGTGCACCCCATTTTCTGTGGCCGTTCGCTGTTCGCTAAGCCACTCACCAGCTTAACCTGTGGCCGCACTCCCATTAACTGCAGGTTTTGCCGACCCTTTACTAGACCGGGTTCCCTGGTGACGCGTCTGCGTTCCACGTCTGGGGCTGCCTTGCTCACGTTCGTGCCTCCGGCACGGACAAGCTGACTGCCTGCACCGTTCCTTCTATCTTCCTTGGTTTCCCTCTAGACGCGACTGACTGGCACTTCTACCACCCGGTTCACCGGTTCACTCTCGTGACGTCACTTTTGACGAGTCTATCTCCTTCTACACCCCCTTTCCCCACCGAGGTCTCCCGGTTGCCCCGCCCCTATTCGTGGTCCCCACTCCCCCGGTAGCTCCTGCTTCTCTTCCTCCCCGTCCTTCCCCGCCTGGTGTGTCTCACTTCACTCCCCTCCCATCCGTTGTTCCGTTGGAGGATTCAACTGATTTCGGAAGCCCCGCGGCTTCGGCTTCGCTGCCTATCTCCGCCCCGGTGTCTCCTCCTCCTCCTCTGCCGCCACCGTAGCAGCCGCCATTGAGGAGGGTGCAAGTCCTGGGGGTACTATCCTGGCTTGTCCCAGCGGTCCTGGGGGTGGCACCGGTGCTGCAGAGGGTTCTCGTCCTAGGGGTGCTTGTTCTGGGGGTGCTAGTCATAGGGGTACTTTCGTGGCTTGTACTGGCGGTCCTGGGGATGGCACCGGTGCTGGAGAGGGTTCTCGCTCTGGGAGTGATATTGTGGAGCATCCCCGAGGTAGCCGTGGTGCAGGTGGAGGTTCAGGTGTCAAAGAAGCAGCAGCAGTCGCCACTGGTGTCCGCCCTTCGCCTCCTCAGTCTTCCCTCCCCTGCCCGCTTGCATGCGCCTCCCCCGCCTATCTACGCCCCTGTGTTTCCTCAGCCGGACTCGTCTCTGGCGTACTTTCCCCCGCGTTCTCCTACCGTGTCTCCTCCTATGTCTCCTAACCCCACGCCTTTGTCCCACTTTTGGTCTCGCCGTCCCTCCCGTGCTCATCCTGTCTCTCTTGTCTAGCGCTCTCACCATATGTTGCTTCACTCCCACGTGTCTCATCCTCCCCTCCTCCCGTTGCTACCATCAGTGACTACACCACCGCTCTGGTCTGTGTCCCTGCCCATCCTCTGTCCGTCAGGGGTGCTCCTGCCCTTGGCAGTGACGTCCTGAAGGACCAGCACTATGAGCTTGCTTTCTTGTCCGAGGCTGCGTCTCATCTCTGCTCCATGCTCCTAGTCCCTGAGGGTGACCCAGACACCTTTGACATCCCGACCCCTCGCACTGACTCTGAAGTGATTGGTCGCGCAAAAACGCCCGATTATGCGCGACATCGTATCTGGGTCTTATGACTGTACTAACTGCTGCCACCAATTATGAGAGTCCGACCCCGTTACACCACTAGTCCCTCTTCCCTATCTCCTTTCTATCTCATCTCTCCTTTTATCCCATCTAATTTGGTTCCCTATTCCCTATTTTCCCATTATCTTTTGGTTTATCCGTTATTAGAATTATATCACCGACCAGGCTCGGGATGTACTGGCGCGCTATGTCTAGCGTAATCCTGTCGTAATCCCTTAAAGCCAATAGCCTCGCGTGGCTATACCCAGGGTGATTCTATTTTCTAGAAGGGTCTATTCCCTTTGGATAGGATAAACCTGGTTACCTAATGTACTCTGGAAGTATAAAAGCGCCTTGTATTCATCAATAGTGCAATCTTTCCACGACGCATTCGATCCTGTACGCATACGACTCGCGGCGACACTGATGCGAGGGCCGGCACTCGTGTGGATCGACGGCAACAGTACTTTCATCCACGGCGAAGCCACGTGGCAGCAATTCCGCACCGACGTGCTGAAACGTTTCGAGCTGATAAATTCGGGTTTCCTTGCCCAGGAAAAAATTCATCGACATCGACAGTTCGGGAGTGTACGGCAGTACACGCAACAGATGGAGGAATTTTATAACCGCATTCCCGACCTGACCGAAGGGGAAAAATTGCAGTCATATCTCGCCGGGCTGAAGACCGAAGTCAAACGACAAGTGGCAGTGACAAACTACGCGAGCTACAGTGACGTCGTATCGGCCGCGGAACGCTTCGACATGGTCAACGCCGGGACACGACGGGCGCACGTCGGTAGTACACGACAGGGCGACCGCTCGGCTCACACCACGTTCGCCGACCCGATGGAAATCGACAGGTTCAACGGGCGGCCACGTCCGAAAAACACCAACTACACGTGTGATTTCTGCGGGGTGCCGGGCCATCGAATCTTCGACTACAACAACATGAAGACCGCACGCGCTGAGTATCAGACACGCAACAGTGGCGGAAATCCTTTGGCCAATCAGTGATTGCGGATCTAGCTGGCGAAAAATAAAGGATCCGAAAGCGGCCGCGGACTTCCGGAAAAATCAACTTCGACGCAGCTGATTCTACGCGAACAGGAGAAAATGATGGGGAAAAATCTCCACCCCACGACTAGTCTTCGCCAGAGGAAATCGCCGAGGAAAAATCTAACTCCGCGAAAAAAGACTCTGCCGAGACGGGGAAACTTCTGGAAGACCCAAGAAATTATAAGGATTCGTTAAAGTTATCTTATAAAGATGCTTTAATGAAAACTTGTAATTTTCGAGGGGCTAGAGCCTTGGAGAAATTTCGGGAGGGACTCCAACAGAAGCAGAAAGTTGTGGAGATCATACCGGTACCGGAGACCTTGGGGACCAAACTAAGGAGTGTGGAAAGAAGCCGACCTTTCCACGGAGTTAACGTCATCTCCCGACACCAGCCCACAACGACTACCCGTTCCCCAGGGAAGACGTCGGTGGAGCTGAAGCAGCTCAAAAGGAAGCTAGGGGTCTACAGGAAGCTGCAAAAACCCCCAACGCCTTCTTCGGATATATCCAACTCGGCAACTTCGTCAACGACACGAATAGTCGTCACAGAAAATCCGGGCCCTGGAGAAGAGCCTTTCTCCAAGCAGCCACGGCCAGCTGCCAGCTCAGGAGTAGGAAGCAACGAATATTGGGATGTACCCTATGATCCCATCAATGAAACAACTTTTGGGTAATCCGAGCAACGCCCGCCCCTTGTGCTCGAGGTCATCTGCAAAGGACGATGCCTCCAAGCACTCGTGGACAGCGGAGCATCGCACACAGTCTGCGACAAGGCAGTAATCGACCGACTTCGGGAAGAGTACAAGCCTTCAGGATTCTCTGCAACGATGGTGGACGGAAGCAAGTTACCAGTATACGGCGAAGCAGTGTTACACCTACAAATTGGACCACTGCGCTGGAGACCTGCACTCCCCATCACCAACATCAAAGGGCTTGACTTGATCTTCGGGCTAGACTTCCTGAAAAGATTCAACCCCGAGATCAACTGGGTAAATCACACCGCAAGCATCTACAACAATGGAAGGAGAGTCCAACTACCCAACTGGGACGATACAGGAGATATCCCAGTGGAGACACTCGCACAATTCAAGAAGGACGCGAAGCGAACCGACACCGGGTTCCTGGCGATAGCAACAGAAGTAGAAACCGACGGAGAGAAGACCTCGGAACCTCCAGGAAATATCAAGGAATTGCTGAAGGAGTTCCAAGACATTCTCCCCGACGACCTTCCGAACGAGCTACCGCCATACCGAATGCATCAACACGAGATAGTGGAGGAAACAGGTTCGAAGCCGACCTTCCGAGCACCATATCGGCTCAGCCCTACTGAGCTAACCGACATGAAAAAACAGATCGAGTATCTCTTCGCCAAAGGGCTCATCCGACCATCCACTTCGCCATACGGTGCCCCAGTGCTCTTCACACCGAAACCGGACGGAAGCCTGCGCATGTGCATCGATTACCGAGCTCTCAACAAGCAGACCATCAAAAATAAATATCCGATACCAAGAATCGATGACCTGCTTGACCAGCTTCGAGGAGCTGCAGTATTTTCCAAACTGGATCTGCGGTCCGGATACTGGCAGATACGAATGGCGGACAACTCCATCCACAAGACGGCCTTCCGAACTCGGTACGGATCGTAAGAGTATTTTGTCATGCCGTTTGGACTCACCAACGCATCGGCAACATTCCAAGCCGAAATGAACCACATTCTACGCCCACTTTTGGACGAGTGCGTGGTGGTGTACTTGGACGACATCCTCATCTACTCGCACGACATGAAGCAGCACGTCGAACACCTGCGACGTGTCTTCGAAATTCTTCGACGGGAACGGTTCTACGTCAAATTGTCCAAGAGCGAATTTGCCCTTGAGAAGGTCCAATTCCTAGGACACATGGTGAGCGCTCAAGGAGTTCACGTCGACCCCAAGAAAATCGAAGTCGTACGTACGTAGAAGACACCCGAGAACGTGAAGGAGTTACAGCAGTTCCTTGGCTTCGCTAACTACTACAATAGGTTCGTGCCACAGTACGCGAAGATTGCCGCGCTACTCACGAATCTGCTGAAGAAGAACACGCCCTATAAATGGGAGCCGAAGCACCAGCAAGCCGTGGAGCAGTTGAAAAAAGCACTCACGTCCGCACCAGTACTCATCTTGCCAAATCCCGAACGCGACTACGTCATCGAAGTTGACGCCAGCGCCCAAGCAGTGGGAGCAGTCTTGATGCAAGACCAGGGGAATGGACTGCTTCCAATCGCTACCTCAACAAGAAATTACACGGGGCAGAACTCAACTACCCGATACATGACAAAGAGGCCCTTGCTATCGTCATCGCCTTCAAAGCGTGGAGATGTTATCTCGAAGGACGACGAACAACCGTCTATACCGACCACTGTAGCCTTGAATATTTGAAGACACAACCCAACCTTTCCAGGCGACAGGTCCGGTGGATCGACTTCCTCAAGACGCACTTCCACTACGACATCGTGTACAAGCCCGGCCACAAAAACAAACCAGACGCCCTTAGCTGGCCTGCACATGTTGCCGCCATTCAGGTCGAAGGGATGAATCCACTAATCAAGGGACTCTTCACACACGGATACACCATCGACCTCGAAATTCCCTTGGCAAGAAAGCGACATCTGCTCCAGTGGGACAATGACATCGCGTACCGGAAAGGATCAACGAAAATCTGGGTACCCAATTACCCTCCTTTGCGCCAGTTCATACTCGAAGAATACCACGACGTCCTCTACGCCAGACACTTCGGTAGCAACAGGACGCTGACCGGCATTGCAAATCACTACTACTGGCCGCACTTGGCAGAAGATGTTCAAAAATTTGTCACCTCATGTGATACATGTCAACGGATGAAGAACAGCAAGCAGAAGAAGGCAGAACTACTGCAGCCTCTTCTTGTCCCAGAACAACCATGGCAAGTAGTTAGCCTAGATTTCATCACCGGATTACCACCTATCACCAGCGGTCATGACGCAATCCTTGTCGTTATTGACAAGTTCTCCAAAATGGGACACTTCATCTCGACACACACGACAGCACGCACCGAAGATACAGCACAACTCTTCGTTCGATACATCATCTCACAGCATGGCATTCCAACCACACTCATCTCCGACCGAGACCCCAAGTTCACCAGCAAGTTCTAGAAGGAGCTTATGTCTCTACTCGGGACCAAACTCGCCATATCATCCGCTTACCATCCGCAGACAGACGGACAGACCGAGCGCCTCAACCAGATTGTTGAGCAACTCCTCCGAGCAGCTTGCAAGGACGAGATCTCCAAATGGGACTTGCACCTGCCCGTTCTAGAGTTTGCCTACAACAACGCCACACATGCCGCTACTGGACAGACGCCGTTCTTCCTCTGCTACGGACGCCACCCACTCACACCACAGAAACCGACACCATCTACTACAGTCCAACCTGCACACGATTTCATCACAACCATGCATCAGCTTTGGGATCGAACCCTCAAGCGCCTCCTTGACATTCAGCAGCAACAGAAGCGCCAGGCCGATCGCCATCGCAACGACGACACCATCACCATGGAAGACCAGGTGCTCCTCGACACCCGCAACCTTGACATCAGCCATCTTCCATCTAAGCTTCGACCTCGTTTCTGCGGGCCTTTCCTCGTTGAAGCCTAGGTCACTCCTGCTACCTTCCGCTTACGCCTGACAGCTACCTGGAAGATGCACAACGCCTTCCATGTCCAACTTCTGAAGCCCTATCGGGATCCGAATACGATCTTCGTCAGACGCCAACCGCCGCCGCCGCCACCCGTCCTCGTCCAGAATGAACCCGAGTATGAGGTCGAGTCCGTGCTTGCCCACCGCCGTCGTCGGAATGGCACCGTGGAGCTTCTTATTCGTTGGAAGGGTTATGATCCTTCTGAGGACAGTTGGGTACCTGAGACCGACATGGGTAACGCTCGTCGTCCTCTGCATGACTACCTTGTCAAGCAGGGTGTTACTTCTACCACCCAGTTTTGAGGGGGGGAAGTGTGAGAGTCCGACCCCGTTACACCACTAGTCCCTTTTCCCTATCTCATTTCTATCGCATCTCTCTTTTTATCCCATCTTATTTGGTTACCTATTCCCCATTTTCCCATTATCTTTTGGTTTATCCGTTATTATAATTATATCACCGACCAGGCTCGGGATGTACTGGCGCGCTATATCTAGTATAATCCTGCCGTAATCCCTTAAAGCCAATAGCCTCGCGTGGCTATACGCAGGGTGATTCTATTTTCTAGAAGGGTCTATTCCCTTAGGATAGGATAAACCTGGTTGCCTGATGTACTCTAGAAGTATAAAAGCGCCTTGTATTCATCGATAGTGCAATCTTTCCTCGACACATTCGATCCTGTAACACCAATCCACATAGCAGGGGGACCGCATTTCGGATGTTCTGCGAATCTTCGACGACGAGGTTGTAGTCGTAAAAAACTTTCAGATGGAAGATACATCCGGTGACGGACAAACTGTCTCGTTTGCTTGGGTCGAACGTGGTCGGCCTCTGGGTCTTGACAATTATGGGCGTCACGTTGATATTTGCAGTTTGCAGGCCGGCGGGAGAGGTAATTTGGGGCGGCAGGTTGACATTCGTCCCTTCGCTAACTTCTGTTCGTCTAATGATCGGTGGCGGGTTGTTCGTATCAGAATTGAGAATTGAATGTTAGATAGAAAGAGAGTACACAAGGATATACCTCAGGGTTGTACCCTCTAAGAGACTACCCTATACAGTCTATACAAACATGACAAGTACACATGTTTGACACACCCCCTAGACTGCATAGCGGAATGTCCTAAACAAGCAGCTCAGGGCGGCACTACTAGTCCAACCTCTGAGACAAGGGTCTGAGAGACCAGTCAGAAGGAGTACAGACAAGGCAAGAGCAAGAGCAGGGCGGCACTACTAGTCCAGCCACTGGGAGAGGACACAAGTCCAGTCTGAGTATACATATAAACGACAACACAAAGTCAAGGTCCTAGCAAGTGAGAGGCTACAGGAACTAGACCAAGCTGTACACAGTGCCGCTGATGATCTTTAGCCGCAAGCGCCTTCGTAAAGATATCAGCTCTGTTGGCACCTGAGGCCAAGTGTACTACGCGAGCCTGACGTCGCTGCTGTAGCTCACGCAGGAGGAAGTACCGCAGCTGAATGTGCTTCGCTCTGCCCTCGAGTCGAGGCTCCTGACACAGGAGGATCATGGCCCTGTTGTCAGCGAATAGGACCGGGGCAGAGCTAGGCCGCTCACCTAAGTCACTGAGCAAGAAGGTCAGCCAGCGGAGCTCCTGTGCCGCCATGGCACCAGCGTAGATCTCAGCCTCACAGCTGGACTGCGCAACAGACGAGGAGCGGGTAGCTCTCCACGAGACGGCACCTGAGCCAAGGCTGAAGCAGTAGCCCTGGGTAGACCTGAGTGTCTCGGCGTCGTCTGCCCATGAAGCGTTTGTGTGTCCAGTAAGGACCACTGGCCTACGTCCTCCTAGCACTAACCCCATGCCCGATGTACTAGCAAGATAACGCAGAACCCTCTTAGCGGCAGACCAGTGCTGCGGTCGGTGTCTGCCTGTGGCCACAAAACGAGCCAGGATGCTGAGAGGGTATGCGAGATCTGGGCGAGTGCAAGTCATCAGGTACATGAGGCAACCCACCAGCTCTGCGTAGGGGCCGCTGGGCTCTACCAACTCCTCAGACACTGGAGCGGAGAGCCTGTGGTCTACAATCAGAGGGGTGGGCTGTGCAGAAGAGAACTGAAGGCTGAACCTCTGAAGGACCTGGCGCACCAAGTGTGACTGAGTCAGGGTGATGGTGCGCGCAGCTCTGTCCCTGGAGATCTGCAGGCCAAGGTAACGGCGCAGTTCTCCAAGGTCAGTGCAGGTGTGTCTCTTCAGCAGCTCTGCCTTCACGGAGGCCAGTGCGTCCCTGTCTGCTGTGGCAAAGACCAGGTCGTCGACGTAAACAAGGATGTAGAACGGAGTCTGGCCAGCACGAACGAAGAGTGAAGGGTCTGCGGAAGACGGAAAGAACTGCAGGTCAGCAAGCGTAGCACGGAGAGTGTCGTGCCACTCACGGGGAGCCTGGCGCAGGCCGTAGATGGGGCGCCGCAGGAGCCACTGGGTCCCAGGAGGGAAGGTGCCAGTAAAGCCCGGAGGGCGACGTAGGTAGACCTGCTCGTGTAGGCTGCCCTGAAGGAAGGCAGTGGAGAAGTCGAGGGAGTGAAGCTCGTAGTCACGCTGAGCAGCTAGGTGTAACAGAACCCGAAGAGTAGTCATCTTCGGGGTCGGAGCGAAGGTCTGGAAGAAGTCCACCCCCTCGCGCTGACTGAAGCCTCTAGCCACATAGCGCGCCTTGAAGACAGGCGGCTCTCCAGGAGGGCGCTTCACCTTGAAGAGCCAGCGGCCATCGACTACGTTCACCCCAGGCGGGGGAACTGCGTCGACGAAGGTGCCGGTGGATCTCCAAGATGCCATCTCCTGCTCCATGGCAGCTATCCACTGCGAGGCCCAGGGTCCCGAGGTCGCCTCAGCGTAAGTGCGAGGGGTCGGGATGTCGAAAGCGTCTGGGTCACCCTTAGGGACTAGCAGCATGGAACAGAGATGGGGAGCAGCCTCGGAGAGGAAAGCAAGCTCGAACTGGCGGTCCTCCAGGACGTCACTGCCAAGGGCAGGAGCACCCCCGACAGACGGAGGACAGGTAGGGTCAGAGACCAGAGCTGTGGCGTAGTCAAGGCGGCGGGTAGAGGCGAAGTCAGCGACAGCAGCGACAAGAGCGTCAAGGCACGAGACCGGAACAGACGGGTCGGTAACGAGAGAGGCAAGGACCCGAGGAACAAGGGGACGAGCGGCACGAAGGTAGTCAGACAGCGGGGGGGGCGCAACAACAAGGGAGGACGGAGGAGGCGACGGTAGAAGGGGAGGACGAGACGCGTGGTGGTGTGTCGAGTGGCGGCGGGCGCTGTCAGTACCAGATCCAGACCGGTCCTCGCCGCGGCTTCGTTTGCGGTAAGATCGGTCACTCCACTCCCCGCTGTTTTCGTCGCCTGGACGACCTCTTTCGTCAGCGCTTCAGCCCGTCGCCAGACCTCCCGGACTGGCACAGCTTGCTTAGTCGGAAGATTCAGATCTTTGATATGGACATGGATGCCATTGTTTCTGCTCTGCATGTGATGTATGCTGATGACTCTAGTATGCTTCCAGCTTATTACTCACTATTACCTAGTGTAGGTGTGCCTAGCGTACCCTCCCCTGCTGCGTCACGCGTAGGATCCTCTGCTTTGTATAGTCTTGGTGCTTCCGCCGTCGTTCCGTCGCCAGACGCCTCTGCTTCGCTTTCCTTCACCTTGGACTCTGGCGCTTCTCGGTGTTTCTTCCGCGACTCCACCACCCTGACGCCGCTTCCTGTCCCTGCTGCCGTTTCTCTTGCTGACCCCTCCGGCGGTCCGGTAGTCGCCCGCAGTTCCACCACCCTTCCCTGTCCGGCGGTTCCTTCGGGCTCTCTTACAGGTCTGCATATCCCCTCGTTCTCCAGGAACCTAGTTGGTGTCGGCTGCCTCCAGGACCTTGGCGTCACCACTACGTTCCCTGGTCACGAGCGGTATGCTGTCTGTACCGAGGCCGCCACCGGTGCCCCCCTGTCCACGTTCCCCCGGGACCCGGTGTCCGGCCTGTTCACTCTGGACACCGTGACCCCCCCGGCTGGAGCGCTCCCCCAGGTTGCTGCTGCCTGCTCCTGTCGGTCCCTCACTCACCCGACCCTCCGTTGGCACCACCGCCTAGGTCACCCTGCGCTCCCGCGTCTGCGTCACATGTCCCAGCACGGTCTTGTCCTTGGTCTCCCAGGTTCTCTCCCCGTGTTTCCCTCCTCCCCAGCCCCGCCTTGCACACCTTGGGTCGAGGGTCGGCTTCGCCGTGCCCCTCACTCCTCCTCGTTTCCCCCTACCGCCGCGCCGCTGCAGACCCGCTAGGGGGCCTGGGAGGGGCGCGACGGGGCCTGGGAGGGGCGCGACAAAGCCCAGGAGGGGCGCTACGAAGCCCAGGGGGGGCGCGACGGGGCCCAAGGAGGAGCGCGACGGGGCCTGGGAGGAGCGCGACGGGGCCCAGTGAGGGGCGCGACGGGGCTAGGGGGGGTCGCGACTGGGCTAGGGGCTAGAGGGGTGAGCGGAAGCGGTAGGTGGGGAGGGATCCTACCTACGCGTGATACCATATCAGAATTGAGAATTGAATGTTAGATAGAAAGAGAGTACACAAGGATATACCTCAGGGTTGTACCCTCTAAGAGACTACCCTATACAGTCTATACAAACATGACAAGTACACATGTTTGACAGTTCGTTGAGCCCTCGGGCGGAGCTGCATGGGGCTGCTGATTGCCGGCAGCTATTTCGGAACGCTGTTGAGTAACTTGCTCGTGTTTGTTTTTTGTTTGTCGTTAGCGGGGTCGTGTGGTGTCGTGCCTGGTGCATCCGACTTCGTAGTGCAAATACTTCGGATTCAGCTTAAGTTGTTTACGCTTGCAGACGCACCAACTCCGCTGGTACAACTCGTTAGTAAGACGCACTTTGTTGAGTGCTGTCGCCCTTTCTTCAGCATTCATGGTGTTAGACAACGACGGATCCACCATTTCGTGAAAAATTTGGGCGGCTTTCGGCACGCTGGCATTGCGAACATAGTCGTGGCTGTAGGTAATTATCGATTAATATTACCAAGATAGCGGATATACAGTAGGCATATGGCGTCAGCCTCCCTAAGTGTCGGTTTTGCAGTGGAACTAGAGCGCGAGGCTGAGGATCGTTAGCTCTGATGGCCAGGTGTAGTGGTGAAGTGCAAAGAGCGTGTGTCGAAGAGTTGAGTAGCAAGGAAACAATACAATGAGGCAACATCAAAACAACAGGGAGTCTGGATATAGCTAGGCCTAGAGCACACAGTCGAGGCTTGGCAGAGCTGAGGCGTGTGGTTTGTAAATTGGCGCAAAGCGGCCAAATCTAGGTATGAAACTGTAAGGCGTGTAAAATGCATGCGGCTCGTCAGGAGTCCACGTTTGGGTGCTGCGATTTGAATTTCGTGGCGGAGCTGCACGGGAACCCCGTTATAACAGTGTTCGCCTTACTAGCTAAAACACTCACAGAAAATACCATTTCCTTACACTCACTCATAACAATTTGGGTGTAGCATTACAAGTTTTGCTATAACTATTTATCCTTAGCTCACAACTAGAGTCAACCACAGCAAGTAACAAGCACGTGCTGCTCACCATCCTTCAGTAACTACTCTCGTGTGTCGTCACCCTGCACCCCTTCCACGTCGCCCGTCCTTAGCGTCTCATGGCGTCCCTCACCTCCCGCCTTCCCCCAACCCCCGCGCCCGCTCTACTGCGCCGTTCCCCGCCGTCGCCCCACTCTGTGGCCCTCCTCTCGCTTCCCCCGTCCGCCACTCACCCCTGTCGGACCTGTTGCCCCACTCCCCGCTCCGCCGCCACCCGCACGCCTCTCGCGCGGCCGGCCGCCCTCCGCCTACCCGCGGGCTTTCGCGGCGGAAAGCCTCTGCCTTGCCGCGCGGCAGACGCGCAGGCGGCGGGGGAAGGCGCGGGAGAGAGGGAGGTGGTGTCGCTGGGGACGGCGGTACTGCCGGGCGACTGCGACCTGGAGAGCCTGGAGGCGATGATGGCGCAGGTGAGACGAGGGTGGCGCAGGTGAGACGAGGGTGGCGCAGGTGAGACGAGGGTGGCGCAGGTGAGACGAGGGTGGCGCAGATGAGTGAGGCGGGTGTGGGGGGCGGGGCGAGGTACAGCAGGGGGATGGGGGCGGGGGCTCGCAGAGGAGGTGCGTTGTGCGCAGCTCATGCGGGCCGGGGGGGGGCGGTGGGGTGCGGGGATTACCAGTGACGTGAAATCGAGGCAGGAGCATGGGAATGTGAGAAAGCACGCTCAAGGGAATGCGCGCAGGTCCCACCTGCTAGCTTACAACGTGTCCCCATGCACCCCCGTCTGCCCTCCTTCGCCCTCGCCTTGCTCTCTGAGCGCGGTCCATTGCTGTAGTACTGAGGTGTGGCCTCGCCTCGGATGCACGGTGGCGTGAGAGGGTCCATGCAAGCATGCTAGTATCCGCGGCCGGCCAGTTCTAAACCAGCTCAAGGGTGCACTGCAGCACAGCACAGAGGGCAGCTCGCCCACGGGGACTGGCTGCACCGATCCATATGCCTGGGAGTTGTATTGCTTAGGGCCCGGTACATAGCGTGTAAATCGATCCTGGCTGGTTCGCTGAAAATACAAAGCCACGGAATCACTTTGGAAGTGGTTTTCCAGCACCGATGCCCACTTCTATCCACCAATCTCCCTTTCGGCGGAAAGAGTCGGGATTTGCGGAACCCCTTCGATCACGCCAGCGAATTTCTTGCGAGGGTAGCACATTGGCGAAATTGGCGAGAGAGGGTTCGGTGCGAGGGCATCGGTCCTATCTCCCGTGCCTGTCACATCTCGTTGTTAGCACAATCACATAGGGTAACCAGCGAGTACGGTTGCGGGCTCGGTGCCGGATCGATTGCAAATGATGCTGCTTCAGGACAAATGTACCGCGCTCTTATAGGGGGGGAGAGAGAGGGAGGAGGGGGGGGGTGACAATGGGGTGGCCGCATGTGAGGTGCATGCGTCGGTCATCCACCCGCTGTGCCCAGGACGCAAGCGACCTCGCCTTGTGGCGCTCCCTGTCGCTTGAGGTGCACGCATCTTCTCAGCTGCGTCCCTTGCAGCCCTCGCCTCTTCCTCTTGACGGCGGGAGAGCGTGGTCGTCTGAATCGGTGCCCCCTTGAGCTGTCTCCCTCCCAGCTGCTTGAAGCGAGCGCGCCCACCTGCAGGGCCCCGCGGTGCTGTGCTGTGCCAGCGTGCAGGGATTGTCGCTCCCGCTGTGCCCATGCACCTGTGGCTGTGGGGAAGTGAGACTCGATGCCATGGAGAGGACGGGGGGCGTGGAGGCCGGGATGTGTGGAGCAGAACCACCTTTCTCTTGAAACCCCCAACCCCGTGTACACCCACCGCCTCAGGCGTGGACGCCAGTGGCCATGGCGCATCACAAGCCTTCAGTGCCAGGCTGGGTCCCAGTCAGTCCCCATCACGGGAGCACTCGGAGAGAGAGCAATGTTGGGTGGGACCGTTGAGTCATTTCCCAGCTGTTCGAAGTGAGCTGCCGGCACCTCCATAGCCAGGGGTGCTGTTGCATGGAGGGGAGGCGTGGAGGCCAGTTGTGCGGTATGGGACATGGCGCTGTGGCGCGTGACAGGGCAGGCCATGTGCACGGGCTGCAGCACCGCCCTCCCGAAGCCCAGCAGAGGTGCCATGGGGAGGAGGTGGGTGCATGCCGCAGAGACCGTGGGGAGAGGGGGGGGGGGGGGGGCGCATCTCCAGTGGAGGCAGGGGCGTGGCTGGTGGGCGTGTCTAGCGCATGCCGCACCACTGCTGGTGGCTACCTGGCCGGCTGGCGGGGAGAGGGCGCAGGAGATGGGGGGCGTAGGGTGGGACGCGGTGCATGTGGGCGAGGAGCAGCAGAGAGCGGCGAGCAGGAGGGCGGTGTGGAGTGGCGCAGCGCCACAGTTGGCAGTGGCAGGGGGCGGGGAGGGCGAGGCTGCCCCTGTGCTGGCATACGGGGCAGGATGCGACTAGCAGCGGGACCAGGGGGTGGCCTTGGCATGCAGAGCCGGTACGGGTGAGCTTTCTTGGGCTCTCGGAGTGGGAGGAACGATCCAGATATGCACATTCAGGTAGGAGGATCTGTACACAGGAGGTACAGGTGTCATTGTAGCACTTGGTCGCCGCTATAAACAAGATTCTGTCTGTTCCTACTGTGTACAGGTCATGTGCCCATTGGGTAGAGACACGTGTCACTGTGGCACACGACTGCTGCTTGGAAGCATACTCTCGGTACTCTGCACAGGGTCGTGCACGGTTGGGTGCGGTGCAGTGTGGTAGCCATTGATCGTTGCTATCCTGTGCAGGCGATTGCACAGTTGCTGGCTTTGGATTACCTGCAAGTAGAGTGCAGAGTGGGAGAGGCAAGTCCAAGGCATGACACACTTTGTCTGCCACAGGACGGGTTTCTCCCCCCATCCTTGACCCCCTGTTGGCTGGAGCTCATCCAGTGCTTTCACCAGATTTCTGAATCTTGCTCTCTGCTTTTGCTGTGAAGCTTGGGCCGCAGCTTTGGACGTTTGAGCGGTAGTCCAGGCGCCATGCACTCTGCCCTGGCCGCCTACTCCTCAGCTGTCGCTGCACATGGGCGCACCCCCGTGTGCTGCTGGCACCGGCGGCTGTCCTGCCGCACATGGGCAGTCCCCACTGTGCGTGTGCTGGCAGGCTGCCAGCTTGAGTGCAACACGCTGCTGCCACGTGCCAGGCGTCTGGGTGGGGTGGGTGGGTTGGGGATGGTGGGTTGGGGATGGTGGGTTGGGGATGGTGGGTTGGGGATGGTGGGTTGCAGATGCTGAGGTGGGGATGGTTGATGATGGTCATTGGCGTCTGGCAGGAGGGCTGACGGGGTGCAAGCAGGGAGGAAGGGAGCGGAATAAGGGGCAAACGGGGAGTGCGGGGAGGGGAGGGAGGGAGTGAAGGAGGATAGTGGGGCACGGAAAATGGAGCGGGAGAGGTGGTGGAGGGAATTAGAGGAAGGGTGATAACGAGCATGGAAGGATGAACGCGTGTTGGTTGGTTCGCATGCGATGTGTGCTACAGTTGTGGAGTGTGGATGTGCTACAGCCGAGGAGTGTGGATGTGTGCTACAGTCGAGGAGTGTGGATGTGTGCTAAAGTCGTGGAGTGTGGATGTGTGCTGCATCTGTGTGTTCAGAGCTTGCAGTAGTGGACGCTGGTAGCTAGGATAACCCCCCATTCCATCCCTCCCACTCCAAATGTTCTCCGCTCCTCCTATCTTCCTCGCCTGCTCCTGCTCATTTTTCCTTGATCTCTTCCCTCTGCTCTGCTGTACCCTCTTAACAATGCCAGTCCCTAACCTCGCATTCCCCGCTCATCCCTTGGTCACGTGCACATTTAGATCTGCTCCTGCTTCTCTCCTCTCTCTCTCCCTTTCACACCCACCTCTCCTCCCCTCAGCCCATTCCTTCTCCCTCACGCTCACCTCTTCTTCTCACCCCCCTCCCTATGCCGTGCTCTCTGTCCGTGCCATCGTGCCTGCAGTGGGCCACGTCCCTCACCCAGAACGCCAACCTGCCTCTGCAGTCCCCCCTCAAGGTATGCCTCCTCCACCCTCCCAACTCTCCCAGCCTTGCCTCCCGGCAGTGAGCATCCCATGTTCATTCATCTGCTATCTTCTCGCCTCCTCCCTCCTGCAATCCTGCATGAGTTTCAACCTCTTTGTATGCGTGTGTTTGCCTGCGTGCCCGCGCGTCTGTGTGTGTGCGTGTGTGCGTGTGCGTGTGTGTGTATGCACGCGTGTGCCAGGTGGACAGGGTGCCGGGCGGCGTGCGGCTGGGCGTGGAGGTGAGTGAGGACGACACCACGAGGCCTGTCGACATCATAGTCACAGTGGAGCCGGCCTCTGCCGAATCCCCTGCCATGTTCCGAGCCGTGCGCGCCGGCCCTCACTGCCAGCTCACACCGCCCGGCGAGCCCGCTCTCATGGCCTCCATGCTCTCCGCCCTGCGCAAGTCCGTTGCGCTCTCCCGACCACCGCCGCCACCACAGTAGGCAGTGATTTTCACCATGAAGGGTTTTTTTTATCAAAGTTAACGAATGACTAGAAAGGTGGGATACAAGGGAATATAACCTAGAGGGTTGTACTCTCTAAGGCACAACCCTATATAGTCTATAAAAACATACCGTAATCCCTCGTATATAAGACCCGCCGAAATAGTCAGACCACGGGTGGCTTATGCGGGGGATAACTTATGATATCACGCATTTTTTAGAGTACCCGCTGTTGAAAGTACCTCAAAAGACTTAAGCGTTTCTGAAGTGTAACACTACACTCGAAGAAGACTACAAGAGGTACGCGAGTCAACGGAGGTTACACGAGGGGGCGGACAAAGAACACGAAGGGTCTGGGACTCAAAGGGTCGCAACTGGAGGTTGCGACTGACCGTTACAACAGCGCGGATGGTAACCGAAGCGACAATCGAGTCGCTGTGCGACTCGATAAAACCGCTACTGCAACTGTACTCTACAACTGTTTTCTTATCTTCTATATATTGCTGTATGCTTGTCTCTTTAATCAATCACTTGTTCTCACATACTAGTACAAGGGTTCAACTGCCTCAACTTCCGCTGCACTACTCCAAGTCTCAAGTCTCTACAAGCTGGGACTTAGTCTCTGCAAAAGATCCTAAGGCCTTTTTTTCAGCCCAACATGGTATGAGAGCTGGTCAGAGACCAAACTCCCAGCAACTACGCTCCATCAACGACCTGCAACTCAACTCAATTCAATGACTTCATTGATTACAAGACATGGACAGCAAGGGCAAGAAAGTCTCTACGGGCTCACCCAGCGCCCAAGAAACTCAACACGGCAACTCTGGTCTGCACACCTCAGGACTGCAGACAGAGACCGGGACTGCTCAAGAAACAACGGGAAGAGCACCGGAGATGGTGACTCCGTCTCCCTCTTCAAGTGTGGACCCGAATCTCATGGAGAGATTCTTCAGCTTCATGTCACACTTCGACCAGCAGCAGCAGACAAGGACACCTGCGCACTCAACACAGAGCAATGGAGGGAATATGGGATTAGCGCCGATGAGCCTCGACAACTCATCCTTCGGGCGACACAATCAAGCACCTACTTTTGCGCCTTATCACTCTTCACCGGGGACGTTCGAGTTCATGCCGCCCCGTGCCCAGCCAACAGCAGCTGCATCACAACAAACACCGAACGAAATCTTAAGTCTTCAGGCACAGTTCTCACACGTAATTAAACTTCAGACATCCTCACCGTTCAACGGACACGACTTCTTTACCTGGAGCTTCGAGTTCGAGCTGCTGATGGAGGCCGCACATCTTCTGGGATACTTCAACGGGTCCCTGCCATTCCCAAGCAACGGCACTGGGAAGGAACAAGAAATCTTCACGTATCAGTCGCTGCTGGCGTATACGGTACTCCTGAGAAACCTGTCACCACAAGAGCAGCAGAGCATCAGAACGTATCGAAGTTATGGAAACTCCGCGGAACTCGCATGGCATCATCTCAAGTGCCTCTATCAAGCAAACGACAGCGTGACACAAAGCAGACTCATGCAACAACTGACAACAATACAGATGAAGACCGGGGAAAAGGCGATGCAGTATATGAGTCGCTGCCAGACCCTCCGCGACCGCCTGCTTCGGTGCGGAGGAACGATCACTGAAGAAAGCTTCGTGACACTTGTCCTCGCCGGGCTCGGGCCAGAATGGAGAACCACACGATCACTTCTTCGAGCCCACGGAAGAATTTCGGAGATGCACCTCTGCGCCGAGCTTCACGCTGAACAACAGGAGATGGATCTGTTCGAGGAAAGACAACCAAGAAAGCAACAGCAGTTAGTCTTCTACACTCAACGAAGAAACGACAACACCTACAATCGACGCGGCAAGCAAGAACGCGACAACAGGGGACTTACCTTCGTGCCGCCGTTCTGCCACAACTGCCAGACTTCCGGGCACTCCAAAGTCAACTGCAACCGCCCTCGCGTTTACCGTGCAGCAGACCCACAAGTCGCTTCCACTCAAGCAAGTCCTCCAAGGCGCCCTTCAACATCTGCACAACAAACACCCGACATCATCAACTGCATGGTACACATCGACAACTGCGCACCCGGATCACCACCCACTTACGCACCAGACGAAGAGGAATTCCCGCCGCCGCGCTCGCAAGGACTTCAGGTCAACCCGACATACGCTGCGGTCGCCAACGCCGAACCCACCGGGCGAAACACCTGGTTCTTGGACAGCTGCTGCGGTCAACACATGTGCTCCTCGGGACGCTTCGTGCAACAGGAGAAACGCCTCAACCGCGACGTCGTCATCACCGTCGCCAACAACGAAAACCTGAAGACAAACAGACAAGGCGTGGTTCAGTTACAATCCATGGAAACAAACGTAATACTGCAGCTCAACAAAGTGCTCATTGTCGACAACCTGGGATACAATCTCCTAAGCGTAAGCCAACTAATGGCCAAAGGGATTCACCTGGAGTGCGACTCTTACTCCAACGAATTCCGGCTTTACCACGGGAAGGACGGCCTCTTCATCGGTCGTGCCCTCCTGAAGTCCGGCGTCTTCGTGTTGGACTTCGTCCCCGACCGCGGAACTGCCGACAGCGATGGCATCGTATCGTTCGCCGCCTGGACTCACCCGCCGGATCTTGATCCCGACTTCGACAGTGACGGCTTCTGGCACTCCAACACCATACCTGCAGCAGAGAGAACACGAGCATTAGCAGTTATCAGACAAGAAAGACAAGTACCCGCAAGTGTCCCAACAAAACCATCACCTGCAGTATCGGCAGCAGGACCCAGCCGAGCACCACCACCATCAACACGAGGACCGCCAACGGAAGTAGACCAACTTATGCCCGCCACACGAGAAGCTTGTCGAAGTCCCGCCTCGGTCGTCGCGTTCTTCTCCAACGCCGACATCTACCACCGCTCGCCCGGCCACCGCGCTCCCGACGACATCTGGCACCAACGTCTCGGACATCCTGCAAACAGCACGATACTTCAAACAATCCAAGCAGAGGTGTTAGAACGCAACGCCCTTCTGACGACGAGCGGCCAGGAACTCCGACGACCACGCGCACGGTGCTTCACATGCCCCAAAGCAGATCTTCCTCATCAACCTTTCCCATCCCATCACAATCCAAGCGCACCCACTTAAGCTCCGATGGAAAAGGTCTACAGCGATATCTTAAACATGCCTCGAGACAATACCGAAGCCGACTTCAACTACGTCATCACGTTCATCGACGCCGCAACCAGATATGTCTGGCACTTCAATCTCAAGACACGCGATCAAGCCTTCGAAGCCTTCACAACATGGCTTCCCATCGCCGAACGAGAATCAGGACTCAAACTCAAGAGCTTCCAGTCAGACGGTGCACTGGAATACCAGTCACAACGCTTCAGGACCTATCTGGCGGAAAGAGGAATCAGACGCCTGGTGTCCCTGCCCTATGCTCACCAACAGCAGGGGGTAGCAGAACGCATGAATCGGACCTTGCAGACGACGATGCGAAAACTGCTTCAGGGGATGCGACTGCCAACCACACTGTGGCCAGACGCGATGACACATGCAGTTCACCTGCACAACCTGCTGTCCTCGTCATCACTTCCCAACAACGCATCACCGCACCTGTTGTGGACAAGAAAAAGGGGCAGCACAAAATTACTCCGAGTTTTCGGCTGCATGGTACAGTACAGACCCCACACAGCCCGAGCAGGACGCTTCTCACAAAGAGCTCGATGGGGACTACACCTCGGCATCGCCAAACATTTTCACGCGTGGAAAATTCTCGACATACAAGACAAAAACACGGTGGCATCAAGAGATGTTATCTTCTACGAACGACTGACGCTGCAGCATTACCTGGACAACCTTGCCAACACACAAGACCCCACCGACGGCTTCGCGGGCCTTCGCTCCTTCGCTGACCATACTGCCGAGGCTGACGCAGCAGAAGAAGACGTACCTGGAGCCTCGGAAGCTGCCGGACCACTCCCATTCTCTTCCGTACCTGTTCCACTCGATGAAGATAATCCCCTCGATAGCAACAACCTCGACACCTTTTACCACTTCGCCGACCAAGGTTACGCTACACCTCACCCCGTCGACACAAATATTTCGGAACGCATCGGCCCCAATTTCTTACCTGACCCCGAAGACGGTGACGAAGCAGCTTATTCCGGGAATGAAAATTCCCCTCGACACACGCCCACGAGACTCCAGATTCTAGGCCTCTGGGTCTCCGTCCAGAATCCGCCGCCGCCTTCTCCGCGAGAGCCTTCAACGTTGTCGCAGGCTCTGGGGGGGGAACATAAGGCAAGATGGAAGGAAGCAATGGAAAAGGAGTTAAAAGCTCTGCAAGACCGAGAAACATGGAAACTGGTACCTGCAACGAGCATCAACGGAAAAAACGTTCTCTCGGGGAAATGGGTGTACCGCATCAAGACCAACTCAGACGGTTCCATCGAACGATTCAAAGCTCGATGGGTCGTACGAGGCTTCGATCAACGATACGGAGCCGACTACACAGAAACCTTCGCTCCAGTCTCCCGTCACACCTCATTACGCATCCTACTCGCCGTCGCGGCCACGAAAAAACTGCCACTACGCCAAATCGATGTCGCGAATGCATTCCTATACGCACCTGTGGACGCTGAGATCTTCGTCGAACAACCCCACGGATTCATCAACGACCCCACGAAAATATGCCGACTGACAAAATCCCTATACGGGATCAAGCAAGCCCCGCGGCTCTGGCAGCAGCATCTCCACGGCCGTCTCGCAAAGATCGGCTTCCTACAATTACCGCATGACCAAGGGATGTACCGACTGCAGAAGGGAAGAGATTATGTTCTGCTCATCGTCTACGTCAACGACCTGCTCTACATCGGCTCCACTATCGACATCGCCACCTGGTTCGAAGGGGAGCTGAAAGAAGATTTAACTCTCACGGTGTCCGACGAAGTTACCCAGTACCTAGGACTGAACATCGTCGAAGACGACACGGCGTTCTACCTACACGCTGGAAAGTACTCAAGCACCGTCGCGAAGAAATTCGGTCTAGCACCGACTGCGGTCCCAACTCCCTACCGCTACGGGAACAACAGCAGCGCCTCTACAAAACTCCCCGTGAAACAAATCCAGGAGTATCAACAGAAGCTCGGCTGCCTACTATTCGCAGCAGTAACCTGCCGACCCGACCTATCCTATAGTGCGAGTCAGTTGGCGACACATCTGAAGCAGCCGCAACAGGAAGATCTCGAAGAACTCAATCGAGCGCTACTCTACTTCGTCTCCACGCCGACGATCGGGCTCACCTACAGCAAGGCAACAACACCGTCCGTACGACTACTCGGATACGTCGACGCCGACCACGCGGGAGACAGCGAAAATCGACGGTCTAGGACGGGCTACATCTACCGACTAGAACCTATCGGAACTATCTCCTGGCAGTCGAGCAAACAGGAGTTAATCGCACTATCCTCGGCCGAGGCAGAATATGTCGCCCTTTGTACTGCAACCAAGGAAGGACTCTACCTGCGGGAGTTACTCGAGGAAGCGAAGATCGCGACCCTACCCGCCTTCTCACTCCTCTGCGACAACCAATCTGCGATCAAAATCGCGAACAAGGACGGCTTCGCCAACCGAACCAAGCACATCGCCCTACGGTACTTCTTCGTCAAGGATGAAATCGCGAAGGGGAGACTTCAACTCAGTTACTGCCCGACGACAGAAATGGCCGCAGACTATTTGACGAAGAAATTGGCGAAGACAAAATTCGACCACTGCATGCTGTTGACCGGGCAGACAAACGTCACCGGATCTGAACAAGTCAGCACTCCAGAAACGAAGGGGAGTGTTGAAAGTACCTCAAAAGACTTAAGCGTTTCTGAAGTGTAACACTACACTCGAAGAAGACTACAAGAGGTACGCGAGTCAACGGAGGTTACACGAGGGGGCGGACAAAGAACACGAAGGGTCTGGGACTCAAAGGGTCGCAACTGGAGGTTGCGACTGACCGTTACAACAGCGCGGATGGTAACCGAAGCGACAATCGAGTCGCTGTGCGACTCGATAAAACCGCTACTGCAACTGTACTCTACAACTGTTTTCTTATCTTCTATATATTGCTGTATGCTTGTCTCTTTAATCAATCACTTGTTCTCACATACTAGTACAAGGGTTCAACTGCCTCAACTTCCGCTGCACTACTCCAAGTCTCAAGTCTCTACAAGCTGGGACTTAGTCTCTGCAAAAGATCCTAAGGCCTTTTTTTCAGCCCAACACCCGCTTTTTTGGGTTTGCACGTTTTTCTTCCCTTTAAATAGTATTCTGTCCTTCATTACCAAGGTTCGCTCAGCGGCAAAAATACGAACACGATTAAAATCGCGTCAGCTGCCATTCGCAGCGCAAAGACGGGCAGAAGAATCAATACAAGTGGCAACATGAAATCGAAAGACAAAAAGTGTCGAGAGGATATCGACCGTCCATCTTGCTGTTGAACCATTTCGATCGCGTCAGCAATGGTCGTGACTCTATTCACAGCACTCTTACGAGATTGGTCAATGACACATGTATCAAACATGTGTATTTGTCATGTTTGTATAGACTGTATAGGGTAGCCTCTTAGAGGGTACAACACTTAGGTATATCTGTGTGTACCCTCTCTCTAACGAACATTCACTTCTTCATTTCTGATATGGTATCACGCGTAGGTAGGATCCCCCCCCCCCACCTACCGCTTCCGCTCGCCCCCTAGCTCGGCCCCGTCGTGCCCCTAGCCCCGTCGCGACCCCCCACTAGCCCCGTAGCGCCCCTTCTGGGCCCCGTCGCACCCCTCCTGGGCTTCGTCGCGCCCCTTCCACGGCCCCGTAGCGCCCCTCCTGGGCCCCGTCGCGCCCCTCCTGGGCCCCGTTGCGCCCCTGCTGGGCCCCGTAGCGCCCCTCCTGGGCCCCGTCGCGCCCTCCCTGGGCCCCGTAGTGCCCCTCCTGGGCCTCGTAACGCCCCTCCTGGGCCCCGTAACGCCCCTCCTGGGCCCCGTAGCGCCCCTCCTGGGCCCCGTCACGCCTTCAGGCCCTGTCGCGCCATGCCCGGCCCCGTTGCCCCCTGCCCGGCCCCGTCGCCCCTGCCTGGCCACTTCGCACCCGCCCGGCTCCGCCGCACCAGCCCGGCCCCGTCGTGCTCGCCCGGCCCTGTCGCGCCCGCCCGGCCCCGTCGCACCCGCCCGGCCCAGTCGCACCCGCAAGGCCCTGTCGCACCTGCCCGGCCCCGCCGCACCAGCCCGGCCCCGTCGCGCCCGCCCAGCCTCGTCGCCCTCGCTCGGCCCCGTCGCACCGGCCCGGCCCCGTCGCGCCCGCCCGGCCCCCGTCGCGCCCGCCCGGCCCCGTCGCACCCGCCCGGCCCCGTTGCCCCGGCCCGGCCCCTGCGCTCGTCCCCGCCTCGGCCCCTTCCCCCCCTCACTGGTACGGTTCCCCCCCCCCCCGCCCCCCACACCACACTGTACTGCCCTGCACCGCACTGCACTGCACTGCACCGCACTGCACCGCACTGGACTGCACTGCATTGCACTCCACCTTGCTGCACTGCCTCGCACCGCACTGCACTGCTACTGATGGCGGCGGAGCTTCGCTTCGATGCTGAAGGCCAGCCTCTGGAGTTCGAGGCGTGGCTGGCCGACCTCCGCCGCCAACTCACTGACCAGCGGCAGGATGGTGGACCGCATTCCGCACACCTTGACGGTACGCTCCCCTGCCCAGACCCCCCTGCTATTCTGCCCGCTGACTCCACACCCACTGAGCGCGAGTCCACTGCTGCCACTGCCCATGCGCGCTCTGTCTGGCTTTCTCGCAATGCTGTCGCTCAGCTTGCCATTAGCAACGCCCTTCCCCCGTCCAAGCGCCCTCTCTTTAGGTCCCTCACTACTGCTCAGGAGCCACTGGGTCCCAGGAGGGAAGGTGCCAGTAAAGCCCGGAGGGCGACGTAGGTAGACCTGCTCGTGTAGGCTGCCCTGAAGGAAGGCCGTGGAGAAGTCGAGGGAGTGAAGCTCGTAGTCACGCTGAGCAGCTAGGTGTAACAGAACCCGAAGAGTAGTCATCTTCGGGGTCGGAGCGAAGGTCTGGAAGAAGTCCACCCCCTCGCGCTGACTGAAGCCTCTAGCCACATAGCGCGCCTTGAACACATGCGGCTCTCCAGGAGGGCGCTTCACCTTGAAGAGCCAGCGAATGAGGGAAAAAACCGTCCGGATGTTTGGCAATAAGTTGGGTTTTTAGGCTTTGAGACTACTGTATGGTAAACCTGCAAGATGCACGGTGGTACATGTTGGGAGAGGCACAAAGTGGATGCGTTCACTGCACTAAGAACTAGAATAGTACATTGGATCTAACTCATACTCCAAAAGATATACAACGAGTACATCCGGACAGTTTTTTCCCAGGACAAAGAGCAAACTTCCGAACAACGTTTCTAGTACCTAGTCCACCTACTCTTGGCGTTGATCACCATCCACACCCTCCTAGGCATGTTATCTATGTGGTTAGTGCAGACCTTTGCATGAAGCTTCTTGCACTCTTCCTTGACCCACCATTTTGCATAAGGGGGTGAGCACAAGGAAAATTGCGAAGTATTTGAGCGTATGCATAAGTATTGTGCACGAATTCAGATTGAATGTAATCTCTGAGACTAGCCAAGCCGAGGGGTGTCCAAAGATGCCATTACTTGAATGGTCCCGGCTTATCATGAGTTGTTTTCGTCGAATCAGAGTAGGGTGAAATCACGAATAGAGTGGCAAAATCTAGCATACCCGCCACGAAACTTAGGGTAACAGAGCACGGTCGATTGAGCATCCTTTCATTGTTAGAATCATGTTAAAATCCGCGAGTCTAGTGACAGTGCATCAGTTGAAGAAGTCTCGACTGTTTGGGAAGAATATCAGGGTTGAGGTCTGGTGAGGAAGAGGGGCACTCCAGAGCTACATATCCATGCTCTCCGAGCCATTCCAAGCCTAGGCAGGGAAAATGACATGGAATGCCTTGGAGAGCATAAGTATGTTGCGCTGGAGTGACCCTTTTTCTCACCAGACCTCAATCCAGATATTCTTCCCAAACAGTCGAGGTTTCTTCGACTGCTGCCCCGTCACTAGACCCGCGGATTTTAACATGGTTCACACAGTGAAAGGATGTTCAGTCGACCGTGCTCTGTTACCCTAAGATTCGTGGCGGGAATGCTAGATTTTGCCACTCTATTCGTGATTTTACCCTAGAACGATACAACGAAGACGACCCATGATAAGCCGGGACCATTTAACTAATGGCATCTTTGGCCACCCCTCGGCTTGGCTAGTCTCTGAGATAACATTCATTCAGAATTTGTGTACAATACTTATGCATACGCTCAAATACTTTGCAATTTTCCTTGTGCTCACCCCCTTATGCAAAATGGTGGGTCCAGGAAGAGTGCGAGAAGCTTCATGCAAAGGTCTGCACTAACCCCATAGATAACATGCCTAGGAGGGTGCGGATGGTGATCAACGCCAAGAGTAGGTGGACTAGGTACTAGAAACGTTGTTCGGAAGTTTGCTCTTTGTCCTGGGAAAAAACTGTCCGGATGTACTCGTTGTATATCTTTTGGAATATGAGTTGGATCCAATGTACTATTCTAGTTCTTAGTGCTGTGAACGCATCCACTTTGTGCCTCTCCCAACGCGTACCACCATGCATCTTGCAAATTTACCATACAATAGTCTTAAAGCCTAAAAACCCAACTTCGTGCCAAACATCCGGACGGTTTTTTCCCTCATTCGCTGGCTCTTCAAGGTGAAGCGCCCTCCTGGAGAGCCGCATGTGTTCAAGGCGCGCTATGTGGCTAGAGGCTTCAGTCAGCGCGAGGGGGTGGACTTCTTCCAGACCTTCGCTCCGACCCCGAAGATGACTACTCTTCGGGTTCTGTTACACCTAGCTGCTCAGCGTGACTACGAGCTTCACTCCCTCGACTTCTCCACGGCCTTCCTTCAGGGCAGCCTACACGAGCAGGTCTACCTACGTCGCCCTCCGGGCTTTACTGGCACCTTCCCTCCTGGGACCCAGTGGCTCATGCGGCGCCCCGTCTACGGCCTGCGCCAGGCTCCCCGTGAGTGGCACGACACTCTCCGTGCTATGCTTGCTGACCTGCAGTTCTTTCCGTCTTCCGCAGACCCTTCACTCTTCGTTCGTGCTGGCCAGACTCCGTTCTACATCCTTGTTTACGTCGACGACCTGGTCTTTGCCACAGCAGACAGGGATGCACTGGCCTCCGTGAAGGCAGAGCTGCTGAAGAGACACACCTGCACTGACCTTGGAGAACTGCGCCGTTACCTTGGCTTGCAGATCTCCAGGGACAGAGCTGCGCGCACCATCACCCTGACTCAGTCACACTTGGTGCGCCAGGTCCTTCAGAGGTTCAGCCTTCAGTTCTCTTCTGCACAGCCCACCCCTCTGATTGTAGACCACAGGCTCTCCGCTCCAGTGTCTGAGGAGTTGGTAGAGCCTAGCGGCCCCTACGCAGAGCTGGTGGGTTGCCTCATGTACCTGATGACTTGCACTCGCCCAGATCTCGCATACCCTCTCAGCATCCTGGCTCGTTTTGTGGCCACAGGCAGACACCGACCGCAGCACTGGTCTGCCGCTAAGAGGGTTATGCGTTATCTTGCTAGTACATCAGGCATGGGGTTAGTGCTAGGAGGACGCAGGCCAGTGGTCCTTACTGGACACACAGACGCTTCGTGGGCAGACGACGCCGAGACACTCAGGTCTACCCAGGGCTACTGCTTCAGCCTTGGCTCAGGTGCCGTCTCGTGGAGAGCTACCCGCTCCTCGTCTGTGGCGCAGTCCAGCTGTGAGGCTGAGATCTACGCTGGTGCCATGGCGGCACAGGAGCTCCGCTGGCTGACCTTCTTGCTCAGTGACTTAGGTGAGTGGCCTAGCTCTGCCCCGGTCCTGTTCGCTGACAACAGGGCCATGATCCTCCTGTGTCAGGAGCCTCGACTCGAGGGCAGGGCGAAGCACATTCAGCTGCGGTACTTCCTCCCGCGTGAGCTACAGCAGCGACGTCAGGCTCGCGTAGTACACTTGGCCTTTGGTGCCAACACGGCTGATATCTTTACGAAGGCGCTTGCGCCTAAAGATCATCAGCGGCACTGTGTACAGCTTGGTCTAGTTCCTGTAGCCTCTCACTTGCTAGGACCTTGACTTTGTATTGTCCTTTATATGTATACTCAGACTGGACTTGTGTCCTCTCCCAGTGGCTGGACTAGTAGTGCCGCCCTGCTCTTGTTCTTGCCTTGTCTGTACTCCTTCTGACTGGTCTCTCAAACCCTTGTCTCAGAGGTTGGACTAGTAGTGCCGCCCTGAGCTGCTTGTTTAGGACATTCCCCTATGCAGTCTAGGGGGTGTGTCAAACATGTGTATTTGTCATGTTTGTATAGACTGTATAGGGTAGCCTCTTAGAGGGTACAACACTTAGGTATATCTGTGTGTACCCTCTCTCTAACGAACATTCACTTCTTCATTTCTGATAACCTGGCACTGCTGCAGCATCAATCTCCCACCGTTTTCAAAGGCACCAAACTGACCCTGTCAGAGGACGCAATCTCTGTAGCAGATTCCTCGTTAGCAGATGCTCGGTGAAGTTTTGGCCTCAGAGTGTGTGTTACAACCCAAATTCATTTTGCATTTTACATAAGACATGGGTGTTTTATTTTCCAGCCTACTGTTAACACCCATACGTTTTTTTATATGAAATTTTGACAATACCCTAGGGTGTTATATACGGGGGAATACGGTACTAAGGTATGTTCGACACCCCCTAGACTGGATAGGGGCAGTGCTCGATGAGAGACAAGCAAGCAGCTCAGGGTGGCACTACTAGTCCAGTCTCTGAGACAAGCGTCTAAAGACCAGTCAAACGAGTACGAACAAGAGAAGAGTAAGACCAGGGCGGCACTACTAGTCCAGCCACAGGGAAGAGGCCACAAGGCCAGTCAAGATAATATATATATATGTATATATATATATATTTATATATATATAGGGCTGTACACAATCAAGGTCCTAGCAAATGAGGCAACAGGAACGAGACGTAGCTATACACAGTGTCGCTGATGATCTTCAGGCGCAAGCGCCTTCGTAAAGATATCAGCTGTCTTGGCACCAGAGGCCAAGTGTACTACTCGGGCCTGGTGATGCTGCTGTAGCTCACGCAAGAGGAAGTACCGCAGCTGGATGTGCTTCGCTTTGCCCTCAAGTCTAGGCTCCTGACACAGGAGGATCGTGGCTCTGTTGTCAGCAGCATACAGGACTGGGGCAGAACTAGGCCGCTCACCTAAGTCAGTGAGCAAGGAGGTCAGCCAGCAGAGCTCCTGTGCCGCCATGGCACCGACGTAGATCTCAGCCTCACAGCTAGACTGGGCAACAGCCAACGAGCGAGTGGACCTCCACGAGATGGCACCTGCACCAAGGCTAAAGCAGTAACCCTGGGAGGACCTGAGAGTCTCGACGTCGTCTGCCCAAGAAGCGTCAGTGTGCCCGGTAAGGACCACTGGTCTGCGTCCTCCTAGCACTAGCCCCATGCCCGATGTACTTGCTAGATAACGCAAAACCCATTTAGCTGCCGACCAGTGCTGTGGTCGGTGTCTGCCGGTGGCCACAAAGCGAGCCAGGATGGTGAGAGGGTATGCGAGATCTGGATGAGTGCAGGTTATCAGGTATATGAGGCAACCCACCAGATCTGCGTAGGGACCACTAGGCTCTACAGCCTCCTCCGGGACTGGAACAGAGAGTCTGTGGTCTATTGACAGAGGAGTGGGCTGTGCGGAAGAGAACTGAATGCCGAACCTCTGAAGGACCTGGCGCACCAAGTGTGACTGTGAGAGAGTGATGGTGGGCGTTGCTCTGTCCCTGGAGATCTGCAAGCCAAGGTAGCTGCGCAGCTCTCCTGTGTCAGTGCAGGTGTGTCTCCTCAGCAGCTCGGCCTTCACGAAGGCAAGCGCGTCTCTGTTGGCAGTAGCAAAGACCAGATCGTCTACGTAGACAAGGATATAGAACGGAGTCTGGCCGGATTGGACGAAAAGCGAAGGGTCTACAGACGAAGGGAAGAACTGCAGGTCAGCAATTGAGCATGCAGCGTGTCGTGCCACTCACGGGGCGCCTTTCGCAAGCTGTAGACGGGGCGCCGGAGGAGCCATTCGGTACCAGGGGGAAAGGTACCGGAGAAGCTGTGGGGGCGACGCAAATAGACCTGCTTGTGTAGACTGCCCTGGAGAAAAGCTGTGGAGAAGTCAAGGGAGTGCAGATCGTAGTCACGCTGTGCTGCTACCTGTATAAGTGCCCGAAGAGTAGTCATCTTCGGGGTTGGGGCAAAGGTCCAAAAGAAGTCCACCCCTTTACGCTCACTGAAGCCTCGAGAAACGTAGCGCGCCTTGAAGACAGGCCGCTCTCCAGGAGGGCGCTTCACCTTGAAGAGCCACCGGCCATCGACTACGTTCACCCCAGGTGTGGGAACTGCGTCGACGAAGGTACCGGTGGATCTCCAAGATACCATCTCCTGCTCCATGGCAGCTATCCACTAAGAGGCCCAGGGTCCCGATGTCACAGGATCGAATGTCCGAGGAAAGGTTTGCTCATTGTTGGACTATCAATCAGTACAAGGTGCTTTTATACTTCCAGAGTACATCAGGTAACCAGGTTTATCCTATCCAAAGGGAATAGACCCTTCTAGAAATAGAATCACCATGCGTATAGCCACGCGAGGCTATTGGCTTTAAGGGATTACGGCAGGATTACGCTAGATATAGCGCGCCAGTACATCCCGAGCCTGGTCGGTGATATAATTATAATAACAGGATAAACCAAAGGATGATGGAAAAGAAGGAATAGGAAACCAAATGAGATGAGATAAAGACCAAATGAATCAGGAGTGAAAGAGGAATGAAATAGAAAGGAAATATAGAACGGGGAAATTGGTGTAACGGGGTCGTACTCTCACACTTCCCCCCCTCAAAGCTGGGTGGTAGAAGTAACACCCTGCTTGACAAGGTAGTCGCGAAGAGGACGACGGGTGTTACCCATGTCGACTTCAGAGACGTAGCGTCAGAAGGATCAAAATCCTTCCAGCAAAGAAGAAGCTCCAGAGTGCCATTCTGACGACGACGGTGTCCAAGCACGTAGTTGTCCCATGTCGTGGATGAACACGGGCGACGACAGTGGTTGGCATTCGGTATAGAGCGTGTTTGGTCTTGATAGGGTTTAAGAAGCTGGTATGGAAGGTGTTATGGATCTTCCAAGTGGCTGGTAGGCGGAAGCGGAAGTTGACTGAAGTGGCCCTTGCTTCAACGATGATAGACCCGCAGAAGCAAGGTTGAAGCTTGGATGGAAGATGGCTGATGTCGAAATTACGGTGTGGAAAACTGTAGTGATGAGTAGCCAGTTGCTTTTGCTGCTGCTGGATGTCCAAGTGGCGTGTCCGGTGTTAGAGCTCATGGACAACGGAGATCAAATGGATTTGTCGGGTGGCGTCCGTAACAGACGAAGTACAGCGTCTGTCCAGTAGCGGCGTCAGGAGCATACTTATAGGCAAACTCCAGGACAGGCAGATGCAAGTCGGAGTTGGAGATGTGAATGGTTGGAACAGTGTGCTGTAATGTGCAGATGAGTGGCTATGTTGTCCGAGCTGTGCATGCTGTTACCCACATCTGGTCCACGTATGAAGATCTCCAAGTGTTGGTGGTATGGCAGTCATATCATAGAACTGCTTCTATCGAGCTGGTCCATGCCTTAGTGTTGTCGCGAGTCGTACCCACTCGGCATTGTAGTGCTGCGGAATGGAGAGCAGAATCACTTGTAGTAACCCTGTCCACCACGCGATCTGCTAGTCACACTGCCTCGAGTACAACATCGAATGCGAAGTGCTGCTCAGCGTATCCCTTGTGTTCAGAACCATGCGAGGGGTTGGTACAATAAACGCGGAGCTGGTAACTTCCAGAATCGGCGCCAAGTAGTTTCCCTCGGTGGTTGCTCAAGCAAGGAATCTCAGCTCTGTAGATATCTCACGCTGATGGGTTAGGATACTTGGGAATGTTGGGGCTGTTCCCAAATAATCCTCTCCCATTTCCAAATGAGTATTGCTGACAGCGAATCCAGTATGACCTTATGCACGTCCAGTTTAGCACGGAGGCCATCGGTAGGCATCGGTGTCTGGCTCACATATTGGGATAGGTCTTCTAGTGCCATCATGTGTTGTCTCATTCTGTTACTGTCCTTGAAGTAGCGATGATGTCGAAGATGTCTCAGCTACTCAGCATCGGTGTTGAAGTCTGCTCCATTTCGGCAAACAGGGGTGTTGTTGGAGATACGCGGAGTCCACTATCCGGAGTGGCGTCGGCGCTCCTTTCCACGCCTATCTGCTTCCGTGGAGTTGGTGCTGATGATGGATTGGTTGCGACGCAGGTTTTATGACTTTAAGGAAAGCCATAGGCCATGAGGACTTGTATACCGGTAGAGTACCGCGGTCCTCCCATCCTCATAAGAGCAAATATCTTCTGCTCTTGAGGGTATATGGCATTGCCATGATGTTCCCTTGCATAGTGGTATCTCCTTCCCACTATCTGGAACTCATAGTTGTGCCTGACCAGGACTTTACGATCTACTGGAATATAATCCAGCGTTTTCTCCATTGAGTGGAGAATCATCCATCAGGATTTGGTTGTGACTGTTGTGTCGAGTCTTCTACTGCGGCGGCGGCGGCGGTTGCGACGACGGCGACGGCGGCAGCTGCTGCAGAGAATTCTCTCAACTCGTACCAGTTGAAGGAGAATCCATCAACTCCCTCTTCCCAGTAGAGTGTTCCTGATGGGGGTAACAGGCGTAACTACCAGGAACATGTGCACATTAGTACACATGTGTTGCTCCATTGCTGCCGGTGATTGTTTCATTTGAGGGTGTGAAGAGAAATTTGCTTCTCCCCTCAATGTATCCACGGGTAGCAATTCCTTGTATGCTCATCCGTGCCTCCGATGTACGGTCGGTAGAGCGCGTGATCGTGTTGTAGTAGTCCGCATCTCCCTCATTTGTTGACACCTCGTGTTGCTTGACGTTCTCCTGCATCGTCGAAGTTACGTTGGTGCTTGTAACGCTTCGGCTTCTGGTAGAATCGCCTCCAATGCATGTGCCGTAGGGTCGCTAGTGAACGAGTACTTGCCGGATTAGAGGTTAATTACTCCTCAATCTGTCAAGCATCGTGACATGCACGGAATTTTCTTCCACGCAGGTCATTAACACCTGGAATCGCGACGCATGATTGGTGTGTCGCCTCGTGAGGTCGATGTTGAGACTGCTCCAATCAATCACCTCGGATGGCTGAGATTCTTGGTGAAGACGAATCGTTCAGCTCCTGTTATGAAGTAGTGTCTCGCTGGCCTTGACGAGACGGGTTCACTGCATCATCGTTGCTTGCGAAATCTGCTCCTTCGCAGCAACTTGAACTTGGGAGTATGGCAAGAGAAAACGGCTACTTCTCTGCAATCCCATAGGTTGTCGATCAAATTTATTAGATGAAGTGTCTCATGGATGGAGAGCATGTCTTCACGCAGCTCCATTTTTTTATTTATTTTTTCCTGGGTGAAGATCTCGCTGTATTGATGTCGATCCATTTTTAACGAAGATGACATCGTCATAATAACTCAATCGTTGTCGACACCAGTCAGAAGATGCGTCGATTGTGCAGTCGCTGGTCACGAATGTTGTCTCCATGATGATGATTTCCCATAGTGTAGTCTCTGCTGCATTCGTGCCGTTGATTCCGCAACGATCCGACGATCCACGTTCTCGTGTCAATTTTCTGCTTGCAGCTATTACCAAGTAGGTAATACTGTGGCAGATTTTTGACTCTGCAGATGATTTGCCTGCCAAATTCGTAACCAAATGGAGGAATCCGAATTTGGTTGTCCTGATGTTGTCAACGCTGTTGAGGGCGGCCAATTTCTGGTTCTGCGCGTCATTCTCCCTTCGTGAAGAAGTCGCGCTCCATCTTGTCCGTTCAAGTAGAAGTCGATCCGACGGTCCAAACTCCAAGCGATCTGAGGATGATTCGGAGTCACGTTCAGCAGCTGTTGGTGTCCGGGTGGACTCGTTTCCTGCAGCAATTCTCGGTCGTCGATGTCGGCTGTCGAACGATCGGACGCTCCGAAGAACTTCGCGGCTTGCGAGGTCCCGTTCCCATTCGCGCTGAAACTCGAACTCTCTCAGCAGGATTTCGTTTTCGCCTCGGTCGATCTGAAGCGTCGAATCTCCATCGGACGGATGTCGTCGGTCGAACCTCCGCAGAGTTCCGTGCAACTCCAAGTGTTGTCGCGAACTGCGAACTTCCCCGAATGTCGCAGGGAGTGTTCCGCCGGAACTGACGCTCGCCAGGTCGATGCCGTTTGCCCCCGCGAAAAATCGGCACCGTCGATGCAGTCCATCGAACGGTTGGCGAGGCATCTCGCCTTCGCCTGCAACTGCGAGAGGTGAGACGAAACTTAAATGAAAGTGCATTGTACTTACAGGAATTGAAGTTTCGACTCCATCCTCCGCGTGCTCCTGGGGGCCCAGCGGTTAAGCGTTGAGCTGAAACCTTGGCTCTGATTACCAAGTGTCACAGGATCGAATGTCCGAGGAAAGGTTTGCTCATTGTTGGACTATCAATCAGTACAAGGTGCTTTAATACTTCCAGAGTACATCAGGTAACCAGGTTTATCCTATCCAAAGGGAATAGACCCTTCTAGAAATAGAATCACCATGCGTATAGCCACGCGAGGCTATTGGCTTTAAGGGATTACGGCAGGATTACGCTAGATATAGCGCGCCAGTACATCCCGAGCCTGGTCGGTGATATAATTATAATAACAGGATAAACCAAAGGATGATGGAAAAGGAGGAATAGGAAACCAAATGAGATGAGATAAAGACCAAATGAATCAGGAGTGAAAGATGAATGAAATAGAAAGGAAATATAGAACGGGGAAATTGGTGTAACGGGGTCGTACTCTCACACCCGAGGTGGCCTCAGCGTTGGTGCGAGGGGTCGGGATGTCAAGGGCGTCTGGGTCACCCTCAGGGACTAGCAGCATGGAACAGAGATGGGGAGCGGCCTCAGACAGGAAAGCGAGCTCGTACTGCCTGTCCTCTAGGACGTCATTGCCAAGGGCAGCCACACCCCCGACGAGCGGAGGGCAGGCAGGGTCGGAGACCAGAGCGGTAGCGTAGTCAAGGCGACGGGTAGCGGCGAAATCAGTGACAGCAACGACAAGAGCCGACAGACTCGAGATAGGAACAGGCCGGTCGGTAACAAGTGCGGCAAGGACACGAGGAACAAGGGGACGCGCTGCACGGAGGAAGTCAGAGAACGGGGGCGGGGCCACAACAAGCATCGGCGGAGGAGGAAACGGGAGGAGCGGAGGAGCACGAGACGCGTGGGAGCAAAGCAACATAGGGTGAGACCTATGAGCAGGGGAGGTAGGACGAGCACGAGAGAGACGACGAGACCAGACGTGGGACGGAGGAGTCGGGTCAGAAGAGAGGGGAGGAGACACAGAAGGAGAACAGGGAGGGAAACGAGCTGGAGAGGAGTTCGGGGGAGGAAACACTGGGACGTAGACCGGCGGCGGAGGAGGCGGCGACGACAGAAGAGGCACCGGCAAGCGGGCAGGGGGAGGAAGACCGAGGAGGCTGTGATCGGACACCGGCGGCGACTGCTGCGACTGGTGCCCGACTCCAACACCAGAACCTCCACCGACAGCACGATTCCCTCCGAGGAGCTCAACGCCAGCACCCCCAGAACGGGAGCCCGCTCTAGCATTTGCTCCAGCACGCACCCCAGCACCCCCAGAACTCTCGAACCCCAGCGACGGTGACGACGGCGGCTGTAGCTGTGGCGGCGACAGCAGCTGCGGAGGCGGCTGCGGCTGTGACAGCAACGGCGGCGACGGAGGAGGGGAGACCTCGGCGGGGACATGCGGGGATGGGACTCCGCCGAGCCGCGAGAGTCAGCAGACTTCTCGGCAGGGGCAACCGACGGGAGGGGGGTGACGTGAGACGCACCAGATGGGGCAGGGCGGGGAGGGGGAGGGGCAAGGGCTACCGGTGGAGGGGGGGGAACCAGGAACTGAGGGGGAGTGACCGGGAGGCCACGGTGGGGAAAACGGTGGTAGAATGAGACGGACACGTCAAAAGTGACGTCGCGAGAGTGAAAGAAACGGTGTGAAGGCGGGTGGTAGAAGTTTCAGTCAAACGAGTCAAGGGGGAAACCTAGAAAGACACAGAGGACAGTGCGGGCAGTGAGCTTGTCCATGCCAGAGGCACGAACGTGAGCAAGGCAGCCCCAAACGTGGAACTCAGACGCGTCACCTAGAGACTCGGTCCAGAGGAGGATTGGCGAAACCAGTGGCCGCTGATGGTTCGGCACAGGTTAAGCTGGTGGGCGGCGTAGCGAACGGCGAATGGCCACAGAAAAGGGGGTGCACCGGCATGGATCATGGAGGTACGAGCCACCTCCATGACCAAACCGATGCGTCGCTTAGCGACCCCATTCTGCTGCGAGGAGTCCGGCAAGGTGTACGTCTGGGTGATGCCCTCCGCACAACAGAAGCGACCAAGGCTGCCAGAGGCAAACTCGCCACCACGGTCGGAGTGAAGACGCAAGGCAGGGAGACCTCGGTGAACACTCGCAGAGACATGCCACGGGATAAGAACGTCAGGCACGTTGGCCTTCCGCTCCAAGGGAAACACGGTGGTGTAGCAAGTGTAGTCGTCGACAAGCACTAGGAAGTAGCGCTCTCGACGCGGCCCATGGATAGGGGCGGGTCCCCAGACGTCCATGTGCAGGGTCTGCAGCGGTGCGGCGATGGGGGGAACGAGGAGGAGTGAGGGGCACGGCGGAGCCGGCCCTCCAACGCAGGGCGTGCACGGTGGTGCTGGTGAGGAGGGTAGCGCGAGGAAGGACTCAAAGAGACCTAAGCAAAGACCCTGCTGAGACATGGGACAAAGATGTGTGAGGGCAGGGTGACCTAGACGGTGGTGCCACAGAAGCGTGGGGTGAGTAAGCGACTGACATGAGCAAGCCGCAGCAACCTGGGTAGACGCAGACACCTGGGGAGACATCCCACCAGGGGGGACGCGGTGAAAATCGTGAACAGGCCAGACACCAAGTCCCGGGGGAACGTGGTGAGGGGGGCACCAGTGGCGGCCTCGTTACAGACAGCGTACCGCTCATGACCAGGAAACATAGTGGTGACGACAAGGTCCTGGAGGCAGCCAACACCAACTACGTTCCTAGAGAATGAGGGGATGTGCAGGCCCGTAAGGGAGCCCGAAGGAACCGCCGGAGAGGGAAGGGTGGTGGAGCTAGGAGCGATGACAGGACCTGAGGAGGGGTCTGCAAGGGCATCTGCGGTGAGAACGGCGAGTGGCGTAAGCGTAGTGGAGTCCCGAAAGAAGCACCGGGAAGCACTGGAGTCCAGGGTGAAGGAGAGCGCGGCAGTGGCGGCTAGGGTCGGAGGAGCAAGGGTGGATCCAATGCTAAACAAAGCAGAGGATCCTACGCCTGACGCAGCAGGGGAGCCTACACTAGGCACACTCGGCACACTAGGTACATCTACACTAGGCAACACGATGTAATAGGAACCAGTCATACTAGAGTCATCGACATACAGCACATACAAAGCAGAGCTAATCTCATCCATGTCCATATCAAAGATCCTAACATTACGACGGAGCAGATTGTGCCAGTCGGGGAGGTCGGGCGACGGGCCGAAGCGGAGACGAAACAGGTCGTCGAGGCGACGGAAGCAACAAGAGGGGGTATGGCCGATCTTACCGCACACGAGACCGCAATGAGGACTGGTTTGGAGCTGATACTGGCAGCGCCCGTCACTCTGACCACCACCTGACGTCATGCCGTGCGCACGACCACTACGACCACTGTCATTGCCAGCGCCAAGCCACCCGGGCGGGAGACGACCGACCCGCCGCTACGGCTGCTGTTACTGCGGCGGCTGCTGCGGCTGCTGTTGCTGCTGGTCTGGTGTCTGCGCCGGCTGCTGCTCCTGCTCGGTCTGCTGCTACGAGGCACTAGCCCCAGCCCCCTCGTCAGGACTACCAGCGGGCAAGCCACCTCCACTGTCACCACTCGCTCCTCCGCTACCTCCGCCGCGCCCAGCCTTGGGGCGGCGACCCTTACCCGGACGAAACTGCAGTGCGGCGGCTGTCTCCACAACAGGAGCTGTCTCAATGATTGCAGCAGAACCGTTAGAGTAAGTATAGTGAGCAGGGGCACAGCCCTGAAAGACAGAGACCGGCACGGTACCGTTAGACTGGGCGATAGAGCGCTGCCGAGTCCCTACGGTAGACAGGGTGTCGACAAAGTCAGTGAGGGTGAGGCCAGCGAGGTGGAGACTAAGGAAGTGATCGCGGGCGGTGGCAAGGCGGTCAGGGAGGCGGGTGGCAAGTAGGTAGAGGGTAGAGCAGATGGGGGGCTGAAACTCACAAAGCTAGGCCTCAGTGCAGGCAGCGCGTTAGGTCGTCTCTAGCATGCGCAGGTGGGCGGCCAGGTCAGCGATAGTAGGGAAAGACGCGAGATCAGGGAAGAGCATAGGTAGGATCAGGCGACCGACGGAGGCAGAGGGCGGGGTGGAATAGCGTGCGATAACAGCCTCTAGGAACTCCTGCGCAGTCCTGACCGACCTAAAGCAGGGGCGCTCAGACAGGGGTAGGGCATAACTATTCACAAGCTGTGCGACAGCATCACGCGACAACCAAACTGCACAAGCAAGGGTAGCAGCGGCAATGGACTCACGGTCAGCAGACATGGGGTCAGCGGGAAGAGCAGCGGGGGGGTCCGGGTAGGGGAGCGTACCGTCGATGTGGATGGCCAGAGAGTGACCGTCCTGCCGCTGACTAGTCAGGAGACGGCGGAGGTCGACGAGCCACGAGTCGAACTCAACTGGCTGCCCCACTGCATCAAAACGTAGGACCGAGTCCACCATCATGGTTGCTGCAGCAGCAGAAAGGCGGTACTGGGCGACAGGGTGCGGTAGGAAGCAGTGATGTGCGGCGCAGTGCTGTACAGTGCGGTAGACGGAGGTGCAGAGCGGTGCAATGCAGTTTAGAGCGGTGCACTATGGTACCTGGCGGTGCAGTGTGGTGCAGTGCGGTACCGGGTGGTATAGCGCAGTGCAGAGGGCCGATGACGGCGGCAAGGCGTCTAGGAGACAGGGCCGCGATCGGCGAGGCGACGGGGCCGGCTAGGCGGGGAGGCGACGGGGCCGGTTAGGCTACGGGGCCGGCTGTGCAGCGGGGCCGGCTAGGCGACGGGGCCGGTGAGGCGACTGGGCCGGCTGGGCGACGGGGCTGGCTAGATGACGGGGTTGGCTAGGAGGCGGGGCCGGCTAGGAGGCAGGGCCGGCTGGGCTACGAGGCCGGCAAGGCGATGAGGCCGGCTGCCGACGGAGCCGGCCAGGCGACGGGGCCGGCCAGGCAGCGGGGCCGGCGAGGAAGCGGGGTCGGCTAGGAGGCGGGGCCAGCTAGGCTACGGGCCGGCTGGGCGACAGGGCCAGCCAGGCGACGGGGCCGATTGGGCGACGGGGCCTGTTAGGCGACGAGGTCAGCTAGGAGGCGGGGCCGGCTGGACGACGGGGCCGGTTGGGCGACGGGGCCTGCTAGGCGACGGGGTCGGCTAGGCGACGGGGCCAGCTAGGAGGCGGGGCCGGCTGGGCGACGGGGTCGGCTAGGCGACGGGGCCTGCTAGGCGTTGAGGTCGGCTAGGCAATGGGGCCGGCTAGGAGGCGGGGGCGGCTAGTAGGCGGGGCCGGCTAGGAGACAGGGCCGGCTGGGCTACGGGGCCAGCTAGGCGACAAGGCCGACTAGTCAAGGGGGCTGGCTAGGAGACGGGCCAGCACGTGCAGGAGGGGAACAGGGCGGCTAGGACCTAGGCCGGAAGCGCTGGTGGGCGGGGGGGGACCTAACCTACTCATGATATTATATCAAAGTTAACGAATGACTAGAAAGGTGGGATACAAGGGAATATAACCAAGTGGGTTGTACTCTCTAAGGCACAACCCTATATAGTCTATAAGAACATACTAAGATATGTTTGACATTTTTACCCGTTGATTTTAGTGATTCGAGATGCTGAAGATATTTCAGCAGGAATATGTTGGAAGCTAAAGCCAATCTACACTGAACCCTACCATACCCATGTGGATTTTGGAGCCTCTTGCAAGGGGTACGGTAACTGTAGGGTCCCCCATCATAAATTGGCTGTTGGATTCTGTTTGCTGAAGAGATCAGCCACTGTGTTGTGTTGGCCTGTAATGTGAGATATTTGATTATGCAAGGATTCTCATAGTTAGAAGTGTTAACTAGAATAAGAGTCTACAGGGGTATATAGCTAGTGGGTTGTACTCACTATGGCCTATGTAGTCTACTAAACATATACAAATATGTTTGACACACCTCTCAGAGTTAGAAATGTTGACTAGAATGAGAGTATACAGGGGTATATAGCCAGTGGGTTGTACTCTCTATGGCAAGACCCTATGTAGTCTACCAAACATACACAAATATGTTTGACACACCCCCTAGACTAGATAGGGGCAGAGCCTGGTGAGAGACAATCAGCTCAGGGCAGTACTACTAGTCCAACCTCTGAGGCAGGGGTCTAAATACCAGTCAAAAGAGTACCAACAAGGCAAGAACGAGACCAGGGCAGCAATACTAGTCCAGCCACTAGGAGAAAGCCACAAGGCCAGTCACGATAATATAAAGAGTTATACAGAATCACGGTCCTAGCAAATGAGGTGCTACAGGAACGAGTCCAAGCTGTACGCAATGCCGCTGATGATCTTTATGCACAAGCGCCTTCATAAACATATCAGCTGTGTTGGCACCGGAGACCAAGTGTACTACGCGGGCCTGGCGACGCTGCTGTAGCTCGCACAAGAGGAAGTACCGCAGCTGGATGTGCTTCGCCCTGCCCTCGAGTCTGGGCTCCTGACACAGGAGGATCATGGCCCTGTTGTCAGCGTACAGGACCGGGGCAGAGCTAGGCCGCTCACCTAAGTTTGTGAGCTAGAAAGTCAGCCAACGGAGCTCCTATGCCGCCATGGCACCGGCGTAGATCTCAGCCTCACAGCTAGACAGGGCAATAGACGACGAGCGAGTGGACCTCCACAAGACAGCACCTGCACCAAGGCTAAAGCAGTAGCCCTGGGAGGACCTGAGAGTCTCGGCGTCGTCTGCCCAAGAAGCATCTATGTGCCCGGTAAGGACCACTGGTCCGCGTCCACCTAGCACTAGCCTCATGCCCGATGTACTTGCTAGATAACGCAAAACCCTCTTAGCTGTAGACTAATGCTGTGGCCAGTGTCTGCCGAATGCCACAAAGCAAGCCAGTATGCTGCGAGGGTACTGTAAACGCCCGGATAGAAGACCCCCATGGAATAGAAGACACTATGTCTTGTATTAGGCGTCTATCTTGTATTCGGCCTCTCCGTTTATAAGACACACAGTATGAGACCCAAGTGACGTACACTCCCTAAAACCTCGGTTAGCGCTTTCTACCCACCCAAAAAGGGCTCCGTTTAAAAGTTTTTTTTCCATTCATAAGAAACCCGGACCCCCTGATTTTTTCCGTTTATAAGAAACTTCACCACTTTCTTGCTCGGTATATGATAAGACATAGGGGTCTTCTATCCGGGCATTTACGGTATGCGAGATCCGGACGAGTGCAAGTCATCAGGTACATGAGGCAACCCACCAACTCAGCGTAAGGACCACTAGGCTCTACAGCCTCTTCCAGAACTGGAGCAGAGAGTCTATGGTCTACTCACAGAGGGGTGGGCTGTGTGGAAGAGAACTAAAGGCCGAACCTCTGAAGGACCTGGCACACCAAGTATGACTGTGTGAGAGTGATGGTGCGCGCTGCTCTGTCCCTGGAGATCTACAAGCCAAGGTAGCGGCGCAGCTCTCCTAGGTTAGTGCATGTGTGTTTCCTCAGCAGCTCGGCCTTCATGGAGGCCAGCACGTCTCTGTGTACAGTATAGCAAAGACCAGATCGTCTATATAAACAAGGATGTAGATCAAAGTCTGGATGGAACGGACGAAGAGCGAGGGGTCCGCAGACGACGGGAAGAACTGCAGGTCAGCAAGTGTAGCACGCAGCATGTCATGCCACTCACGGGATGCCTGGTGCTGACCGTAGACGGGGCGCCGGAGGAGCCACTCGGTACCAGGGGGAAAGGTACCGGAGAAGCCCTGGGGGCGGCGCAGGTAGACGTGCTCGTATAGACTGCCCTGGAGGAAAGCTGTGGAGAAGTCGAGTGAGTGCGGCTTGTAGTCACGCTGTGCTGCTACGTGTAGCAGTGCCCGAAGAGTAGTCATCTTCGGGGTCAGGGCGAAGGTCTGAAAGAAGTCAACCCCCTCACGTTGACTGAAGCCACGAGCGACGTAGTGCGCCTTGAAGACAGGCGGCTCCCCAGGAGGGCGCTTCACCTTGAAGAGCCATCGGCCATTGACTACGTTCACCCCAGGTGGGGGAACTGCGTCGACGAAGGTACCGGTGGATCTCCAAGATGCTATCTCCTTCTCCATGGCAGCTATCCACTGAGAGGCCCAGGGTCCCGAGACCACCTCAGCGTAGGTGCGAGAGGTCGGGATGTCAAGGGCGTCTGGGTTACCCGCAGGGAATAGCAGCATGGAACAGAGATGGGGAGCGGCCTTTGATAGGAAAGCAAGCTCGTACTGTCTGTCCTCTAGGACTTCACTGCCAAGGGCAGCCACACCCCCGACGGACAGAGGGCAGGTAGGGTCAGAGACCAGTGCGGTGGCGTAGTCAAGGCGACGGGTACCTGCGAAGTCAATGACAGGAGCGACAAGAGCGTCAAGGCTCGAGACAGGAACAGACGGGTCGGTAACGAGGGAGGCAAGGACACGAGGAACAAGGGGACGTGCGGCACGGAGGAAGTCAGAAAACGGAGGCAGGACCACAGCGAGTGAAGACGGAGGAGGAGACGGGAGGAGCGGAGGAGCACGAGATGCATGAGAGCGCCGCAATATAGGGTGAGAACGCGGAACAAAAGAGGTAGGACGAGCACAAAACGGACGACGAGCCCAGACGTGAGATGGAGGAGTCGGGTCAGGAGAGAGGGGAGGAGACACAGGAGGAGAATGAGGAGGGAAACGAGCCGGAGAAGAGTCCACGGGAGGAAACACGGGGCTGTAGACCGGCAAAGGAGGAGGTGGCGTTGACCAAGGAGGCACCGGCGGGCGGTCAGGAGAAGGAAGGCCAAGGAGGCGAGGAGCGGACACCGGCAGCGATTGCGACAACTTCTGCCTGACGCCAACACCAGAACATCCAGCAGGACCACGGCTCCCTCCGTGAAGCCCCATATCAGCACCCCCAAAACGGGAACCCGCTCCTGTACCCGCTCCAGCACCCTCCCCAGCACCCCCAGAACGCACGAACCCCAACGGCGGTGACAGCGGCTGCTGTGGAGGCGGTTGCGGCTGTGACAGCAACGGCGGCGACAAGGGAGGAGAGATCGGGGCGGGGACAGGCTGGAGAAGGGACTCCGCCGAGCCACGAGAGTCAGCAGACCCCTCGGCAGGGACAACCGACGGGAGGGGGGTGACATGAGACACACCAGACGGGGCAGGGCGGGGAGGGGGGGGAACCAGAAACTGGGGGGAGTGACCAGGGGACCACGGTGGGGACAGCGGTGGTAGAAGGAGACGGGCTCGTCAAAGGTGACGTCATGAGAGTGAAAGAAACGGTGAGACGGTGCGTGGTAGAAGTGCCAGTCAAACGAGTCGAGGGGGAAACCTAGAAAGACACAGGGGACAGTGCGGGCAGTGAGCTTGTCTGTGCCAGAGGCACGAACGTGAGCAAGGCAGCCCCAGACGTGGAACGCTGACGCGTCACGAGGAGACCCGGTCCAGAAGAGAGTCGGCGAAACCTGCGGCCGCTGAGGGTGCGGCCACCGGTTAAGCTGGTGGGCACTATCGCGAACGGTGAACGGCCACAGAAAATGGGGTGCACCAGCATGGATCATGGAGGTACGAGCCACCTCCATGACCAAACCAATGCATCGCTCAGCGACCCCATTCTGCTGCTGGGAGTCCGGCAGGGTGTACATCTGGGTGGTGCCCTCCGCACGACAGAAGCGACCAAGGCAGCCAGAGGCGAACTCGCCACCATGGTCGGAGTGAAGACGCAACACGGGGAGACCTCAGTGCACATAGGCAGAGACAAGCCACGGGATAAGAACGTCGGGCACGTCGGCCTTCCGCTTCAGGGGAAACACGATGGTGTAGCGAGTGTAGTCGTCGACAAGCACTAGGGAGTAACGCTCATGACGTGGCCCATGGACAAGGGCGGGGCCCCAGACGTCCATGTGCAGGGTCTATAGCGGTGCGGTGGTGGAGGGGAATGAGGAGGAGTGAGGGGCACGGCAGAGCCGACCCTCGAGGCAGGGGGTGCACGAAGGTGCTGCCAAGGAGGGGAGCGCAGGGAACGACGTAGGGAGACCTAAGACCAGACCGTGTTGAGACATGTGACGGAGACGTGTGAGGGCGGGGTGACCTAGGCGGTGGTGCCACAGAAGCGACGGGTGAGTAAGCGACCGACACGAGCAAGCTGCACCAACTTGGGTAGACGCTGCCACCAAGGGGGGCGTCCCAATAGGGGGAGACGCCGTGAAAATCGTGAACAGGCCAGACACCGGGTCCCAAGGGAAAATGGTGAGGGGGGCACCAGTGGCGGCCTCAGTACAGACAGCGTACCTCTCGTGACCAGGGAACAAAGTGGGACGCCGAGGTCCTGAAGACAGCCGACACCAACTAGATTCCAAGAGAACGAGGGGATGTGCAGGCCTGTAAGAGAGCCCGAAGGAACTGCCGGATAGGGGAGAGTGGTGGAACTGCGGGCGACTACCGGACCTGAGGAAGGGTCTGCAAGGGTAACTGCGGCAGGGACAGCAAGCAGCGTAAGCGTAGTGTGGTCCCGAAAGAAGCACCAAGACGCACCTGAGTCGAGAGTGAAGGAGAGCGCGGCAGTGGCGGCTGGGGGCGGAGGAGCTAGGGTGGAGCCAAGGCTAAACAAAGCAAAAGGGTCCTACGCCTCACATAGCAGGGGAGCCTAAACTAGGCACACTGGACAGACCTACACTAGGCAACACGGGGTAATAGGAACTAGTCACACTTGAGTCATCGATATACATCGTATACAATGCAGAGCTAATCTCATCCATGTCTACATCAAAGATTCTAACACCACGACGGAGCAGACTGTGCCAGTCGGGGAGGTCCGGCGCGGGGCCGAAGCGGAGACGAACCAGGTCGTCCAGGCGACTGAAACAGCGAGTGGGGGTATGACCAGTCGTACCGCACACGAGGCCGCAGCGAGGACCAGTCTGGAGCTGGTACTGGCAGCGCCCATCACTCGTACCACCACCCGATGACGAGCTACGTGCACGACCACCGCGACCACCACCACCACCACCACTAGCGCCAGGCCAGCCGGCCAGGAGACGGCCGACCCTCCGCTGCGATTGCTGCTGCTGCTGCTGGTCAAGCTGTGGTGCCTGCTGCTACTCCCGTTGGGGCTGCTGCTCCAAGGCACCAGCCCCAGCCCCCTCGTCGGTACTACCGCCAGCGGATGAACCACCGCCACCACCACCTCCACCCCTTCCTCTACTACCCTTGCCATGCCCAGCCTTGGGGTAGCGAGCCTTACCATAGCGGGACTACGCTGCGGCCACCGCGGTAGCTGTCTCGGTAGCAGGGGCTGTCTCAGCTACAGCCGCAAAACCATCAGAGTAAGTGCACTAGGCAGGAGCACAACCCTGAAAGATAGGGACCGGTGCAGTACCACTAGATTGGGCGATAGAGCACTGACGGGTCTCTATGGCAGACAGGGTGTCGACAAAGTCGGAGAGAGTGAGGTCAGCGGGGTGCAGACTAAGAAAGTGGTCGCAGGCGGTGGCAAGGCGGTCGGGAAGGCAGGTAAAGGGTAGGGCAGATAGGGGGCTGGAACACACGAAGCTGGGCCTCAGTGCAGGCAGCGCACCAGCTAGTGTCGAGCGTGCGCAGGTGCGGTGCGAGGTCAGCGACAGTGGGGGAAGACGCGAGATCAGGGAAGAGCATGGGAAGGATCAGGCGGCCGGCGGAGGCAGAGGACGGGGTGGAATAATGCTCGACAACAGCCTGTAAGAACTCCTGCGCAGTCCTGACCGACTTACAGCGGGGGCGCTCAGACGGGGGGAGGGCATGACGGTCCGCAGACGTTGGGTCAGCGGGGAGAGCAACAGTGGGGTCAGGGCAGGGGAGCGTACCGTCAATGTGGACGGCGAGGGAATGGCCCTCCTGCTGTTGACCTGTGAGGTGACGGCGGAGGTCGACGAGCCATGAGTCGAACTCAATCGGCTGACCCTCCGCGTCAAAGCGCAGCACCGAGTCCGGCATGAAGGCCGCTGCAGCCGCGAACATGCGGTGAAGGGCAGGACGGAGCAACGAGGAGCAGTGGGGAGGAGTGCTTTACGGTGCAGTGTGGTGGGGCGCCATGCAGTGCGGTGCCACATGGTGCAGAGCGGTGCAGTGGGGTGGGGCGCGGTGCAGTGCGGTGCAGTGAGGTGGGGCGCGGTGCAGTGCAGTGGGGCATGGTGCAGTACGATGCAGTGCGGTACTGAGCGGTGCATCATGGTGGGGCGCGGTGCAGGATAGTGGAGAGGGCCGGTGAAGTGGGTGGGGACCGGGAAACACGGCGGCTGAGCAGCTGAGAGACGGGGCCGCGGGGCGGCTGGGCGACGGGGTGGCTGGGCGACGGGGCCGCGGAGCAGCGGGGCGACGTGTCGCGGGGCGGCTGGACTACGAGGCCGCGAGGCGGCTGGTGCCGTAGCTTCCATGCATTAGTATCGACCACATATAGGATTTTATGGGTATTTTACCCTGATTACCCTTGCCAGCGGCCGTTTTTTAAGGAATACCCTGATTTTGCAAGGGCAAAGTTTGTGCGACCCATTCTCAAAAAGTGTAAGAAAAGTTTTACCTTGCAGTAGTTGTCAACTTATACATATATTTGTATGTAGAAGTTTTAGGCTAGATAGGTCTGTGTTCTTAGAGAGTACAACTCCAACCCTATATCTCCCCTATACTCTCTTGTTTCTAGGCATTCCTGTATTCTAACATGGTATCATAGTAGGTTAGGTCCGCCTAACCGCTTCCGCCCCTCGCCCTAGCCTACCGCTCCGTCGTACCCTAGCCTACCGCGCCCCGCCGGCCCCTAGCGCGCCCGCCGGCCCCTAGCATACCGCTGGCCCCTAGCTCGCCCGCCGGCCCCGAGCGTACCGCCGGCCCCTAGCGCACCTCGCCGGCCCTCCCGCACCCCTGGGCCCCAGCTCTCCCGCGCCGGCCCTCCCGTGCCGCCCAGCTCTCCGCCGGCCCTTTGCGCCCTGCCGGCTCTGCACACCTCGGGTCCTGCGCACCTCGGGCCCTTCTCGGCCTCCCACCCGGTCTTCTCGCTAGAGAGTCCTGCAGCCACCCTGTTGTGCCGCTGTGCCACCGTGTCCCTGTGCCGCTGTGTCCCCGTGCCGCTGTGCCGCCATGCCGCTGCACCGCCGTGTACCTGTGCCGCTGAGGTTGCACGATGGCGGACGCCGTACTTCTCTTAGACGCGGAGGGGCACGTGATCGACTTCGCGGCCTGGCTTGTCGATCTTCGTCGACACCTGACACATCAGCGCAAGGATGGGCACTCCCTGGCTATGCATGTTGATGGCTTGCTTCCATGGCCCCCCATGCCTGATCCCCTCCCTGCTGACCCCACTACTGCTCAGAGTGAGGCCTTTGCTGCTGATGCGCTCGCTCGCACTGTCTGGGATTCTCGCGATGCTGTAGCGCAGCTTGCCATTAGTCATGCGCTTCCCCTGTCTGAGGGTCCGCGCTTCACTGCTGTCGCGAACGCCAAAGACTTCCTAGATGCAGTAGTTGCGCGCTACTCCACACCTGCTTCCGCCTCCGATGGCGCTTGATCCTCCCCATGCTATTCCCCGATCTGTCCGCATTCCCCACTGTCGCTGATCTCACCACTCACCTCCGTGCACTAGAGACTAGCTACCATGCTGCTAGCACTGCCGTCCAGTTCACTGCCTTCCCCCCACCGTTCTGCGCTACCCTGTACCTTAGTGTCATGCGCCTGCCTGACCGCTTAGCCATTGCTCGAGACCACTTCCTTAGCCAGCACCCTGGCGACCTCACCCTTACCGCCTTTGTCTCTGCCCTATCTGAGATAGATACTCGCGAGCGCACTATCGCTCAGTCGAGTGGTGTTGCGGCAATCCCTATCTTTCAAGGCTGTGCTACCTCCCAGGGCACGTACGCTGACGTTTCCGCCGCAGTCACTACGGCTGCCTCTGCCACTGAGATCGCAGCTGCGGCCTTCCCGCAGCAGCAATAGCGTCGGGGCTGCCGTGGCCCCAAAGGAGGGCATAGTGGTGGCGCTGGTGGTGGTAGTGGTGGTGGCAAGGATAGTGGTTCTGACAAGGGGGTGGGGGCTGGTGTCTAGGAGCAGCAGCAGCCGCAGTACAGCAACAGTAGCAGTCGCAGCAGCAGCAGCAGCCGTGGGCCCGCCTCCCACCTGGGTGGCCAGGAGTACCTGGAGGTGGTGGCCGTGGTGGCGGAGTCGGCGAAGATCGACAAGTCAGGCCGTGCTGGCCGTGCTTGTTGATCTTTGCCGTTTGTGCTGGCCAGACCCCGTTCTACATCCTTGTCTACGTAGACAACCTGGTCTTCGCTACTGCAGACAGAGACGCACCTGCACTGACCTAGGAGAGCTGCACCGCTACCTTGGCCTGCAGATCTCCAGGGACAGAGCAGCGCCCACCATCACTCTCACACAGTCACACTTGGTGCACCAGGTCCTTTAGAGGTTCGGTCTCCAGTTCTCCTCTGCACATCCCAGACCTCTGCCAGTAGATCACAGGCTCTCTGCTCTAGTTCCTGAGGAGTCAGTAAAGCCTAGTGGTCCTTACGCTGAGCTGGTGGGTTGCCTCATATACCTGATGACTTGCACTCGCCCAGATCTCGCATACCCTCTCCGCATCCTGGCTCACTATGTGGCATCCAGCAGACACCGGCCACAACACTGGTCGGCCGCTAAGAGGGTTTTGCGTTATCTAACAAGTACATCGGGCATGGGACTCATGCAGGGGGGACGCAGGCCAGTGGTCCTTACTAGGCACATAGACGCTTCGTTGGCAGATGACACTGAGACACTCACGTCCTCCCTGGGCTACTGCTTTAGCCTTGGTTCAGGTGCCATCTCGTGGGGGTCCACCCGCTCCTCATTTGTTGCCCAGTCCAGGTGTGAGGCTGAGATATACGCTGGTGCCATGGCGGCACAGAAGATCCACAGGCTGACCTTCTTGCTCACCGACTTAGGTTCTGTACGCATAGGTTCTGTGCCCTGGTTCTTGATGGAAATCGTGCAAATCTGGAGAGAACTAATTAGAGATTAAGTTTGACGATCTCAACAGAACATTGCGTGCAGCTCAAGTAACTTCTAGAAATGAGCTTATACACGATGGAAAGGTCTTAATCTCTACTTTCCAGAATGGTAAAGCACGTTCATAACCAAGATCTGAGCCGCCGATTATGACGAAATCAGTGTGAGGGGATATTCTGGTAATTTGGCTAGGCAGCCATGAATCACCTAGTAAAAACGAGAAGGGAAGCAGTTCGATCTGGAAAAGTTGCAGAATGAGATTGTCAAACACCACCAACCCTCGCCCTGGACCAAACCCTAACACTCCCAAGTGCCACATCTGCAACATCAAAGATGTTGTAGTGGGTTTGGGGTTGTATGGGTTGGAACGGTAACGAGATCAAACCTAGCCAACCAACCCACATCTTTTGCCCAAATCCCAATAGCCCACAATCAGCTAGAGCAAACTACACCACATAACACTACACATTTATCACTCCCCCTTGCTCGTGCTGGGTGTGGCTCAACACCATAGGGCAAAAGACTTCACACCACTCCCCCTTGCCCATGGGTTGGGGCCACCCAGAGCATGGAGTCCGCCAAGGAGAGGAGCACCAAGATGCCGGCATCTGCTGCGGGAACTCTGTCATCATGGGGCTGCATCCCGAGCAAGGTCATGCACACACCATGACGCTCAAATGGAAGAGACTTGGTAAGAATATCAGCAGCCTGATGGTTGGTGGGGCACCACTGCAAAATCACCTCACCCGCAGCTACCATCTCCCGAAGGAAATGCCACCGGACCTGCATGTGTTTGGTGCGGCCATGCAAGCATGCATTCTGTGCAAGGGCAATGGCAGACTGATTATCCACAAACACAGGCACACCACCAGCATGATCATGGCCAAACTCCCCAAACAAACGCCTCAGCCAGACACCCTCCTGAATGCACTGACACAGACTTATATACTCACTCTCAGTGGTAGAGAGTGCTACCACGGGCTGCCTCTTGCTCTGCCAAGAGATAGCTGCCCCATTCAGACAGAACACATACCCACTGTGGCTCCTGCGACTTGCGGAATCTCCAGCATAGTCAGCATCACTGAAGCCAACTAGCTGGACCTGAGACTGGGGCTGTGTTTGGAAAAAGATACCTGACTTGACACCACCTTTCAGGTACCTCAGCACTCTCTTAGCGGCCTGCAAGTGAAACATTTTAGGACAAGAGGCGACCTTAGATAGCTGTGAGACTGCAAAGGCAATCTGTGGCTGTGTGGTAGTACAAGCATACATGAGGGATCCCACAATGCTTTGGTAGAGCTTGACCAGCTCATCTCGCAGCAAGGGTTCATCCTCATAGGCATGCACATCAAAGCCTGTTGGGAGAGGAGTACGCACGGGGTTGGCCTCTGAGAGACCAAAGGACTGAAGCATGTTAAGAATGTACCTCTCTTGATGAATCAAGATACCACTCTCATCACGCTCAATTTGCATTCCCAAGTAGTACTTCACCTCCCCCAAGTCCTTCATGCGAAAACGCGAGGACAAGAAGTCTTTCACTCGATCTAGCAAAGCCTTGCTAGAGCATAGGAGCAAAAGGTCATCCACATAGAGGAATAAGGAGATCCGCTCCTCATCTCTCACAAAGTGGTACAAGGCAGGGTCACACTCAGATCTCTCAAACCCAAAATCCATGAGAGCCTCATCAAATTTTAGGTACCACTGTCGTGGGGCTTGCTTTAGCCCATAAATGGACTTTTTGAGGCGACACACTCGGTGAGAGCCATCATCAAAACCAGGGGGCTGCCGCATGTAAAGCTCTTCCTCCAAATCCCCATGGAGGAAGGCTGTCTTGACATCCATATCATGGATATCAAGCCCCAAAGCAGCTGAAATTCCAAGCATACCTCTCAAGGTCGCATGCTTCCCAACTAGAGAGTACACTTCTTCATAGTGTACTCCCAATTTCTGCGTGTTTCCCATCACCACCAATCTGGACTTAGGCCTCTCAATGGTACCATCAGGGTTATGCTTGTATTTCCAAACCCATTGACACCTGAGGACCTCCAAACCAGGTGGTACCACGGCTGGATCAACCAGCTCAAATGATCCATTTACCTTGTGAGACTCAAGCTCCTCATGCATAGACTCAACCCATTCGGGACGGTTCAGCGCCTCATGGACTGACCTAGGCTCATGCACCTGACCCATTAGACACACATCAAGAGCATACTCATGCCCATGCATGTCCACAAGCATGCAATCATCCAAATCAGACACAAGATGTTCATGCATGCGTGCAATGTGCCCCGGTGAAAACCTTTCAGGTGGCTGGGAAATTCGAGCACTGCGTCGCAGAGGTGTTGCCTCTCCTTCTTCCAGCCTCCGCAGCTTCTCCTCCCAAGTCACCCTCTTCATTGGAGTCCTTGGAGTCTTGGACAGCTGCTGGTTCAACAACTGCTGCCAACTGCTTCTCGATGGAGTTGAAGGCACATGCTGCTCCGGCTGATCATCACGCGCATCGGCCTGCGTGGCTGGCTGAGGGGTAGAATCTGTCTCTCGGGACTCCTCATGATTAGGATCAGCTGGTTCTGGCTCCTCCTGCTGCTCCTCCCCTTCATCTCCAGGGTCCTCCCATGCCCCCTCAAAGATAGAAGCCGTATGAGGGTCTTGAATGGAAGTCCCACTTTGGCTTGTACCATGCTCCTTCCACCCCTTAAAATTCAGCCCCTCATGGAAAACCACATCACGGCTCTCCATCACACGCTGGTCAGCTACACTCCACAGCACCCAAGCCTTGCTCCTCTCAGAAACCCCAAGGAAGATCCCTCACTGTGCCTTAGGATCTAGCTTCCTCCTTTGCTGGTCAGGTACCTTATACTGTGCCATGCACCCCCACACTCGTGCCAAGGAAACATTCGGCACCTTCCCTGTCCATAAGGAGTATGGGCTCTTGCCTCCAAGCCCCTTGCTGCCCATCCTGTTCTTCACCCAGTTGGCATACTGCACTGCTGCCCCCCACCAAGTGTTATCAAGCTCGGCATGGGAAAGGATGGCCCGAGCCAAATCGGTCAAGGTCCTGTTAAGCCGCTCCGCTGCCCCATTTTGCTGCGGCGTGTAAGGTACAGAGAGCTGGTGGGTAATACCCTTTTCTTCCAAGAAGGTTTGAAGTTCTTTCCCAAGGTACTCTCCACCCCGATCTGACCTTAACACCTTCACCTTGGCCCCTGACTCCCTCTCCACATAGCGTATCCACCGCCTAAACACCTTTGCCACCTCATCCTTGGTCTTCACCAAGATGACCCAGCTAAGTCGACTGAAGTCATCAAGAAAGGTGACAAAGTATCTGTTGCCCTTTTCCCGGTCAGGAGTTTGCATCGGTCCACACACATCCGTGTGCACCAGCTCAAGGGGAGTCGAGGCATGATCAGAGGAGATAGGGAATGAGGTTCTAGGCAGCTTTCCAGACGTGCAGTCGGGACATTTGCTCTGCTGCCCAGCTCCTTCCTTGACCTCCACCCCCTTCAGCTCCCCCTTCTTCACACACTCCAGCAGTTGCTGCTTCCCCGCGTGCCCCATGCGAAGGTGTAGCAACTCAGGTGACACCGTTTCCACCTGCCTCCAGCGAGTGCTACAAGCGGCTTCCTCATAAAAAACCATATGTGCCTTGTAACAATTAGGCACACAAGCTGGAACAAGGTATAAACCCTTGTCCAGCTTTGCCTCCATCACCACAGCTTCACCCTTTCTAACAGTACACCCTCCCTCAGTGAAAGTGCAGATGTATCCCTGTTTAGCCAGCTGCGAGCATGAAAGGAGGTTTGCAGCCAAACCAGGGACGTGAAGGACCCCCTTCACACCCACTAGCTCCCCCTCCTTCCCCTTAATGATGATCGTGCCGATGCCAATTGCTTGCAGCAAATCTCCGCTCCCAACAATCACGTTCCTCGAATTTGGTGGGAGAGGATGGTAGGAGGTGAAGAGATCACGGCGAGGAAGCATCCCAGATGTTCCTCCAGAGTCTAGAACCAGGAAGTTGGGATCAGCCAATGCACGACCAGCGAGAGCTGCATCCTGCCCTAGCATGAGAAACGAGAAACCATCATCGGAGGAGTCGTCTTGGCCCTTCCCCTTCTCATCCTTAGCAGCTGCGGCCGTTGCTCCCTTGCTGCCCTTCTTATTCCAGAGCCCCTTCTTCATCCTTTTCTCCACCCAATCAGGTTTGGTCACTGGTGGTGCCTCTCCAGAGTAGCCGTGAGGCTTCCATCCCTCAGGCCTACTCCAGCAACTCTTCCAAGAGTGTTTTTTGTTGCATCCGGGCACAAGGCATTTGTCCAACTCTTTCTTCTTCCCCCCACCTCCTTGCTGTTGATAGCCTTTCCTGAAGGAAGCTTTATCTGCTGCACCCATGCCTCCTTCTAGACCTCTTCCAGCATCAACCTTGCGAGCCTCATCAGAAATTAGAACCTCCCAAATCCACACCTTGGTCCATTTCTGTTGCTCGAGGTGAAGGTACTGTAGTAATGCCTCATTAGCCGCTTGATCCAACCCTTGGAGCGCAGTATAGATGATCTCCTTCTCATCTTCCGTGTAATCCAGCTCCTCCAAAGCCCGCACATTCTCATCCACCCTCTAGAGATACTGAACCATGGTCTCCCCCTCCCCATAGTTCCGCTTCATGGTGTAAAACCGCTTCCGCCAAGTAAGCACGCTTAGAAGCCCTTTCTGTAAGTGCCTATCTTGTACTCTTTTCCAAGCTGCAGCCGCTGCACCTTCCTTCCCCTTCAGGTCAATCAGCATCTTAAGAAGCTCAAGTTGCCCCTCCAAAGCCCAACACAGGTACTGAAAAGCCTGGCGATCCTTCCGATCCCATGCTTCTTGAGCTTTGAGCAACTCCTCGCTACTTGGTTGCGACCTTCCGGTTTGAGTTGCAGCAGTTCCTCCTTCCTTCACCCCACTCAACGACGCTCCCCCAGCCCTGGATCCCACTTGGCTGGTTGCTCCAGTAGACGCCTCCCCAGAGTCAGCTCGTGGTCGCTTCTCCGATCCATCCAACACACATTCTAGGTCCTTAATACCTAGCCATAGTGTGAACTGGAACCTCCATAGCGAAAAGTCTGAGCCGGTAAACCTAGGAGGGCCATCCAACTTTTGGGCCATGTCAAACCCTAGATCTGGAGCACTTTAAGCCTCTCTAGATCTCTTCCAATGGAGGAAAGAACGTCCTCTAACCGTGGCTCTGATACCACTGATGGAAATCGTGCAAATCTGGAGAGAACTAATTAGAGATTAAGTTTGACGATCTCAACATAACATTGCGTGCAGCTCAAGTAACTTCTAGAAATGAGCTTATACACGTAGGAAAGGTCTTAATCTCTAATTTCCAGAATAGTAAAGCACGTTCATAACCAAGATCTGAGCCGCCGATTATGACGAAATCAGTGTGAGGGGATATTCTGGTAATTTGGCTAGGCAGCCATGAATCACCTAGTAAAAACGAGAAGGGAAGCAGTTCGATCTGGAAAAGTTGCAGAATGAGATTGTCAAACACCACCAACCCTCGCCCTGGACCAAACCCTAACACTCCCAAGTGCCACATCTGCAACATCAAAGATGTTGTAGTGGGTTTGGGGTTGTATGGGTTGGAAAGGTAACGAGATCAAACCTAGCCAACCAACCCACATCTTTTGCCCAAATCCCAATAGCCCACAATCAGCTAGAGCAAACTACACCACAGAACACTACACATTTATCAGTTCTGTACGCTGACAATAGGGCCATGATCCTCTTGTGTCAGGAGCCTCAACTGGAGGGCAGAGTGAAGCACATCCAGCTACGGTACTTCCTCCTGCGCGAGCTACAACAACGCCGCTAGGCCTGCGAAGTACACTTGGCCTCTGGTGCCAACACAGCTGATATCTTTACTAAGCCGCTTGCGCCTAAAGATCATCAGCGGCACTGTTTGCAGCTTGGTCTTGTTCCTGTAGCTCCTTACTTGCTAGGACCTTTATTGTGTACTCCTCTTTATACTATATATACCTTCTTGACTGGCCTTGTGGCTTCTCTTCCAGTGGCCGGACTAGTAATGCCGCCCTGATTTGCTCTTGTCGTGTTTGTACTCTTGCTGACTGATCTTCGGACCCCTACCTCAGAGGTTGGACTAGTAGTGCCACCCTAAGTTGCGTGTTTCTTGCTCAGCACTGCCCCTTATCTAGCCTAGGGGGTGTGTCAACTTATAAATATGTTTATATGTAGAAGTTATAGGCTAGATAGGTTTGTGTTCATAGAGGGTACAACTCCAACCCTATATCCTCCCCTGTAATACCTTTGTCTAGTCATTCTGCTATTCTAACAGGGACTGCGCCCTGATGCGATTTCCAGCCATCGATTGCTGCCCTTGTGGCCCTCCTCCCTATCCGTCCTCTCACTTCGCCATGATTTGCCAAAGCGAGAGGTAACCTCCTCGCCCCTGCTACTGCACTCCTCCTTCCGCGTTTCTCCTTGCGTTCCCGGCTAGGAGACCTAACCTCTTCCCGTGTTTCACGGTCTGACGACTAATTATCACGTTCTGACGTAGAGCCAGTGGTTGTTGCGAGGACTGAGGCACGTTGCGCTCTTTGCAAGGTGTCCCTCAACGTGCTGCGCTCTGGCGCGGAAATGTTTTGACTTTAATGAGTGGCCCCCATTACCAGAGCTCCGGCTATCTCTCGGTACTGTCGGAGGCTGTAACGGCAGCGATAGTCGACGTATGCAACGCTCGGGTGGACCGTAGCACGCTAGAGATGTCGCGAAACACGGAACGATGCTTGGTAACGACGGGTGGGGTTTCCCGCAAACCTGGTGAATGGCCCACGATGCAGAAGGGGAATCTTGCCCTCACAAACATCCCCGCAAGCACATGTTGGTTGAATTTTGTGAAGGGCCCACGACGCCCTCACATAGTAAACAACCCATCTTGCTCGACTCCAGATTTGGTGATGGGCCAATCAGCGCCCTCACACGCCTTCCAGCACAATGACGTGGTGATTTTGGTACGCCCAATCAGCCCCCTCACACACCCTCGAGCACGGACCGGTGATTTTGTCAATGCATGTGAAATGACACGTTCCGCGGAATACACGGGAACGGCTAGGTACAGGGTGAAAATCTGAAGATATCCCCCCTATTCATTGACCCTCAGAGTGGTACAAAAGTTAACTCAGATAAATCAGAGTAAATTTGAAGTTCAAATTGTCTACTCAGGGCCCCTAGAGTAGTTTTCAAAAACAACTCTGATTTTTAGAGAAACAGAGTAAATTACTCCGATAAAATATGCCCTGCTCCCGGCATGATTACCCCCACGAAAAAGGGACCCTGGGTCTTTTTGCAGACCATGGGTCTTAATATCGTAAAGGGATTGAGAGGACCCGCTGTTTGGGGTAAATCATTAGAGGACCCCCGAATTCCCTCAAGAGTGTATTTGTAATCGTTTTTAGTTCCGGATTTTGGTCACGCATTCAAAGCACCCCCGTTTGCCTGTGCACCTAGCTGTCAGAAATGCCTTCGTGCCGCGTCAGCACAAGGGGTTCCTGCAGTAGGCCTACATAAAATTGACCACGGCAGGAATTTGACTCGTGAGTCTACGACAAGCTGCGGACGAGAATCCGCTGGCGCTTCAGTGTACATAAAAAAAACAATCTCGTATGTAGAAATAAATGTCTATGGGTTTTAATAATTACCTCCCTTCAATATGTCCACCCAAACGATTTTCAATTCTTTTTCCAAAAGACCTAGGGTGATCATGTTAAGATAGGGCTAGGAACTAGGCATAGGACTAGCGAGAGGTTTAGCTAGGGGGCAAAAAGTTGACGAGAGAAAAGAGGGTCATTTAGAAAGAGAAGGAGATACAAGAAGGGGGGTTTGTCCCCTCTACAGTAGGATTCAGCAATGTAGCACACCTACCAAGCCTAACAAACATATATAAAATATATATATGATTTAACACACCCCCTAGGCTTGGTAGTCTTAGAGTAGCGGAATGACTATAACAAGGGAGTACAGGAGAGCATATGGGGTTGGAGTTGTACCTTCTGGATATAGGATATATAAGTTGACACACCCCCTAGACTAGATAAGGGGCAGTGCTGAGCAAGAAACGTGCAACTCAGGGTGGCACTACTAGTCCGACCTCTGAGGTAGGGGTCCGAAGATCAGTCAGCAAGAGTACAAAATCGACAAGAGCAAACCAACGCGGCACTACTAGTCCGGCCACTGGAAGAGTAGCCACAAGGCCAGTCAAGAAGGTATGCGTAAAGAGGAGTACACAATCAAGGTCCTAGCAACTGGGGAGCTATAGGAACTAGACCAAGCTGCAAACAGTGCCGCTGATGATCTTTAGGCGCAAGCGGCTTAGTAAAGATATCAGCTGTGTTGGCACCGGAGGCCAAGTGTACTATGCTGGCCTGGCAACACTGCTGTAGCTCGCGCAGGAGAAAGTACCGCAGCTGGATGTGCTTCGCTTTGCCACAAAAGGATCATGGCCGTGTTGTCAGCGTACAGAACCGGGGCAGAGCTAGGCCGCTCACCTAAGTCGGTGAGCAAAAAGGTCAGCCAGCGGAGCTCCTGTGCCACCTAGATCTCAGCCTCACAGCTAGACTGGGCAACAGACGAGGAGCGAGTGGACCTCCACGAGATGGCTCCTTGGCTAAAGCAGTAGCTCTGGAAGGATATGAGTGTCTCCGTGTCGTTTGCCCACGAAGCGTCTGTGTACCCAGTAAGGACCACTGGCATGCGTCCTCCCAATACGAGTCCCATGCCTGATATACTTGCTACATAATACAAAACCCTCTTAGCTGTCGACCAGTGTTGTGGTCGGTGTCTCCCTGTGGCCACAAAGCGTGCAAGGATGCTGAGAGAGTATGCGAGATCTGGACGAATGCAAGTCATCAAGTACATGAGGCAACCCACTGGGTCCCAGGAGGGAAGGTACCGGTAAATCCCTGTGGACGGCGCCTGTAGACCTGCTCGTGTAGGCTGCCCTGAAGGAACACTGTGTAGAAATCGAGGGAGTGTAGCTCGTAGTCACGCTCTGCTGCTACGTGTAGCAGCACCCAAAGAGTAGTCATCTTCGGGGTCGGGGCGAAGGTCTGAAAGAAGTCCACACCCTTGTGCTAACTGAAGCCTCTAGCCACGTTGCGCGCCTTGAACACAGGCGGCTCTCCAGGAGGTCGCTTCAACTTGGAAAGCCACCAGCCATCGACTACGTTCACCCCAGGTGGGGGAACTGCGTCGACGTAGGTGCCAGTGGATCTCCAAGATGGCATCTCCTGCTCCATGGCAGCTATCCACTGAGAGGCCCAGGGTCCTGAGGTTGCCTCAGCGTAAGTGCAAGGGGTCGTGATGTCAAGGGCGTCTAGGTCACCCTCAGGGACTTGCAGCATGGAACAGAGATGTGGAGCGGCCTCGGACAGCAAAGCAAGCTCGTACTGCTTGTCCTCTAGGACATCACTGCCAAGGGCAGGAGCACCCCCAACGAACGGAGGGCAGGCAGGGCCAGAAACCAGAGCGGTGGCATAGTCGAGGCAGCAGGTAGAGGCGAAGTCAGCAATGGCAGTGGCAAGAGCGTCAAGACTCGAGACAGGAATAGCCGGGTCGGTAACGAGGGAGGGAAGGACACGAGGAACAAGAGGATGAGCGGCACAAAGGTAGTCAGACAGAGGAAGCGGAGTGACAACGAGCAAGGGGGAGGAGGGGAGGACGAGGGGAGGATGGAGGCGTCGGGATAGGAGACACAGGAGGAGTCTAAGGAGGAGAACGAGGGGGGAAACGAGCTGGGGACGAGTCCGGCAGAGGAAACACAGGGCCGTAGACAGGCAGAGGAGGCGGCGGGGAGAAAGGCGTGGGCGGGTGGTCGGGGGAGGGAAGGCCAAGCAGACAAAGGGCAGGCACCGGCGGTGACTGCTGCTGCTGATGCTCCACGCTGACACCAGGACCGCCAGCTGCACCACAGCTACCTCCGGAACGCTCCGCTCCAGCACCCCCAGAACAAGAACCCTCTCCAGCACCGGTGCCACCCCCGAGACCACTGGGACAAGGTACAACAGGAACCTTAAGAATAAAACCCCCAGAACCAGCACCCCCAGAACGAGAACCCTCTACAGCACCAGTGCCACCCCCAAGACCGCCGGGACAAGCCACGACCGGAACCCCAGGACTAGCACCCCCAAAGTCCACGGACGGCTGGTGCTGCGGCGGCGACGGCAGCGGCTGCGGCGACGGCAGAGGAGGAGACAACGGGGGAGCAACAGGTAGCGGGAACTATGCTACGGGGCCTCCAGAGTTAGCCGAATCCTCGACCGGGAAAGCTGACGGACGGAGCAGGACGGGGAGGGAGTGGAATAGGGGCTATCGGGGGAGTGGGAACTAGAAACAAGGGTGGGAAAACTAAGAGACCTCGGTAAAGCGGTGGTAGAAGGAAACAGACTCGTCGAAAAGTGACGTCACGGGTGTGAAAGAAGCGGTGAGATGGCGGGTGGTAAAAGTGCCAGTTAGAGGAGTCAAGGGGGCAACCGAGGAAGACACACGGGACAATTCGGGCAGTGAGCTTGTCCGTGCCAGAGGCACGAATGTGAGCAAGGCAGCCCCAGACGTGGAACGCGGACGCGTCACCAGGGAACCCGGTCCAAAGGAGGGTCGGCGAAACATGCGGCCACTGGGAGTGCGGCCACAGGTTAAGCTCGTGAGCAGCGTAGCGAACAGCGAACGGCCACCTCCATGACCAAACCGATGCATCGCTCAGCGACCCTATTCTGCTGCGGGGAGTCCGATAGGTTGTACGACTGGGTGATGCCCTCCGCACGACAGAATTGTCCAAGCCGACCAGAGGCGAACTCGCCGCCACGGTCGGAGTGGAGACACAGCACAGGGAGACCACGGTGGAAGCGCACAGCTACGACCCACTGGATAAGAACGCCAGGAAGGTCGGCCTTCCACTCCAGGGGAAACACCGTGGTGTAGAGAGTGTAGTCATCGACGAGCACGAGAAATTAGCGCTCGCGATGCGGTCCAAGGACGGGGGCCGGTCCCCAGACGTCCTGGTGCAGGGTCTGGAGTGCCGTGCCGCTGCCGTGCCGCCGTCCCACCGTACTGCTGCCGTGCCGCCGTACCACCGTGCGGTCGTCGTGCCATCGCCGTGCCGCCGTCGTGCCGTCGCCGTGCCTGCAGTGCCGCCGCCGTGCCGCCGTCGTGCCGCTGCCATGCAGCTGCCATGCCACTGCCGTGCCGCCACCATGCCGCTGCCGTGCCGCCACCGTGTCGCCGCGGTGCTGCTGCCGTGCCGCCCCCGTGCAGCCACCGTGCTGCCGTCCTCCCGCCGCCGCCGTGCCACTATGCTAGTATGCACCCATGTAGTCGTGCCGCAGTGTCGCCGTGGCGCCGTGGAGCCGTGGTGTCGTGCTGCCGTGTCGACGTGCTGCCATGTCGTCGTGCCACCATGTCACCGCGCTGCCGTTTCGCTGAGGCCGTGCGATGGTGGACACTGTGCTGCGCCTGGCCGCGAAGGGGCGCGCGATCAACTTCGACGCCTGGCTTGTCGACCTTCGCCGACACCTGATAGGTCAGCGCCAAGATGGCCACTCCCTGGCTGTTAATGTCGATGGCTTGCTTCCCCGCCCCCCGCGTCGGTTGCCCTCACTGACGCCCCCACCACTGCTGAGCGTGAGGCCTTTACCGCTGCTGTGCTTGCTCGCACAGTCTAGGATTCGTGCGACGCCGTAGCGCAGCTTGCCATTAGTCATGCCCTCCCCCTGTTTGAGCGTCCCCACTTAACCGGTGTAGCAAACGCTCAGGCGTAAATAGAGGCAGTAGTTGATCGCTACTCCATGCCCGCCTCTGCCTCCGCTGGCTGCCTGATCCTCCCCATGCTTTTCCCTGACCTAGCGGCCTTCCCCACTGTCGCTGACCTAGCCACTCACCTCCGTGCCCTCAAGGCTAGCTACCACGCCGCTAGCACTGAGGCCCAGCTCACTGCCTTCCCACCGCCGCTGTGCGCTACCCTTTGCCTCATAGCCACGCGCCTTCCAGACCACTTAGCCACTACCCGCGACCACTTCCTTAGTTAGCACCCTGGTGACCTCACCCTTACTGCCTTTGTCGCTGCCCTGTTCGAGATAGAGACTCGCCAAAGTACTATCGCTCAGTCGAGTGGTACTGCGGTACTATCTTTCAGGGCTGTGCACCCTCCCAGTGCACTTACGCTTACATTTCTGCCGCTGTCGCCGAGACAGCCCCTGCTGCTGAGACCGCCGCTGCGGCCTCAGCGCAGCCGCGTCAGCGTAGGGGCAGCCGCCCCAAGGGGGGGCATGGTGGAGGTCATGGTGGTGGGGGTGGTGGAGGTGGGGGCGGGGACAGCGGTTCCGACGAGGGGACCGAGGCTGGTGCCTCGGAGCAGCAGTAGCAGCAGCCGCCGGAGCAATAGCAGTCGCATCAGCAGTAGCTGCAGTAGCAGTCGTGGGGCCGCCTCCCACCAGGGTGGCCCGGTGCCTCTGGTCGTAGTGGCCACGGTGGCGGCCCTTGCAGCTCGGTGTCGGGCGGCAGCTTCAGCGCTGGGGGTTGCCAGTTCCAGCTCCAGACTGGCCCCTTCCGCAGCACTGTGTGTGGTCGTCCGCATCCTACCAACCACTGCTTCCGCTGCCTCAACGACCTCTTTCGTTGCCGCTTCGGCCCGGCGCCGGACCTCCTCGTCTTGTTCAGTCTTGTGCGCCGTGGTGTGCTTGTTTTTGAGTTAGACATGGATAAGATTTGTTCTGCTTTGCATAACCTGTATGCTGATGCCTCTAGTGTAACCGGATCTAGTTTAGGTATGCCACATGTGTGTACTCTAGACTCCCCTGCTGTGTCAGGCGTAGGATCTTCTGCTTTGCTTACTCTAGGCTCCACCCTCTCTCCTCCGCTGGATGCAGCTTCCGCTTTGCTCTCCTTCATGCTTGACTCTGGCGTGTCTGCCTGCTTCTTCCGCAACCACACTGAGCTCAGACCGCTTGCCGCCCCTGTTGCTGTCGCACTTGCTGACACCTCCTCGGGCTTTGTAGTTGCTCGTAGCTCCACTACCCTTCCCTGTCCGGCGGTTCCCTCAGGCTCCCTTATGGGCCTAAACATCCCCTCGTTCTCCAGAAACCTAGTTGGTGTCGGCTGTCTTCAGAACCTCGGCGTCACCACTACGTTCCCTGGATATGAGCGGCACACAGTCTGTACTGATGCCGCTACAGGTACCCCTCTCACCACGTTCCCCCAGGACCCTCGCTAGTTTCTAGTGCTTGTCGACGCTTACACGCGCTACACCACGGCGTTTCCTCTGGAGCGGAAGGTCGACGTGCCAGACATTCTTATCCCGTGGGTCGTAGCATGCGCGTGTCCACCGCGCTCTCCCCGTGTTGTGTCTCCACTCTGAACGTGGTGGCAAATTTGTGTGAGTACGACCCCGTTACACTTCTTTCTCATTTCCATATTTTTCCTCTATGTCATTCTTCTTTTTATCTTGATTCCTTTTATCTTTATCTCATCCCATATGGTTTCCTATTCCTCATTTCTCATTATGCTTTGGATTATCCTATTATTATAATTATATCACCGACCAGGCTCATGATGTACTGTATTAGCGCAATATATCTAGTGTAATCTTGCCGTAATTCCTTGAAGCCAATAGCCTCGCGTGGCTATACGTAGGGTGATTCTATTTCCAGAAGGTTCTATTCTTTTTGGATAGGATATATCTGGTTACCTGATGTACCTCGGAAGTATATAAGCACTTTGTATCAATCGATAGTGCAACTTTTCTTCGACACATTCGATCCTGTGACACTTGGTAATCAGAGCTTTTCTCACTCAGCCGCGCTCAGCTAAGCAGAAGCAGCGAGAAAACCAGCCTCGAAAAATTGCCGGGGGCGACTGATTCGGCGCCAATTCTGGTAAGCACCAACTCCGTGTTTTTTTAATTATCCCCTTCGCGCGTATTTTGAACAGGATGGCGAACTACGACCATGCCGAGGTTACCCTGCAGCTCTTCGCAAGCATCGCCGCCCTTCAGGAGGAGATGCGAGCCGATCGCGAAGCTTGGCGAAACGAGTTCGAGCGAGTAACTCGACTCGCCGGCGCATAGCACGAAATGACAAGGGCTCGATGCAGCAGTCGCAGCAGTTTCTCGAGCCTCTGAAACCGCGCCCACTTGAGCTGTTTGATCCGAGCGATCGAAATTCCGATGTCCGCAGATGGATTGTAGGTGCAACCCAATGGCTTGCACTCGGCTTGTCGTCCTTGTTTGTGTGTGTGCATGCATGGCATGGAATGAATTGTGAGTCTATGTCATTGCTATCCAGTGCTTGTGTGTGTGTTTGAATGGTGTATCACAATGTGGTTTGTGTCGGTCAAGACATTAGCGAGTTTTTACAACTCGCATGTCAAGTCGTCGTTTGTGTGTCGCATGTGTTTTTTTCTATTTTGTCGAGTGTGAAGTGTCCATCGTGTCGCAGGTGTGTGCAGCAAGCCCCCATCAACTCAAGAAGAATTTATCTTGCAGATCCAAGAACAAGAGCTCAAGATTTCAAGCCCAAGGGACGCGGATAAATATTAAATAGTTAAAATAGTAACGTTACTTCGTGTAGTGTTACATTTCACTTGGTGTAGCCCCTTGGAGGGTTGGTTTCGAGACTCTTCATGGTTGGGGACTCTGTGGTGGTGTACCACCAACCTGGACCTCGGATCTTGGGGTATGTAGAGGCTGGGAACCATCTCCGTCTCGAACTCTTCTTGCTAAGTTTTGTACTTCCAAGACTATAGTGGCTGCTATACCTCCTGCCAGTAAAACCGCCATAGCGTCGTCAAATCTTCATGGAATTTCATGATTCAACTTGCTGCTGATAGACGACAGCCACGCGCTCTAGATCCAACTTACAGATTACCGTTTAGGTCAGCGACCAGATCGTTATCAATATTTGAAGCCGTCTGACGGAAATCCGACTGTGCTCTCCATCTCTCATTATAGAAACATCTGAGCCTATTGTGACTATAACAAGTGGTATCAGAGCCCCTTGGAGCCGTCTCGACCATGCCTAGACCTGAGGAAGGGGGTGGCAGAGGTGCTGGAGACAGAGAAGACGCCCAAGCACAAGGTTAACGCCAAGATCCACCCGTTGCTCCGGTGCAACCTAGCCTTGGACCCTCTTGGGATGAACCTAGAGTGTTTGGCCTTGACAAGTTCAACGGTGACAACTTTGCTGAGTGGTCCTTCAAGATGGAGAACATCTTTGACCACTATGATCTGCTGGAGGTGATGGAAGGAACGGAGAAGCGCCCCGAGAACGACCCGGAGAAGAGCCCGTGGGTGCGGAAGAGCGCACAAGGCTACCTTCTACTTGGGCAAGCGTTGGGGAGCAGCCAGATCCGTCACATCAAGCCTTTTCAGCGTGAACCAGCAAAGGGACCAAAGGCATGGGCTGCTCTCAAGGGTGTACCCGCTCCTGCAACAGCGGCGGTGGCTGTGGTTTTGGAGCGGCAAATGGCGGCACTTCGAATTGACGAAGGCGAACCGGTGGAGGAAGGAGTGCAGAAATTCTTCGACTTGTTGACACGGCTCGAAGGAGCTGACCTGAACTACAGTGACCTTCAAAAGAAGACCAAGCTGCTGGCCTTACTTTCGGACTCATGGTCCTCGCTCATCATCAACCTTAATCGAGATCTGCCCCGTCTCTCACTCGAAGATGTGAAGCGGGAAATCTTACAAGAAGATTTCCGCCGTTGCGAATTGGCGGGTTCCGATGGTGCTGGAGTTGCAAGCATGGGCCGTGGGCATGGCCGTGGAAGGGGCAGAGGGCGAGGAGGAAGATTTGTCAGCAGTAACTTCAATGGAGGCCGTGGTAATGGAGGATATGGCAGCAACAACAACAACAATGGCTACGGGCGTGGGCGCGGTCGATTTGATGGCGAATGCCACTTTTGCCACAAGACCGGCCACATGTGGAGAGATTGCTTCAGATTGCCTGATGGATGGACCCCTTCTCAAGGCCAAGAGGGCAGAGGAGCAAGGGGAGGAAGAGGCAGAGGTCGTGGAGGCCGTGGTGGTCGTGGAAGCGAAGCGGCAAGCATGAAAGGTGGAGACTACGACAAGGACTCGAGTGAAGATCGATACCCGGGCCAATTCTTCTTTGTCTCCATGCAAGCGGCAGCTGCAGCAGGAGGTGTGGAAGGCTTTGAGGAGCCAGCTACTGTGGGAAAGGTCACCCTTCACTCTCTGGACTTTTGGGTGATCGATAGCGGCGCCACCTACAGCATGACACCTCGTGCGGACTTGCTCACCGAACTCGAACCGTCGCCGGTCAAGCATGTTACATCGGCTTTGGGGCAGCGAGCAGAGGTGAAGGGCATGGGCAAGGCCATGTTCAAGGGTGCTGATGGGAAGATGCTGGGCCTCAAGAACGTGCTTTTGGTGCCCAAACCAGCAGCCAACCTGATTTCCGTTCGGCGTTTGCAAAAGGCCGGCATGGACACATCTTCCAAGGGATCCAAAACCTATACCGCGAGGCTTGGTGAGCGGAAGCTTTGGGATCTTCATGAGGACAGGGACATCTACAATGAGATGTGGCAAATCCCAGTGGTCCCCATGCCTAAAGAGAGGCAAGTGGCAGCAAGCGTCAGCACCAAGCGTGAAGCGGTTGGTGGCGGTGATCACGGAAAGCAAAGTGACACCAAGAGTGACTCGAAGGAGTGCAACCTTGGAGAGACCAGCAAGGCGTGTGAACCCAAGGAGAATGGTGCAGCAGCCAAAGGTGGTGGAAATGAGGAGGAGAAGGCTAAGATCAACAAAGCAGCAGCGGCGAAGGAGAAAGGAGAGAGCTTGTGGGGCACAATTGCGAGTGACGCTTTCTCCAACCCGACTTCCGCTACGGGAGAGTGTGATTGGCTGACCTTGCATCGGCGAATGGGGCATGTGGCATTGCCCATTTTGCAGCAGATTGTTAAGCAAGAGATGGTCAGTGGGATACGTGTCAAGGGGGAGCCCAATGAGGTGCTTGGCTGTCCAATATGCATGCAAGCCAAGTTCACCCGCTACCCGTTCCATAGCTCGGAGACAACGGCGAAGGCACCACTTGATGAGGTGGTGATGGATGTGGTGGGCCCCTTGAAGCTTGGAGCTGCTGGAGCAGAGTACTTCCTCACCATTGTGGACGTCTACATTCGCATGACTTGGGTGTATGTGCTGCCCAAGAAGAGTGACGTAGCTGAAACGGTGAAGACCGATTGGTTGCCGATGGTGGAGCGGCAACAAGACCGACTTGTGAAGGCGATTCGCACTGACCGTAGGGGAGAGTTCTTGAGCAAGGATTTCTCAACTTGGCTGAAGAATCAGGGCATAAGGCACTCTCTTACCATGCCGTACTCTCCTGCAATGAACGGCATCGCCGAGCGTGCGAATCGGACACTCACGGAGACGGCTCGGGGACTTCTCATTGAAGCCGGTCTACCCAATTACTTTTGGCCGGATGCGGTGCGGCATGCTTGTGTGGCCAAGAACAGAGCCTTGACTCATGTGGGAGAAGACAAATGGGTGCCCTATGTGGAGTGGATTGGAAGGAAGCCGAAGGTGGATATGCTTCGGGTGTTCAGGTGCATGTGCATGGCACTTGTGCCTAAGAAACTTCGGCACAACAAGCTTGATGCCAAGGCAACATGGGCCGTGCACCTAGGCATGGCCCAAAACAGCAAGGGATGGCTTCTATGGGACCCATTTACCAAGAAGTTCCTGGTGAGCAGAGATTGCAAGTTCATGGAGAACTTACCGTACAAGGAGTGGAAGGCGGAGAACCAAGCGAAGATTGGTGTGCGGCTTGGAGAGGTGAAGAGGACCGGCTTGGAGCATGTGGAGCTGCCCTTGGAGCTGAGTAGCAGCAGCACAATCACGAGGCAATCTCCCCAAATGAATGGGGATGAGGAGGAGGAGGAGGTGCAGCAAGGTAATGAGCGTGCACCGCCACTTCCGCCTCGTGCTACAAGTGCTCGCGGGAACCGACCGGACTTACCGCAAAGCCATGAGAGCATTCAAGTCCCTGCAGCAGAGGAGGAAGGAAGGGAGAGAAGGAGGACTCAGCCCCCTAATAGGTTGAGCTATGAACGGCTTGGAGGACCAGCCAACTCAACCTTGACCGGTTCGGCTCTCATGCTAGGCGATGATGCGGAAGATGAAAGCGAGGAGTGCGCTTTTGCCTTCTTCTCTCCGGTGGAGATGCTGGGGGAGCCTACAAATCCCAAGGAGGCTTGGGAGGGCCCCAATGGGAAGGAGTGGAAGAATGCCTCAGATGAAGAAATGGGGAGCATCATCGAGAACGACACGTTTGACTTGGTGAACCTACCTCCGGGGCGTAAGGCGATTTCTTCCAAGTGGCTCTTCAAGCGCAAGACCGACGCCGACGGCAACATTGAGCGCTACAAGAGCAGACTTGTAGCCAAGGGGTATCAGCAGCAAGAGAAGAAGGACTACAATGAAGTGTATGCCCCTGTGATGAAGGGTACAACCCTTCGAACCCTCTTCGTCGCGGCGGCCATCAAAGGATGGGTGGTGAAGCAAATGGGCATTGTAACGGCCTTCCTCAACGGCGTTTTGGAGGAAGAGACCTATATGGAGCAGCCAGAGGGGTACAATGATGGGAGTGGCAGAGTGTGGAAGCTGAAGAAATCACTCTATGGCCTCAAGCAAGCCCCTAGGCAATGGTACATCAAGCTGCGGGAAGTCTTGGAGGCGATCGGCTTCACTCCCTCAACGGTCGATCAATCCTTGTTCATGCTTGGCGAGGGGGAGCAGAGGAGCTTCATGGTGGTTTATGTGGATGACATCCTCATATTCTCACCCTCCTCTAACCTTGTGAAGGAGGTGATGCTGAAGCTTCAAGACAAGTTCAAGTGCAAGAACCTTGGTGACGTCAACTACTACCTTGGGCTTCACATTGAGCGAGACGTGGAGAAGCGGTGGATGCGAGTGCATCAAAAGAAGTACTTGGAGGCCTTGGCTGCAAACTTTGGGAAGAGTGAAGGTCATGTGGCTACTCCTCTTCCCTCAGGGTTCAAGTGTGTGAAAGGACCAGCGGAGGAAAGTGTTGGTGAAGAGGAGAGACGCCGTTTTCACTCCTTGGTGGGCAGCCTCATGTATGCGGCCGTTCACACAAGGCCGGATGCAGCCTTTGCTACCGGGCAGCTGGCTAGGGTTGTCCAATGCCCTAATGAGGAGCAGGTAGCAGCTGGAGAGAGGGTGGCCAAGTACCTTGGCCAAACAGCAACTGTTGGACTGCAATACTCCGCGGCGGCACAAAGGCGTCAAAAGGGTGCGGATGGAGTCGAACTCGGGAGGCTCTTTCTCACCGCCTTCTCTGATGCATCTTGGGCATCAGAACCAGAGGACATGACAAGTGTGGGAGGCTTCATCTGCTGTGTTGGTGGAGGGCCAACAGCTTGGGAGAGCAAGAAACAAGTGGACCAAGCATTGAGCTCGGTGGAGTCCGAGTACATGGCACTCCCATAAGAGAGGTTGTGTGGCAACGGCGTTTGCTAGCTGAATTGGGGGAGGAGCAGCAAGGACCTACCCCACTCTACTGTGATAGCCAAGGTGCTATTGCATTGGCTAAGAACCCGGTTCTTCATGGCCTTACCAAGCACATGAAGGTGAAGTGGCATTGGGTGAGGAGCATGGTAACCGCGGGTGAAGTGGAGTTGCACTACGTGAAGACAACGGCGCAGCCTGCTGATATGATGACCAAGAGGCTGGTTGAGCAGCAGCATTGGAAGTGTTGCAAGCTTGCTGGGATGGCTCTGAACTAAGGGGAGCAGATTCTAAGGCCAACAATCCGAGGGGGAGTTTGTTGGTGCAACCCAATGGCTTGCACTCGGCTTGTCGTCCTTGTTTGTGTGTGTGCATGCATGGCATGGAATGAATTGTGAGTCTATGTCATTGCTATCCAGTGCTTGTGTGTGTGTTTGAATGGTGTATCACAATGTGGTTTGTGTCGGTCAAGACATTAGCGAGTTTTTACAACTCGCATGTCAAGTCGTCGTTTGTGTGTCGCATGTGTTTTTTTCTATTTTGTCGAGTGTGAAGTGTCCATCGTGTCGCAGGTGTGTGCAGCAAGCCCCCATCAACTCAAGAAGAATTTATCTTGCAGATCCAAGAACAAGAGCTCAAGATTTCAAGCCCAAGGGACGCGGATAAATATTAAATAGTTAAAATAGTAACGTTACTTCGTGTAGTGTTACATTTCACTTGGTGTAGCCCCTTGGAGGGTTGGTTTCGAGACTCTTCATGGTTGGGGACTCTGTGGTGGTGTACCACCAACCTGGACCTCGGATCTCGGGGTATGTAGAGGCTGGGAACCATCTCCCTCTCGAACTCTTCTTGCTAAGTTTTGTACTTCCAAGACTATAGTGGCTGCTATACCTCCTGCCAGTAAAACCGCCATAGCGTCGTCAAATCTTCATGGAATTTCATGATTCAACTTGCTGCTGATAGACGACAGCCACGCGCTCTAGATCCAACTTACAGATTACCGTTTAGGTCAGCGACCAGATCGTTATCAATATTTGAAGCCGTCTGACGGAAATCCGACTGTGCTCTCCATCTCTCATTATAGGCACATCTAAGCCTATTGTGATTATAACATGGATCGCCGGCATGGAGATCTATTTCGCAGCCGTCGGATTGGAGCTCGCCAGTCTGGGACGGTCAACGTGTACGACTCACAGCGACACTGATGCGAGGGCCGGCGCTCAAGTGGATCGGTGGCAACAGTACTTTCATCCACGGCGAAGCCACGTGGCAACAGTTCCGCACCGACCTGCTGAAACGTTTTGAGCCGATAAATTTGGGTTTCCTTGACAATTAGGGAGCTGATAAATCATCGCCATCGACAGTTCGGGAATGTAGCACAGTACACGCAACAGAAGGGGGAATTTTATAATCGCATTCCCGACCTGATCGAAGGGGAAAAAGTACAGTTGTATCTCGTCGGGCTGAAGACCGAAGTCAAACGACAGATAGCAGCGACAAACTACGCGAGCTACAATGACATCGTATCGGCAGCGCAGCGGTTTGACATGGTCAACGCCGGAACACGACGGGCGCACGTCGGCAGTACGTGACAGGGCGACTACTCTGCTCACCCCACGTTTGCCGACCCGATGGCAATCGACAATTTCGACGGGCGGTCACGTGCGGGATGCCGGGCCATCGAATCTTCGACTGTAATAAAATGAAAGCCGCGCGTGCAGAGTATCGGGCAAGCAAGAGTGGCGAAAATTCTTCGGCCAATCAGAAGCCAAAAAACATGATTCGCCAGTGCGTGCGGATTTAGCTGGCGAAAAAAAAGAAAATATCCGAAAGCGGCCGTGGGATTCCGGGAAAATCAACTTCAACGAAGCTGATTTGACGCGAGCAGGAGGAAATGATGGGGGGAAATCTCCGCCCCACGACCAGGCTTCGCCAGGGGAAATCGCCGAGAAAAAATCTGACTCCGCGAAAAAAGACTCCGCTGAGACGGGGAAACTCCGAGAAGACCCAAGAAATTATCAGGATTCGTTAAAGTTACCTTATAAGGATGCTTAAATGGAAACTTATGATTCTCGAGAGGCTAGAGCCTTGGAGAAATTTTGGGAGGGAATCCAGAAGAAGCAGAAAATTGTGGAGATCATACCGGTACCGGAGAACTTGGGGACAAAATTAAGGAGTGTGGAAAGAACCCGACCTTTCCACGGAGTCAACGTCCTCTCCCGACACCAGCCCACAACGACTACCCGTTCCCTAGGGAAGACGTCGGTGGAGCTGAAGCAGCTCAAGAGGAAGTTGGGGGTCTACAACAATCTGCAAAAACTCCAAACTCCTCCTTCTGATGCATCCAACTCAACAAATTCGACATCAAGGACACACACAGTCATCAAGAAAACTCCGGGCCCTGAGGAAGAGCCTTTCTCCAAGCAGCCTTGGCCAGTTGCTAGCCCAAGAGTAGATAGCAAGGATAAGGTGTGTACGGAATATTGGGATGTACCCTATGATCCTATTGAACGAAACTATCTTTGGGTACTCCGAGCAACGCTCGCCCTTCGTGCTCGAGGTCATTTGCAAAGGATGACGCTTCCAAGCACTCGTGGACAGTAGAGCATCACACACCGTATGCGACAAGGTAGTAATCGGTTGACTTCGGGAAGAGTACAAGCCTTCGGCATTCTCTGCAACGATGGTGGACGGCAGCAAATTACCAGTATACGGCTAAGCAGTGTTACACCTACAAATCAGACCACTGCGCTGGAAACCTGCACTCCCCATCACCAACATAAAAGGACTTGACTTGATCTTCAGGCATGACTTCCTAAAAATATTCAACCCCAAGACCAACTAGGTAAAATCATACCGCAAGCATCTACAACAACATGAGAGTCTAGCTACCCAATTGGGACGATACAGGAGATATCCCAGGGGAGACACTCGCAAGTTTCGAGAAGGACGTAAAGCGAACCGACATCGTATTCCTGGCGATAGCGACAGATGTGGAAAACGATGGAGAGAAAACCTCAGAACATCCACAAAATTTTTAAGGATTTACTGAAGGAGTTCCGAGAAAATCTTCCCGACGACCTTCTGAACGAGTCGCCGCCATACCGAATGCACCAACACGAGATCGTTGAAGAAACAAGTTCGAAGCCGACCTTCCGAGCACCATATCGGCTCAGCCCCACGGAGCTAGCCAACATGAACAAACAGAACGAGTATCTCGTCGCAAAAGGTCTCATCCGACCATCCACTTCGCCATACGGTGCCCCACTACTCTTCACACCGAAACCAGACAGAAGCCTGCGCATGTGCATCGATTACCGAGCTCTCAACAAGAAGACCATAAAAAACAAATACCCAATTTCACAAATCGATGACCTGCTTGACAAGCTTCGGGGAGCCACGGTATTTTCCAAACTGGATCTGCGGTCCGGATACTGGCAGATACGAATGATGGACAATTCCATCCACAATACTGCCTTCAGAACTGGGTACGGGTCGTACAAGTATCTGGTAATGCCGTTCGGACTCACCAACGCACCGGCAACGTTCCAAGCCGAAATGAACCACAGTCTATGCCCACTCTTGGACGAATGCGTGGTGGTGTACCTGGATGACATCCTCATCTACTCGCGCAACATGCAGCAGCACGTCCAACACATGCGACGTGTCTTCGACATTCTTCGACGAGAACCATTCTACGTCAAATTATCCAAGAGCGAATTCACCCTCGAGAAAGTCTAATTCCTAAGACACATGGTGAGCGCTCAAGGAATTCACGTCGACCCCAAGAAGATAAAAGTTTAGCGCATGTGGAAGACACCCAAGAACGTGAAGGAGTTGCAGCAGTTCCTAGGATTCACTAACTATTACAACAGGTTCGTGCCACAGTGCGCGAAAATCTCAACACCACTCACGAATCTGCTGAAGAAGAACACGCCCTATAAGTGGGAACCAAAGCATCAGGTTTCCATGGAGCAGCTGAAACAAGCACTCACGTCCACACCTGTACTCATCTTGCCATACCCCGAACGCGACTACGTTATCGAAGCTGACGCTAGTGACCAGGTAGTGGGAGCAGTCTTGATGCAAGACCGGGGGAATGGACCGCAACCAATCGCCTACCTCAGCAAGAAACTACATGGGGCAGAACTTAACTACCCGATACATGACAAGGATGCCCTTGCTATTATCATCACCTTCAAAACGTGGAGATGTTATCTCGAAGGACGAAAAACAACCGTCTACACCGACCACTGCAGCCTGAAATATTTGAAGACTGAACCAAGCCTCTCCATGCAGCATGTCCGGTGGATTGACTTCCTCGAGACGCGCTTCCACTATGACATCGTGTACAAGCCCGGCCACAAAAACAAAGCAGACGCTCTCAGCCGGCCTGCACACGTTGCCGCTATCCAGGTCGAAGGGATGAACCCACTACTCAAGGGACTCTTCACACACAGGTACGCCATTGACCCCGAAATTCCTTTAGCATAAAAGCGACACCTGCTACAGTGGGACAGTGACGTCGCGTAACGTAAGGGATCAACGAAAATCAGGGTACCCAATTACCCTCCTTTGCGCCAGTTACTACTCGAAGAATACCACGATGTTCTATACGCGGGACACTTCGGTAGCAACAAGACGCTCACCGGTATTGAAAAGCACTACTAATGGCCCCACATGGCACCTCGTGTGATACATATCAGCGGATGGAGAGCAGCAAGTAGAAAAAGGCAGGACTGCTACAGCCTCTTCCTGTCCCAGAACAGCCATGGCAAGTGGTTAGCATGGATTTCATAACCGGGTTGCCAACTACCATAAGCGGTCATGACGCAATCCTCATCGTCATCGACAAATTATCCAAAATAGGACACTTCATCCCGACACACACGACAACACGCACCGACCTGCACAACTATTCCTTTGTTACATCAACTTACAACATGGCATTCCAACCACACTCAACTGAGACTAAGACCCCAAGTTCACCAGCAAGTTCTGGAGGAAACACAGGGACGTAGACAGGAAGGGGAGGAGGCGGTGGGCGAGGCACAGGCGAGCGGTCAGGGGAGGGAAGGCTGAGCAGGCAAAGGGCAGACACCGGTGGCGACTGCTGCTGCTACTGCTCCATGCCGACTCCTGGACCGCCAGCTGCACCACGGCTACCTCCAGAACACTCCACTCCAGCACCCCCAGAACGAGCACCCCCAGAACCGCCAAGACAAGCCATGACAAGAACCCCAGGACTAGCACCCTCCTCAACGCCAGCACCCCCGAGTCCACGGACGGCTGCTGCTGCGGCGGCGGCAACGGCGGCTGCCGCTGCGGCTACCACAACGGCTGCGGCTGCTGTTGCAGCGGCGACGGCGACGGCTGCTGCGACGGCACAGGAGGAGATACCGGGGGAGCAACAGGCGGCGAGAAACAAGCCGCGGGGCCACCAGAGTCAGCCAACTCCTCGACCGGGACAACCGACAGGAGGGGAGTGACATGAGACACACCAAACGGAGCAAGACGGGGAGGGAGGGGAGCAAGGGCTACCGGGGAGTGGGAACCAGAAACAGAGGCGGGGAAATCGGGAGACCTCGGTGGGGAAAGCGGTGGTAAAAGGCGACAGACTCGTCGAAAGTGACGTCACGGGAGTGAAAAAAGCGGTGAGATGGCGGGTGGTAAAAGTGCCAGTCAGACGAGTCAAAGGGGAAACTGAGGAAGACACAGAGGACAGTGTGGGCAGTGAGGTTGTCCGTGCCAGAGGCACGAACGTGAGCAACGCAACCCATGACGTGGAACGCAGACACGTCACCAGGGAACTCGGTCCAAAGAAGGGTCGGCGAAACCTGCGGCCGCTGGGAGTGCGGCCACAGGTTAAGCTGGTGAGCGGCGTAGCGAACGGCGAATGGCCACAGAAAATGGGGTGCACCGGCATGGATCATGGAGGTACGAGCCACCTCCATGACCAAACCAATGTGACGCTCAGCGACCCCATTCTGCTGCGGGGAGTCCGGTAGGGTGTACGACTGAGTGATGCCCTCCGCACGACAGAACTGTCCAAGCCGACTAGAGGCGAACTCGCCACCATGGTCGGAGTGGAAACACAGTACAGGGAGACCGCGGTGGATTCGCGCAGCTACGACCCACATGATAAGAACGTCAGGAACATCGGCTTTCCGCTCCAAGGGAAACACCGTGGTATAGCGGGTGTAGTCGTCGACGAGCATGAGAAAGTAGCGCTCGCGACGCGGCCCAGGGATAGGGGCTCGGGGGTGCTGGCGTTGCAAGGGGGCACCTGAGGCGGCCTCGGTACAGATAGCCTACCGCTCGTGACCAGGGAACATAGTGGTAACGCCGAGGTTCTGAAGACAGCCGACACTAACTAGGTTTCTGGAAAACAAATGGATGTGCAGGCCTGTAAGAGAACCCGAGGGAACCGCTGGTCAGGGAAGGGTAGTCTAGCTACGGGCAACGACAGGATCAGAGGAGGGGTCAGCAAGTGCGACAGCGGCAGGCGCTGCAAGCGGCGTGAGTGCAGCATGGTCGCGGAAGAAGCACGCAGACACACCAGAGTCAAGGGTAAAGGACAGCGGCCACCCCGGCGGGAGGCGGGCCCACGACTACTGCTGCTACTGCTGCGGCTGCTGCTGCTCCTGGGCACCGGCCCCCGATCCCCTCGTCATACCCACTGTCCCCGCCACCACCACCACCACCACCACCCCCGACACCACGCCCCCCCTTTGGGCCACGACGGCCCCGATGCGGGCGCAGCTGCGGTTTCAGCGGCAGGGGCAATCGCAGTGATCGCGGCTGAAAGGTCTGCGTACGTGCACTAGGAGGGCGTACAGCCCTGAAAGATAGGGACTGCCGCAACACCGCTCGACTAAGCGATAGTGCGCTGGCGAGTCTCTATCTCAGATAGGGCGATGACAAAGACGGTAAGGGTGAGGTCACCTACACTGAGGGAAAAAACCGTCCGGATGTTTGGCAATAAGTTGGGTTTTTAGGCTTTGAGACTACTGTATGGTAAACCTGCAAGATGCACGGTGGTACATGTTGGGAGAGGCACAAAGTGGATGCGTTCACTGCACTAAGAACTAGAATAGTACATTGGATCTAACTCATACTCCAAAAGATATACAACGAGTACATCCGGACAGTTTTTTCCCAGGACAAAGAGCAAACTTCCGAACAACGTTTCTAGTACCTAGTCCACCTACTCTTGGCGTTGATCACCATCCACACCCTCCTAGGCATGTTATCTATGTGGTTAGTGCAGACCTTTGCATGAAGCTTCTTGCACTCTTCCTTGACCCACCATTTTGCATAAGGGGGTGAGCACAAGGAAAATTGCGAAGTATTTGAGCGTATGCATAAGTATTGTGCACGAATTCAGATTGAATGTAATCTCTGAGACTAGCCAAGCCGAGGGGTGTCCAAAGATGCCATTACTTGAATGGTCCCGGCTTATCATGAGTTGTTTTCGTCGAATCAGAGTAGGGTGAAATCACGAATAGAGTGGCAAAATCTAGCATACCCGCCACGAAACTTAGGGTAACAGAGCACGGTCGATTGAGCATCCTTTCATTGTTAGAATCATGTTAAAATCCGCGAGTCTAGTGACAGTGCATCAGTTGAAGAAGTCTCGACTGTTTGGGAAGAATATCAGGGTTGAGGTCTGGTGAGGAAGAGGGGCACTCCAGAGCTACATATCCATGCTCTCCGAGCCATTCCAAGCCTAGGCAGGGAAAATGACATGGAATGCCTTGGAGAGCATAAGTATGTTGCGCTGGAGTGACCCTTTTTCTCACCAGACCTCAATCCAGATATTCTTCCCAAACAGTCGAGGTTTCTTCGACTGCTGCCCCGTCACTAGACCCGCGGATTTTAACATGGTTCACACAGTGAAAGGATGTTCAGTCGACCGTGCTCTGTTACCCTAAGATTCGTGGCGGGAATGCTAGATTTTGCCACTCTATTCGTGATTTTACCCTAGAACGATACAACGAAGACGACCCATGATAAGCCGGGACCATTTAACTAATGGCATCTTTGGCCACCCCTCGGCTTGGCTAGTCTCTGAGATAACATTCATTCAGAATTTGTGTACAATACTTATGCATACGCTCAAATACTTTGCAATTTTCCTTGTGCTCACCCCCTTATGCAAAATGGTGGGTCCAGGAAGAGTGCGAGAAGCTTCATGCAAAGGTCTGCACTAACCCCATAGATAACATGCCTAGGAGGGTGCGGATGGTGATCAACGCCAAGAGTAGGTGGACTAGGTACTAGAAACGTTGTTCGGAAGTTTGCTCTTTGTCCTGGGAAAAAACTGTCCGGATGTACTCGTTGTATATCTTTTGGAATATGAGTTGGATCCAATGTACTATTCTAGTTCTTAGTGCTGTGAACGCATCCACTTTGTGCCTCTCCCAACGCGTACCACCATGCATCTTGCAAATTTACCATACAGTAGTCTTAAAGCCTAAAAACCCAACTTCGTGCCAAACATCCGGACGGTTTTTTCCCTCAGTGTAGGTGCTGACTAAGGAAGTGGTCGCGGGCAGTGGCTAAGCGGTCTAGAAGGCGTATGGCAATGAGGTACAGTGTAGTGCAGAACGGCGGAGGGAAGGCAATGAGCTGGGCGTTAGTGCTAGAGGCGCGGTAGCTAGCCTCTAGTGCACGGAGGTGAGTGGCTAGGTCAGCGATAGTAGGGAAGGCGACAAGATCAGGGAACAGCATGGGGAGGATCAGGCGGCCAGCAGAGCCAGAGGCGGGCATGGAGTAGCACGCAATGATTGCATTTAAGAAATCCTGGGCATTCGCGACAGCAGTGAAGCGCAGACGCTCAGACAGGGGAAGAGCATGACTAATGGCTAGCTGCACTAGTGCATCGCGGAAATCCCAGACAACTTGAGCAAGCGCAGCAGCTGAAAAGGCCTCACGCTGAGCAGTGGTGGGGACAGTAGGGAGGGGGTCAGGCGCGGGGGGGCGGGGAAGCAAGCTATCAACATGCACAGCTAGGGAGTGCCCATCCTGGCGCTGACCTGTGAGGTGACGACGGAGATCGACAAGCCAGGCGACGAAGTCGATCGCATGCTCCTCCACGTCCAGGCGGAGTACAGTGTCCAGCATCGTGCGACCTCAGCGACACAGCTCCAGAATGGCACAGCGGCATAGTGACACAGCAGCACAACGGCACAGCTACTCAGCGGCACGGCGGCATAGCGACACAGCTACACAGCGGCACAGCGACGCGGCGGCAGAACTCCCCGGCAGGAAGACCGAGCGGAGATGACAGGGCCATTTGGGGCTCACGGGGCCGACAGAGCATGGCGGGTTGACAGAGCGCGAAGCCCGGCGATGGACTGGCAAGGCGCGAGGGGCCGGAGGGGCGTGATGGGCCGGCGGGGCTCGAAAGGGACCAGCGGGGCGCGAGGGCCGGTTGGGGCGCGAGGGGCCGGTGGGGGGTGTAAGGGTCCAGCGAGGCTCGAGGGGTCGGCGAGGCGCTAAGGGACTAGCGGGGCCGACAGGGCGCTAAGTGCCGGCGGGCACGCGAGGGGAGGGCGGCGGGGCGCTAAGGGCCGGCAGGGCGCAGGAGGGACCAGCCGGGTGCGAGGGCCGGGCGGGGCGCGAGGGGCCGACGGGGCGCGTAAGGGACCAGCGGGGCGCGCAAGGGGTCGGCAGGGCGCTAAGGGCCGGTGGGGCGTGTAAGGGACCAGTGGGGCGCTAAGGGCCGGTGGGGCGTGTAAGGGGCCAGCGGAGCACTAAGTGCCGGCGGGGCGCGTAGGGGACCAGCGGGGCGTGATGGGCTGGTGGGGCGCAGGGGGGCTAACGGGCGCGAAGGCCGGGCAGGGCGCGAGGGGCACAAAGGGACCGGGTGGCGCGAGAGGGGTCGTCGGGGCATTAAAGGCCGGCGGGGCGCTAGGTACTAGTGGGGCGCGCTAGGGGAACGGCGGGGCGTTAGGCTAGGGTGAGGGGTGGGCAGACCTAACCTACTATGATACCATGTTAGAATAGCAGAATGGCCAGAACAAGGTAGTACAGGGGAGGATGTAGGGTTGGAGTTGTCTTGAAGTTAGGCTAGGTAGGAATAGGAGGAGCTATGAAAATGGCGTGAGATATAGATCTAGGAGGTAAGTGAGAATGTCGAGAGAAAAGAGAACTAGGAAAGAAGAGAGAGGGATACAAAGAGGGGTGTTTTACCCTCTACAGTAATGTTCAGTAACCACTACCAAGCCTACAATTATATACTAACATATATAATTTAACAGGAGTTGTACCCTCTATGAACACCAACCTATCTAGCCTATAACTTCTACGTATAAACATATTTATAAGTTGACAGTCGCAACAACAGGAACGGTCGAGATCGCGGCAAGGGCGGTGGCCATTTGGGCTGCCGCAAATACAGGCCGGCCGACCAACAGCAACACCCACCGCAGCATCCGCCGCTGCAGCAGCAAGTGCAGTTGCAAGATTGCTGTTTTCTCCCCACATGCGCATTTCGCTGTTTTTTTTCGCCACTCTACTGCAGAGAGTTACTTAGAAATCCCATTTGTACTGTCAGTGTAAATGTTGTAGAGAGGAAAAAAACCCTGGAAAATCAGAGAAAATATTGGGGGTCACTCTGATTTTCAGAGTAATTAAAAAAACCACTCCCAAATTTCAGAGTAGTAAAAATCAGAAAGTAGGCATTGGCCGGGAGATTATGGTACAATTTCTTATGTGGAAATATCTTTAGTGCGTTTTTTTGCTGACCCCACACATTCTTTCGGATGAACTACACCCGCTCCCTTTCATTATGGTTTGGAGCTGGAGGCCGACGATCCCTTGGGTGACGTTTTGGCCAATCAGGCCTGTGCAACGGCGTGAGTCATTGCAACCGTTCATCTTGACGGCTGTGAGTGAGTGTCGCAAAAGGTTTGGCTGGTTGGGTTTGATTTCGCGGTTTGAAACCAACCACTGGCGTCAAGCAAACCCGAGCAAGCAACCCAAGGCCACGCCGAGCAGGCAAGCAGGTCGACTGAGGGTCAGCCTCAGCAAGCACAAAAGGGCTAAACTTTCAACATTTTCATTGTGCTCAGCTCACAGTCAGCCTTCTACTCTTCCCTCTTAGTTCGCTCTCAGCTCTCATAGTTCACGTGCTGTCGCCTTTTCCAAGTCACTCCCATGGCTCGTACGAAGCAGACGGCCCGCAAGTCCACGGGGGGCAAGGCGCCCCGCAAGCAGCTCGCCACCAAGGCCGCAAGGAAGTCGGCGCCCGCCACGGGCGGCGTGAAGAAGCCTCACCGGTACCGCCCCGGCACGGTGGCTCTTCGCGAGATCCGCAAGTACCAGAAGTCGACGGAGCTGCTGATCCGCAAGCTACCGTTCCAGCGCCTGGTGCGCGAGATCGCGCAGGACTTCAAGACGGACCTGCGCTTCCAGAGCTCCGCCGTGATGGCGCTGCAGGAGGCGGCGGAGGCGTACCTGGTGGGGCTGTTCGAGGACACGAACCTGTGCGCCATCCACGCCAAGCGCGTCACCATCATGCCCAAGGACATCCAGCTCGCCAGACGAATCCGCGGCGAACGCGCTTAGCGGCCCGTGGCTCCGTTGGATCGACCCGCCATTTCCGCCAGTGGCGTCTAACGCTTACCGGGGAATTGTTCTCCACAGTTTCTCGTCTTTCCGACGACCGAGTGTCGCCGTGTGACTAGTTTCGCGAGAGCGGGCTGAAGCCTCTGTCCATAGTGGCGACGTGGACTCGTTTCATTGAAGCCGTCTGCGCTCGTGGGACGCCCCGGGGGTACTGGGATCTTGGTACAGTACTGTTGCAAGCCTTGTGTTTTTGTTTTTTGTTTTTTTTTTTAAATGAATAAAATTGATTATAAACATTTCCACTTAACACGGCTAGCTGGCGACAGTCTGACATTGGTGACAATCTATCTTAACATAATCATTGTTCTCGGTTGAACGCTCTGCGGTCTGAAAGTAGGGTCCCTACTGCTGTAGGGGATGCCCCAAGTGAGTAATTTCGTGATAACTGCAGACGCAGGCACAGAACGGTGTATCCTGTTTACGTGGCGAGGTGAAACACACGACAAGCGTTGAATTTGCGAGAGAAAACGGCCTCGCGATTTTCCAGCGTATTTCGTACTGCCTGAGGGTCAACGTTCATACGCCTTGCGTTTGAACAATTTGGGCCGCGGGTTTCAAGTGTCATATCCGATATGTTATATTATCAAGTACGTAGTTACAAGAACCTGGAAAACCTGCACACATATTTATTCAACGCTTGACATCTCAAGAAATTTGTAATTCCGATATGGCAAATGAAAGATGGATTCATAGCATACCAGTCATGCAAGTCTTGCGTCTTCTAAGATAAAATTCCATCCAAAAACTGCCCCTTTCTAGACATGATATTGGGGACGCGCTTAGCGAACCTGATGAGTGAAAGACGTAAGCAAAAATCCTCCCACCATCACAGTCAAACGGAACACCCTAAACCCTGAATTACCACTTCGTGTGGTCATCCCCCCGAAACAGTCGCGGGTCAGCGAGCAGTGGCAGCTGGCCCACGTTCCTCAGACATCCGCTGCCCTATGCGTCCTGAAGCCACGCTTTCCGTCGACACGATCCCCTCTCCAGTATGCCGAGCGTCACCCGAACGAAGTTAGCATAGAAGTCCCCACTATTTGCGACGGTTCGATCCCGTCAGGAGAGTCTCTCCTTGATGCGCCCAGCTTATGATCGTTTACGACGCCCGCGCCGCGCATAGGAACCCGCCGCCGCCCCTGAGCGGAGTGGATCGGCCTCGTTGCGATGCTGCTGTCCGCGCCACCCGTCAGCGCTCTTCGCCTCTCCCTCACCTCCTGCCCGCCTCGCCACCATGATCGCCTGCCTCTCCGCTGCCTGCGCTGCACCGCCGCCCACGACGAGCGGGGCGGGAGTAAAGCAGGTTTTGGGGGGGGGCTGCGTGCTGCGACAGCCGGGTGTGGCGGCACGCGCGAGGGGTGGCGGCAGGTGCGCGTGTGGCTGGTCAGCCCAGCAGCGGCGGAGAGCGCCCGCCACGCGCGAGGCCCACGGGGACTCACTCGGCGCCTTGCCTTGGGCACAGGCTCCAGCAGCCCGCGCCCAGCGGGTTTCAGCCTGCATCGCGCGCGCCGCCTCCGCCTCCGCTGCCGCCTGCACGCAGCAATGCTCGCGTCGCCTCCGCACGCGCCCTTCCCTCCCCGCCTTCGCCGCAGAGCCGTCGGCCGGCCGCCCCCGCAGTGGCGGCAGGTGATGGCCGCCGCGTCGGCGCGCGCTGACCTGCTGGCTGCGTGGCGCGCGCAGGAGAGCGCGCAGGGGGAAGCGGCTGACGGGGATGGCGCGATGCGCACGCGGCAGGGCATCGGGTTCTGGGCGGGGGACAATGCGCACGAAAAGGGATGGCGCAGCGGGGAGGAGGCGCGGGAAGAGCAGCGGGCGGTGGGGCAGGCGGAGGGGGAAGGAGGCGCGGAGGAGGGGGAGGAGAGCGAGGCGGAGAAGGAGAAGCGGCGGAGAGGACGCATCAGCCAGGCGAACAAGGGGAAGGTGCCGTGGAACAAGGGCCGCCAGTGGAGCCCAGGTGCGCGCTGGGGTGGGGAGATCCGCGAGCGCAAGTAGAGCCCGCGCCTGCTGCGCGCATAAGTCGTGCCGACTTGCCCCCACCCCACCGCTCTAGCACTCGCACTCGCATCTGTCGTCGGCCCCACCTGGCCCCCCTTCCCCACTTACTCCGTATTAAGCGCGCCGTCCCTCCCCCCTTGTGCCTTCACAGAGGTTCGAGCGAAGATCCGCGAGAGAACGAAGCAAGCCATGAGTGACCCCAAGGTACTCTGCCGCCGCCTCCTTGTGCGCCCTCACTGTCTCGCCGCGTGCTCCTGCGCGCCCCAGCGATCCCGCAGGCTTAGCGTACTTTGCCCCTTGCCCTCTGCTCCCGTGTCCGCTCTCTCTGTCTCGCCAACTGCCACTCTCTGCCTCATGAATCCTCACATCCTCACATCTTTGCGTCCCGCTGCCCGCGGCAGGTGCGCGAGCGGCTTCGCGACCACGGGCACACTCAAAGGTACGCCACGCTACGAGCCCAATGGCGCCACCCCTCCCTGCTCGCGCACACGTAGCCCGATATCCTCGAGTTGTGCCTGTGCTGCGAGGACGGTTCCCCCCTCACATTGTCTCTGCCTCCTCGCCTGCCACCCTGTGCCTTCCCCCATGCCCCCCCCCCTGCGCGCGGCAGTGCGGAGACGCGCTCGTTGATCCGCGAGCGCATGCGAGTGGCGTGGCAGCGCAAGAAGGAGGAGCGCCTGGCGGCCGGGGCGCTGCAGGCGGAGTGGCGGGCGGCGTTGGCGGCGGCAGCGCGCGTGGGGCTGGCGGGCGACCGCGAGCTGGTGCGGTGCGGCAACGGGCGCATCCTCTACAAGGACCAGGTGCTCGCACGGGCCAGGGGGGACCCGCCCACGCGCGCCAGGCACAGGGCGGCGCGCGCGGGAGAGCGCGCACACAAAGGGGGCGGTGCCCGCGTTGGCACGGGCCGGGATGCTGGAGGGGGGAGCGGGAGCGAGGGCTCGGCGGCTTCAAAGGGGGGAGAGGCGGGAGAGCGGTCGGCGAGTGGGGGAGGGGGCGAGAAGCGCGCGCCGGTGAGGCGGGGCGGGCAGAGCGAGGAGCACCGGCAGCGCATATCCGCCGCCATCAAAGCCAAGTGGGCCGACCCTGTGAGTCACAGCAAGGAGCGTTGCACCTAGACGTAGCGCATGCAGGCAGGGGATACGGAAGGGGTGCGGCTAGGGGGTACGTCAGGGGTGCTCAGCACTGGCTATGGCGTGGCGTTAATATGACAGGCGCCCGTGCTGCCCACCCACAAGCTCATGCCCGCCACCATGCGCCGCCTCACCCTGCTCGCTCGCCCTGACTCCCTCGCCCTCGCTCGCCCTCTCTCGCCCTCGCTCGCCCTCTCTCGCCCTCTCTCGCCCTCACTCGCCCTCGCTCGCCCTCCCTCGCCCTCGCTCGCCCTCTCTCGCCCTCTCTCGCCCTCGCTCGCCCTCTCTCGCCCTCTCTCGCCCTCACTCGCCCTCGCTCGCCCTCTCTCGCCCTCGCTCGCCCTCTCTCGTCCTCTCTCGCCCTCTCTCGCCCTCGCTCGCCCTCCCTCGCCCTCGCTCGCCCTCGCTCGCCCTCCCTCGCCCTCGCTCGCCCTCTCTCGCCCTCTCTCGCCCTCGCTCGCCCTCTCTCGCCCTCTCTCGCCCTCACTCGCCCTCGCTCGCCCTCTCTCGCCCTCGCTCGCCCTCTCTCGTCCTCTCTCGCCCTCTCTCGCCCTCGCTCGCCCTCCCTCGCCCTCGCTCGCCCTCGCTCGCCCTCCCTCGCCCTCGCTCGCCCTCTCTCGCCCTCTCTCGCCCTCGCTCGCCCTCTCTTGCCCTCTCTCGCCCTCGCTCGCCCTCGGTCGCCCTCTCTCGCCCTCGCTCGCTTTCTCTTGCCCTCGCTCGCCCTCTCTCGCCCTCTCTCGCCCTCTCTCGCCCACTCTTGCCCTCTCTCGCCCTCTCTCGCCCTCGCTCGCCCTCTCTCGCCCTCTCTCGCCCTCGCTCGCCCTCTCTCGCCCTCTCTCGCCCTCTCTCGCCCTCTCTCGCCCTCGCTCGCCCTCTCTCGCCCTCGCTCGCCCTCTCTCGCCCTCTCTCGCCCTCTCTCGCCCTCGCCCGCCCTCTCTCGACCTCGCTCGCCCTCTCTCGCCCTCTCTCGCCCTCGCTCGCCCTCTCTCGCCCTCTCTTGCCCTCTCTCGCCCTCGCTCGCCCTCTCTCGCCCTCTCTCGCCCTCGCTCGCCCTCCCTCGCCCTCGCTCGCCCTCTCTCGCCCTCTCTCGCCCTCTCTCGCCCTCGCTCGCCCTCTCTCGCCCTCTCTCGCCCTCGCCCGCCCTCTCTCGCCCTCGCCCGCCCTCTCTCGACCTCGCTCGCCCTCTCTCGCCCTCTCTCGCCCTCGCTCGCCCTCTCTCGCCCTCTCTTGCCCTCTCTCGCCCTCGCTCGCCCTCTCTCGCCCTCTCTCGCCCTCGCTCGCCCTCCCTCGCCCTCGCTCGCCCTCTCTCGCCCTCTCTCGCCCTCTCTCGCCCTCGCTCGCCCTCTCTCGCCCTCTCTCGCCCTCGCCCGCCCTCTCTCGCCCTCGCTCGCCCTCTCTCGCCCTCACTCGCCCTCGCTCGCCCTCTCTCGCCCTCGCTCGCCCTCTCTCGTCCTCTCTCGCCCTCTCTTGCCCTCGCTCGCCCTCCCTCGCCCTCGCTCGCCCTCGCTCGCCCTCCCTCGCCCTCGCTCGCCCTCTCTCGCCCTCTCTCGCCCTCGCTCGCCCTCTCTCGCCCTCTCTCGCCCTCACTCGCCCTCGCTCGCCCTCTCTCGCCCTCGCTCGCCCTCTCTCGTCCTCTCTCGCCCTCTCTCGCCCTCGCTCGCCCTCCCTCGCCCTCGCTCGCCCTCGCTCGCCCTCCCTCGCCCTCGCTCGCCCTCTCTCGCCCTCTCTCGCCCTCGCTCGCCCTCTCTTGCCCTCTCTCGCCCTCGCTCGCCCTCGGTCGCCCTCTCTCGCCCTCGCTCGCTTTCTCTTGCCCTCGCTCGCCCTCTCTCGCCCTCTCTCGCCCTCTCTCGCCCACTCTTGCCCTCTCTCGCCCTCTCTCGCCCTCGCTCGCCCTCTCTCGCCCTCTCTCGCCCTCGCTCGCCCTCTCTCGCCCTCTCTCGCCCTCGCTCGCCCTCCCTCGCCCTCGCTCGCCCTCTCTCGCCCTCGCTCGCCCTCTCTCGCCCTCGCTCGCCCTCTCTCGCCCTCTCTCGCCCTCTCTCGCCCTCGCCCGCCCTCTCTCGACCTCGCTCGCCCTCTCTCGCCCTCTCTCGCCCTCGCTCGCCCTCTCTCGCCCTCTCTTGCCCTCTCTCGCCCTCGCTCGCCCTCTCTCGCCCTCTCTCGCCCTCGCTCGCCCTCCCTCGCCCTCGCTCGCCCTCTCTCGCCCTCTCTCGCCCTCTCTCGCCCTCGCTCGCCCTCTCTCGCCCTCTCTCGCCCTCGCCCGCCCTCTCTCGCCCTCGCTCGCCCTCTCTCGCCCTCTCTCGCCCTCGCTCGCCCTCTCTCGCCCTCTCTCGCCCTCGCTCGCCCTCTCTCGCCCTCTCTCGCCCTCTCTCGCCCTCGCTCGCCCTCTCTCGCCCTCTCTCGCCCTCTCTCGCCCACCCTCGCCCTCGGTCGCCCTCCCTCGCCCTCGGTCGCCCTCTCTCGCCCTCGCTCGCCCTCTCTCGCCCTCTCTCGCCCTCTCTCGCCCTCTCCTCCTCACACATATGTAGCGCCTGTCCCCACTGGCGTGTATCTCTCCGGCCCTCTCCCCCACCCTCTCCTGTGCGCTGACAGGAGTACCGCAGCAAAGTGGCACTTGGCATGAGGGCCGTGCAGCGCTCCCAGTCGCCCGCCACCGCCTCCACTGCACCGCCTGCCGCCACGCTGGCTGCCACGCCCAGGGCGGGCAGAGGGGGCGCGGAGAGGCGCAGGGCAGAGCGCGGGCCTGCCAGCGAGCGCAGCGACGGCAGGAGGCACGCCGCTGCCGCCGCCGCCGCCACAGCAGCAGCAGCTGCAGGAGCAGAAGCAGCGGGGGCGCAGGGGGCGGAGGGAGGAGGCGAGGGTGGGGAGGGCGCAGCAGGGAGGGGCTCGGAGGAGGAGGTGGTGGTGGTGCGCAACCCAGACGAGGCGTTCGTGCAGGCGGTGATGGCAGGGGAGAGCGCGGGCGCGCAGGTAGGGGGCGACGGGCAGGGCGCTCAGCCCAGCGCAGGGCAGGCGCAGGGGGAGGGGGATGGGGCGGGCGTGCGGTTCAAGCGAGTGGTGATCGTGCGGCAGGCAGGCAGCAGCGAGGCACATGGGGGGGCGCAGGCAGAGACGAGCGGAGGGGTGGCTGTGCAGATGGGCACACTAGGGACGGGTGACTTGCAGGTGGACGAGGAAGGGGAGAAGGAAATGGAGGGAGAGGGGGAGGGAGAGGGGGAGGGAGAGGGAGAGGATGCGGAGGAGGAAGAGGAGGAGGAGGTGGTGGAAAGCGATGTGGAGGATGTCAGGAGTTGGGCCGGTGGAGAGAGTGGTTGGGGTTTTAGGGTGGTGGACGGGAGGCAGGCGAAGGAGGGGAGTGAGTGTGGCGGGGGTGCAGGGGAGGGCGGAGTGAGAGGTGGGATGCTCGAGGGAGTGCAGGCAGGCAATGGCGCGGCCACCCGTCGTCCTGAGTCGCCCTCTGTGGCATCCGTTCCATCGCAGGGAACGCCCTCTCCTGCTGCCCACCACAGGCGGATGGCTCGCCAGCTCATAGCCAGGCGGCGCCGCCAGCTGGCAGACAGGGCAAGGTACGTCTCTGCCCATTCCCTCGCCTCGCCCGGCCACTCGCAATACCTCGCTCCTCGCCCTGCTCTGCTCTCGTACCCTTCATAATTAACCTGAACCCCACCCCCCCCCCAATACCCTCTGCTCTTTTCAGTACCTCTCATTCCGTGCATCCTTGTGTGTGTGTGTGTCTCCCCCTTCCCCCCCCTGGGGTGCCCGCCCTGTCCCCCGTGGCCGTGGCAGGGTGTTGATGCGGGAGGCGCAGCGCATGGCGGGGGCGGTGGAGGCGGGGGGGGCGGTGCGCGACGCCACGGCCATGGCGGCGCTGCTGGAGACAAGGCGCCTGCTGGACCAGGCGGCGCGCGCCGTGGCACAGGCAGACCTGCCGGGCTCCCAACCGCACGCTCCCACGCAAGCCCAGGGAGCGCCCGGGGGGGACTGGCGTGCTACGTTGAATGGCAGCGGCAGTGGCAGTGGTGCTGGCGCCATGGGTTGGCGTGCAGTTGAGCAGGGGCAGGGCGGGGAGCAGGCTGGAGGAGCAGAGGGAGAGGCGCAGGGGGCAGGGCGAGGGAACAGTGCAGGGCACAGGGCAGAAGCAGAGGCAGGGAGGGAGAGGGTGGTGGCGAGCAGGGGTGGGGGGCTGGGCAATGGGGGGCAAGGGGGCGGAGCAGGCAGCAGCAGCACAGTGAGGGGCGAATGGGCTCCAGTGGGAGGGGAGGACGAGCGGATGGAAACGAATGGTGCATGGATAAGTCAAGGTGGTGCGAATGGGCGAGGGGGGGAGGGGCGGCTGGAGTGGGGGGATGCAGAGTCAGGCGGGGGAGCAAGGAAGCCTGTGCCCATGCCCGTGGATGCGCTTGCAGGTGCTGTGGCAGGCGGGGTGAACGGCACGGTGAAGCACGGGGGTGCTGGAGACGAATGGAGGGGGGGACTAGGAGGAGACGAGTTGGTGGGTAGGGAGGGGGGTGATGAGGCAGTGCAGGAGGGTGATGCACAGGGATTGGAAGGCATGGCTGCGGAAAGCAGTGCCGGGAGGTCGGGGACTGTGCCAGCAGGGGCACTGCCTCCTCAACAGACCCCTCTCATCCCGCCGCCACCACCAGCAGCCACTGCTGCTCATCACAGCTCCTCTCCAGCCCACCCACCCGCCTTACAGCCTCTTGCTGCACCCGCCCCTGACCTGCCAGCGTCACCACCCACACCCCCTCCCACAACCCTATCGCCCTCAACCCCTCCCGCTGCTGCTCCATGTGGCATGCTGCCCGCCCCGCCCCAGCACTCCCAGGCGGCTCTGCCTCTTGCTCCTCCCCCAGCCACCCCCGCCCTGCTGCCTGCTGCTGCAGCTGCCAGTGCCGCGCTGCCCTCTGGGCGTGGCCACAGGAGGGACGCAGCTGATGGGGAGGAGCAGAGCGAGCGGGCGGACGAGGTGGCTGGGGGGAGCGGCGTGGAGAGAGGGAGGGCTAAGGGAAGACAGCGAGGTGGGAAAGGTGGTGGGAAGCAGTGGGTTGAGGGCAGGCTGGTTGCTGTCATGGACTCGGATTGATGGTGTTTTGCGTGAGGAAGGATTGTGGGGTAGATAGTGGCACGAAGCGACGCGAGGGACATATTTTACCCGTAGATATGCAGTGTCACATGGAGTAAGCAGTGGTGCAAAGTAGGACACATGCTGGTAAGCTGCAAAAGTGGAGCCGCAGGGAGTTTCGGGGTTATTGAAGGCGCAAGCACACAATATCCAGTCACAAAATGCAGAATACCGAAGCATCTGCTGGCTATTTCAGTGCTCATCGCATGTGACATGGACATCTTGAACCGCTCTAGAATGATTTCCATATGGCACAGCCGCATACCGGTGGTACCGTATTTCGTTAGGTTGGTACCCGTATTCCCCCGTATATAAGACCCGCTGAAATAGTCAGCCCACGGGTGGCTTATGCGGGGGATAGCTTATGATATGACGCATTTTTGAGAGTACCCGCTTTTTTGGGTTTGCATTTTACATAACACCCTGCACGTTTTTCTTGCCTATTGAGAAAGCTTGCTTTCTTGTCCTTTGCAATAGGCATCGTTCTCATTTCAAGTGGCATGGTACAATAGTCGCTTACTAGCTTATAAGAATCTAAACATACACACATCATGATCCTAGTTGTGTGCTCCCGTTCAAGTGACCGGCTGTCCATTGGAGATGGGCGGTTGTGTAGAGGGGGGGGTGGGTGGGAAGGTTGACTGAGCCGTTTGAAAAATGAGAGACGTGGGTGGAGGTAAATGAGCTCCAACCCACGTATATGTAGTTGGAGAAGGGCGAGTAGCGCGCTTCGACGATGCCCAACGCTTCAGTACAATCAGGTTCGCTTTCACAATACACAATTTTTGAAAAACACTACGTGTGTTAAAAATTATAATATTGAGAAAGCTTGCTTTCTTGTCCTTTGCAATAGGCATCGTTCTCATTTCAAGTGGGGTCGTTGAGACATGTGCAGTGGGGGCTTGCGGTGGCGGAGAAGTGCCTCAGCGTGTTGTGCAGAGGATGGTGCCGCCGCCGGGTCTTGCAGGCGTCGAGACGCGCCAACCAGATGATCGGTAGCGGGCGTGACGTACATCTCTTTCGCGGTTTCACTACGCCAACGGCCCAGGCGTTTGAAGATCCTGTCAGGAACCCCAGAGTTGGCAGCAACTGTGGCCGTGCCTTTCCGAAAGGAGTGGGTGCCGAGGTGCTCTTCTCCCAGACCGATTTTCGCTAAGGCTTCCTTGCACCAGTTGCGGATTGTGGTGTATGAGGGCGGTCTGGCTGTGCCGTGGCTCGGTAGGTGGGGTCCGAAGACCCGAATGAGCGGTCCCAAGGACTGGAGGCTGTATCCTGCGAGTTGGATGAGCCTCTAGGTGCCCTGGACCGGACAAAAGGGTCCGGGGCTTGCCGCGATAGGGATCCAGGTGCCTTGGCCGGCTTGGTCGGTTTTTGAGTGGGGGATGAGTAGCCACATCGCTTCATCTTTAAATTGGATGTCCTGCCATTGGATGGCCACCAGGTCCGAGTAGCGCAAGAAACCGGCGTACATGAGAATCGGGATCACTCCTTTTTGGAACACAGCCGGGTTAGTTGACTGTAGGAAGGAGGCTGCCATATCGTGGACTTGATGGAGTGAGACTGGCTCTTTAATCCTGTTAGGGCGCGGGCAGTGTCGCTTCGCGAAGTCGCGCACTTGGGAGGTGAAAGGGCCGGTGGTTGGGCATGTTGAGCCTGTCATCCTGTGGGCAAAGCTCACGGCGGAGCATGTGAGCTGAACCACCGACAAGGAGGCCTTGCGTTGGATGACATACACAAGGTAGAGCGCGAGGGTCATGTCCGATGCCGGCAAGAACGTTAGGTTGACCTTCGTGCAGAAGGCGCGGAACTTCACCCAGTAAGGCTCGTATGTTCGGATGGTCGAGTCGGCACGAGAGCGGGCGAGCATGGAAAGCAGGTCATGTTGGAGCTTTGGAAGCAGATCTGGGGACAGGCGAGGGAGTCTAGTTAGTCAAATATCACGCGGAGTGCGACGATAGTGCTGTTGGGTAATCCTGTGCCTGAGAATGCTTGACTATGTGTGCCGACTGTAAGACACTGGCTGCCGTGTGTAAGAGGGATATGTGCTTGGATGTGTGGGTCCCACGATGGAGGGGAGGGCTGGAGGAGCGGCCACCAGCTTGCGCCAGGCCAGTGTGGGACTATGAGGGTGAGAGATGCGCTCGTGCGTTGTGCGTGATGGAGTACTGCGGGGATGAGTTGGGGCGGTGGGAATGCAAAGCTGTTCTCAGCCGTCCAGGCAAGTGAGAAGGCGTCGGCTGCTGTAGCATCGGGGTGGGGGACCTTAGAGCAGAAACGCGGTAGGTGTGCATTTTGGGGTTTGGCGAATAGGTCAATGGAGTGGGGCCCCCAGCGACGCTCGAGGAGGCGAAACCATGGGAGCTTCAACGAGTAGTCATCGTGGTCGACTAGCTTGGAGAGCTCGTCTGCGCGACCATTCAGATCGCGTGGGATCCATTCGATGATTAGCCGAATCTCGAACTCCATGCATTTTTGGATGATGCCTTTGCACATGGTGGTGAGGTCGGGACTTCGGAAACCTCCTTTGCGAAGGATGAAGAACACGCCCTGGTTGTCCACCCGCACTAGCACGTGTTTCTTCCGGATTCTAGGCGCGTACGTCTGTAGCGCCCACAGCACGCCGGCGAGCTCTCTTTGTGTGCTGGAGGTTGGATGAAGGGCTCCGGGCATTGCCGCGCTGGCCTCTATCGCGGCTCCAGGGAATGTGTCCAGCGTGGCACCCCAGCTGTGGGCACTTGCATCTACGTGGATGACTGCATCGTAGCTGTGCCGCACATGGAACGGGGCACCGTTGAAACGGTCGAACTCTTGGATCCAGAATCTCAGCTCTTCGATGGCGGGTGGGGAGAGGATGACCATGCTGGTCCATGTCGGCGCGTCGTTGATTGTTTCTAGCATGGCGTGGCTGAACGCTCGGCTGGTGGTGCCGAGTGCGACAGCCATCGATGCCAGCATGCCTGTAACTCGGGCCAGTTGCCGGACTGGGACTTTCCGCTGGGCTGAGCTTGCACGCAGTAGGGCATGGAGGGTGGCATTGAGTGTGGCTCGCCGCTCCTCGCTGATGGAGAACCGGCCGGCCTGTGTGTCGAGTTCTACGCCAAGGAACCGAAGGTGCTGTGTTGGTATCAGCTTTGACTTTTTTGAGTTGAGTACGAGCCCGGCAGCCTTGAGATCGATAACGATCCGTTGGCACGTGGCTTGAGCGTGTGCCTGGGTCGAGCACAGGAAGAGGATATCGTCCACGTAGGGTATCACGCGGACCCCCTGCTCCCGCCATCGCCGAGCTAATTGCTTGATGAGCTGCGTGAAGACGAATGGTGCTGTGGCGAGGCCGAACGGCAAGGATCGGAAGGCGTATGTGCGCCCGTCGAATTCAAAGCCGAGGAACGTCCAGCACGAGGGGTGGATGTCGACATGGTGGTAGCCTGATTTCAAGTCGATGGAGAACATCCAATCTCCTTGGCGGGCGAGGTCCGCTACGCGGTTGAGTCCCTCATATTTAATTTTGGGGACGATTATTGCGTCGTTCACCTTTCGGAGATCCAGAATCATGCGACACTTGTCTTTCTGCTCGACCACGTTGAGTGGGCTTATGCATCTCAGTTTCGCCGCAGGAATTTGGATGGCCGCGCCGGTCTCGGTGAGTTCAAGGATGGCCGTGCGCGTGAATGCTTCGTGGATGCGTGCGCCGGCATGGTTGCGATCGTGAAAGGCCGGCGGCGGCCCGAGTTTCCATGGCATCCAGTATCCTTTGGCAATGACTGAGAGGATGAAACTGCTAGTGCACCACGAGCTCCACCAAGCGAACGTGGTACGTAGGCGGCCACGCATTTTGGTGACCATCTTGTCAGTAACCGCGTATTCGTAGGGGTCACTGTTGTGTGCACATTCGCAAAGTCTGGTGCCTGTGGGAGTACCATCATGCAAGGAGAAGCAAGGGACGAATACTTGAGTTCATCTGCAGGGCTGATGCCTACCGGAAAACCTAGAGCGTGGGGGGGGGGGGGGGGGGGGGAGTGTGAAGCCTAGTGGCTTAGGAGGGTGTGCCGGGTTGAGGTGCCACATGCGAGCAAGATGCTTAGGTCGGTGGGTGCCTGCGCTTTGAGCGGGTCTGAGCGGCGTGACCTGCGTGTGTGTCGGTTTGCACGCCTACGCATGCCGAGCTTGCGTTCGAACCTGAGCCCCGACGTTTGCTTCCCTTGGTGCCCTCGTATTCCCACAACTTGTGCCTTCACCCGCGCTTCTACTCGCGAACGCATGTTACCCTCTTATTGCCGCCTTCGCTTGCGCTACCATTTCTTGGGTTTTGAGACTCAACGCCCGTGTTTTTTTTTTTTTTTTTTTTTTTTTTTTTTTTTTTTTGTCTTTCTTCTAGCCACCTCTTGTGTGCTTGTGTGGCATGCGTGCGGTGTTTTGTCGCTGTTCCCGTTCGTGGGCCATACCGCGTGCGTGCGCGCATGCTTACGTGACTCGTTTTTTTTTTTTTTTTTTTTTTCCAATGCCAAGCTGGGCAGCCCTAGATGAGGCTGGTGTGGCTGTTCCTGTATGCCCACGGAGGGGTAATGCTTAGGGTCCAGGGTGTAGCACACCGGGTTGGAGGGTAGGCGCCTTGTAAAGGCTCGCATAATGCTTGAATTCTGTTGTTTTTTTTTTTTTTTTTTTTTTTTGCATGTCCAATCGAGGAGCAACTCTGTGTGGGTAAGTGGCGGGCCATTGGTGTTCCTGATGCCCTTCCTTCTCCGGCCGGGGGTGCTGCGTGACATGCAGCGGGGGTTGAGCCACCCACTATGCTTCCCCGTTCCGTGCTCAATCCCCCCCCCCCCTCTTTTTTTTTTTTTTTTTTTTTTTTTTTTTTCTGCGCCTCTTATGGTGGTGCTCCCCCTTTTCTCTGGTTACATTAGGGGACCAAGACCTGAAAAAAAATGAAGGACCGCGGCTCCTTATTTTAACCAAGCTTTATCTCTACTCAACATGCTCCTAGGCATGCAAAGTCCGCCTTGCAAGGTCGGGCTATCATTTGGGACCGAGGGGGCATGTTCCCCTTCCCTTGCTCTGATCCTAGGGCCTTTGATTGGCCTACACTGGGGCTGGCCCTCTGCCACCCGTGCCCCTAAGGGGTGGGCCCAATGGCCTACGCACACACCGGGTGCCTTGCGCCTTGCGCCACTTGCGCAAGCGCCCATGGCCCGACCCCTACACCACTGGTGCGGGTCCTTGGCCACCATGCCCAATCGCCGGGCAGCCGCTGGCCACATGCCCCGGCTGGCCACAGCGGAAGCAAGTGCCGCAGAAGCCACGGAATTCTCCCGTAGGCGGCGGACCACGCTTTGGCACGAACGGCATGGGCATGCGGCCGCCTCCGCGATTTCCACGAGCAAATCCGCCCTCCGCGCGGTCCATTGCGGCCACGTCAGCGACGGCCTGCTTGAAAGGCCTTGAGGTAAGCAAACTCTTCTGCTGGTACAGCTTGAAACGCTTGGCCGTGCGGAAGTCGGAGGCGTCTTCGACTTGGAGAACTTCGAAGCGTCATGATATGAGGGCGAGCGCGTCGGCGAGGAATTCGAGGCCGCCCGGCGCGTCGCCGTGCTGCACCTTGAACTCGGCGTGCTTCAGGGATGCCCGAAGGTCCTCCAGGACTTCCGCTTGCTCGCGCACGGCCGCTTTGAGGAAAGACGCCGCCGAGAGGGTGGTGTGAGTGGTCGGGAGTGGTGGGAGATGCTCCATGGGAATTGAATTTGCAGCAGTGCCGGGGACCTCACCAGCGTCATTGTCGGAGTCGTCGCTGTCGTTGTCGGCCGCCGGGGCAGGCGGGATGCTGGCGATGGCGTCCTTAGCGAGGCGTGGCGTCTTGGTTCCGCGTGTGGCCTTTTCTGTTTTTGCAGGTTCTTTTTTAGCAGATTCAGAAGCAGCAGGTTGAGCAGTTTCGGCGGCCGTAACACTCGTCGCCTGCTGCTGTAACAGCGTCAACAGCGCGTTGACCTGCGCAGGGGTCAACGACGGGGTCAATGTCGGGGTGGGCGGCACGTCAGACGAGGCAGCCGCGCGCCCCCTTTTGCGCTGGCGAGAGGGACCCGCCACTTGCGGGGATGGCGCGTGCTGCTGCTCGGCGTCAGGCGCGAGTGGCTGGCTCTGCCCAGCCACTTGCGCGTGTGGCTCAGAAGGGGGCGGGGGCGCGTCAGCAAGCTGACTGTTGACCTCGCCCCCTCCCAGCAGAACGTCAACCCCAGTTGGGGCGGTTGCCCCTTCTTCTGCCCGACGCTTGTTGCGCCGGTCGCCCGCAATTTCCGGGGCTTGGCGAGTAGACTCGGAATTGGGGTGGCCGGTGACGACGTTGGACTCGCCGCGATTATTCGTAGTCGGAGCCATGACGGATCGGTGAAACTTAAAAATGTCGGAGAGAAGAGTTGAGGGAGACTCGCCGCGAGGCAAAGTTCTAGTCTTAGCCAGCTTGAATGGGAGAAAAGCTAGAGCGGGAAGGTTGACTGAGCCGTTTGAAAAATGAGAGACGTGGGTGGAGGTAAATGAGCTCCAACCCACGTATATGTAGTTGGAGAAGGGCGAGTAGCGCGCTTCGACGATGCCCAACGCTTCAGTACAATCAGCTTCGCTTTCACAATACACAATTTTTGAAAAACACTACGTGTGTTAAAAATTATAATTTAAATAGTATTCTGTCCTTCATTACCAAGGTTCGCTCACCTGCAAAAATACGAACACGATTAAAATCGCGTCAGCTGCCATTCGCACCGCAAAGTTGGGCAGAAGAATCAATACAAGTGGCAACATGAAATCGAAAGACAAAAAGTGTCGAGAGGATCTCGACCATCCATCTTGCTATTGAACCATTTCGATCGCATCTGCAATGGTCGTGGCTCTATTCACAGCACTCATACGAGATTGGTCAATGACACCTGGCACGTCTGCAGCATCAATCTCCCACCGTTTTCAAAGGCACCAAACTGACCCTGTCAGAGTACGCAATCTCTGTAGCAGATTCCTCGTTAGCAGATGCTCGGTGAAGTTTTGGCCTCAGAGTGCGTGTTACAACCCAAATTCATTTTGCATTTTACATAAGACATGGGTGTTTTATTTTTCCAGCCTACTGTTAACACCCATACGTTTTTTTTATGAAATTTTGACAATACCCTAGGGTGTTATATACGGGGGAATACGGTATATGGCCCTTGTGTCAGAATGAAAGAACTGGGTGGCTGGAACAAGGTTCAAGTGGGGTTGTACCCATTACAGTCTGCACTTAGCTAGCCTATAGCATATATATCAGGCCCTAAGATTCGTTTTTGGGTCACGCTGATTCATCATCGTTGCCCCCAGCACTGAGGACTTAGGTATGCGGGGCGGTATGTGTTAAAATTATATTTTATATAATTGTAGGCTTGGTAGTTATGCTACAAACTGCATCCTACTATAGAGGGGACAACCCCCTTCTTGTACCTCATTCCCTTCTAGTCGACCCTCTTCTCTCTCGTCAATCTTCCCTAGCTAAACCTCAGCCGCCATTCCATGGCGGCCTTCTCCTTGCTAGCTCACTTCAAGACAGTATGAGGCATTTCTAAGCATAGAGACGATTGACTAGGATGATGTGGTACAAGTGTATATAGCCTAACCGGTTGTACTCTATATGAGCATGCACCTAGCTAGCCTATAACATATACAAATAACCGTATTCCCCCGTATATAACACCCTAGGGTATTGTCAAAATTTCATAAAAAAAGACGTATGGGTGTTAACAGAAGGCTGGAAAAATAAAACGCCCATGTCTTATGTAAAATGCAAAATGAATTTGAGTTGTAACAGGCACTCTGAGGCCAGAACTTCATCGAGCATCTGCTAACGAGGAATCTGCTACAGAGATTGCACACTTTGACTGGGTCAGTTTGGTGCCTCTGAAAACGCGGGAGATTGATGCAGCAGCAGTGCCAGGTGTCATTGACCAATCTCGTATGAGCGCTGTGAATAGAGTCACGACCATTGCTGACGCGATCGAGGTGGTTCAACAACAAGATGGACGGTCGAGATCCTCTCGACACTTGTGTCTTTCGATTTCGTTTTGCCACTTGTATTGATTCTTCTGCCCGTCTTTGCGCTGCGAATGGCACCTGACGCGATTTTCATCCTGCTCGTTTTTTTGCAGCTGAGCGAACCTTGGAAATGAAGGGCCAAATACTGTTTAAAGGAAAGAAAAACGAGCAGGGTGTTATGTAAAATTCATACCCAGAAAAGCGGGTACTCTAAAAAATGCGCCATATCATTAGCTATCCCCCGCATATGCCACCCATGGGCTGACTATTTCGGCGGGTCTTATATACGGGGGATTACGGTATAAGTTGTGTTAAAATTATATAAGTTATAATTTAATATAGGCTTGGTAGGTTGTTACTGAACCTTTCTGTAGAGGGTACAAACCCCTCCTTGTACTCCTCTCTCTTCCTAATCGACACTCTTCTTTCTCGTCAACTTTTCTCCTCACGCTCCTAGATCTACTTTCCTCACGGCATTCCATGGCGGCCTTCCTAGTATCCCAGCTAAGCTAGTGTCCTAACTTTAGGGTCCTAGCCTCCTAAGTTTCTGAGAAGTTGACGCACCCCCTAGGCTAGACAAGGGGCAACGACTAGCTTGGGACACGCAACTCAGGGTGGCACGACTAGTCCAACCTCAGAGGCAAGGATCCGAAGACCAGTCAGCGACAGAATAAAAAGAAAAAGGCGTAACCCAGGGCGGCACTACTAGTCCAGCCACTGGAACAAGAGCCACAAGCCTAGTCAAGAGAATATAAGGGGTAGTACACAGTCAAGGTCCTAGCAAGCGAGAAGCTACAGGAACTAGACCAAGCTGTATACAGTGCCGCTGATGATCTTTAGGCACAAGCGCCTTCGTAAAGATATCAGCTGTGTTGGCACCGGAGGCCAAGTGAACTACGCGAGCCTGGCGGCGCTGCTGTAGCTCGCGCAGGAGGAAGTACCGCAGCTGAATGTGCTTCGCTCTGCCCTCAAGTTGAGGCTCCTGACACAAGAGGATCATGGCCCTGTTGTCAGCGTACAGGACCGGGACAGAGCTAGGCCGCTCACCTAAGTCTGTGAGCAAGAAAGTCAGCCAGCGGAGCTCGTGTGTCGCCATGGCACCAGCGTAGATCTCGGCCTCACAGCTAGACTGGGCAACAGATGACGAGCGGGTGGACCTCCACGAGATAGCGCCTGCACCAAGGCTAAAACAGTAGCCCTGGGAAGACCTGAGCGTCTCATCGTCGTCCACCCACGAAGCGTCTGTGTGCCTAGTAAGGAACACAGGCCTGCGTCCTCCTAGCTTGAGACCCATGCCCAATGTACTTGCTAGGTAACGCAAAACCCTCTTAGCGGCCGACCGATGCTATGGTCGGTGTCTGCCTGTGGCCATCAAGCGAGCCAGGATGCTGAGAGGGTATGCGAGATTTGCACGAGTGCAAGTCATCAGGTAGATGAGGCAACCCACCAGCTCTATGTAAGGACCACTAAGCTCTACAGAAATGGGAAAGGACTAGCACCCCCAGAACTAGCACCGATGCCACCCCCAGGACAGCCGGGACAAGCCACGACAGGAACCCCAGGACTAGCACCCTCCTCAACGCCCGCACCCCCAGAGCTCGCGGACGGCTGCTGCTGCTGCTGCTGCTGCGGCAGCGGCTGCTGCGGCGACGGTGACGACGGCAGCTGCTGCAACTGCGGCGGTTGCTGTGATGGTGGAGGAGGAGACACCGGGGTGGAGATAGGCAGCGAGAATGGCACTGCAGGGCCACCAGAGTCAGCCGAATCCTCGACCGGGACAACCGACAGGAGGGGAGTGACGTGAGACACACCAAACGGGGCAGGACGGGTAGGGAGAGGAGTAGGGGCTACCGGGGAAGTGGGACCAAGAACAGGGGCAGGGAAACCGGGAGACCCTGGTGGTGAAAGCGGTGGTAGAAGGAGACAGACTCGTCAAAGGTGACGTCACGCAAGTGAAAGAAGCGGTGAGTCGGCATGTGGTAAAAGTGCCAGTCAGATGCGTTGAGGGGGAAACCAAGGAAGACACAGGGGACAGTGCGGGCAATGAGCTTGTCTGTGCCAGAGGCACGAACGTGAGCAAGGCAGCCCCAGACATGGAACTCAGATGCGTCACCAGGGAACCCAGTCCAGAGAAGACTCGGCGAAACCTGCGGCTGTTGGGAGTGCGGCCACAGGTTAAGCTGGTGAGCGGCGTAGCGAGCAGCGAACGGCCACAGAAAATGGGGTGCACCGGCATGGATCATGGAGGTACGAGCCACCTCCATGACCAAACCGATGCGTCGCTCAGCGACCCCATTCTGCTGTAAGGAGTCCGGCAGAGTGTACGATTGGGTGATGCCCTCCGCACGACAAAAGTGGCCAATCCGACCGGAGGCAAACTCACTGCTACAGTCGAAGTGGAGACACGCCGACCTTATGCTCTAGAGGAAACACCGTGGTGTAGTGCGTGTAGTCATCAACAATCACTAGAAAGTAGCGCTCTCGATGCGGCCAGGGGACGGGGGCTGGGCCCCAGACGTCCAGGTGCAAGGTCTGGAGTGTCGCGGTGGTACGGCGAAGCGAGGAGGAGTGAGGAGCACAGCAGCCAGCCCTCGACGCAGGGCATGCACGGCGGTGCAGGCGAGGGAGGGAAGGCAGGGAGCGATGCAGGGAGACCTAGGACAAGACCGTGCTGGGACATGTGACGCAGACGCGGGAGGGCAGGGTGACCTAGGCGGTGATGCCACAGAAGCGATGGGTGAGTGAGCGACTGATACGAGCAAGCCGCAACAACCTGGGTAGACGCAGGCACCTAGGGGGACGCCCTCACCGAGGGGTCGCGGTGTCGAGCGTAAACATGCCTGATACCGGGTCCCGGATGAACGTGGTGAGGGGGGCACCGGTGGCAGCCTTGTTACAGACGGCGTACCGCTCGTGTCCACGGAACGTAGTGTTGATGCCGAGGTCCTAAAGACTGCCGCCACCAACTAAGTTCCTGGAGAACGAGGGGATGTGCAGGCTAGTAAGAGAGCTCGAAGGAACCGCCGGACAGGGAAGGGTAGTGGAGCTACGGGCAACGACCGCACCTGAGGAGGGGTCAGCAAGCGCGATTGCGGCAGGGGCAGCAAGCGGCGTGAGCGCAGTGTGGTCACGGAAAAAGCAGGCAGACGCACCGGAGTCAAGCGTGAAAGAGAGCGAAGTGGTAGCGGCAGCCGGCAAAGGGGCTAGCGTGGAGCCTAGGCTAAATAAGGCAGCAGACACACAGGAGACACACCTACACTAGGCAACAAAGAGCAATAAGATCCGGTCACACTAGAGTCATCAGCATTCATGGCATGCAAAGCAGAGAAAATCTGATCCATATCCATCTCGAAGATAGGCACACAGCGACACACCACAATGGGCCAGTCGGGAAGGTCCGGTGCAGGGCCGAAGCGGAGACGGAAGAGGCCGTCGAGGCGGCTGAAGCAGCGGGCGGCAGCGTAATTGGGACGGCCACACACAGTGCCGTGGAGGGGGCCGGTCTGGAGCTGGTGTTGGCAACCCACAGCGCCAAAGCTGCCACCCGATGCCAAGCTGCGGGAGCCGCCACCGCGGCCACCACCACCAGAGGCACCTGGCCACCCCGGCAGGAGGTGGCCCCATTGCAGCTACTGCTGCTGCTGCTGCTGCTGCTGAGGCTGTTGCTGCTGCTGCTGCTCCAGGGCACCAGCCCCGTTCCCCTCGTCTGAAACACCGTCCCTGCCCCCACCCCCACCACCCCCACCCCCCTTCCCTCTGCCACCCCCCCCCTTGGGGCGGCGGCCCCTACCCTGACGCGGCTTGGCTGATGCCGCGGCAGCGGTCTCAGCAGCAGGGGCTGACTCAGCGACATCGGCAGAAATGTCAGAGTAAGTGCACTGGGAGGGAGCCCAGCCCTAAAAGATAGGGACCGCCGCAGTACCACTAGACTAAGCGATAGTGCGCTGGCGGGTCTCTATCTCGGACAGGGCGGTGACAAAGGCAGTAAGCGTGAGGTCATTTGGGTGCTGACTAAGGAAGTGGTCGCGGGCAGTGGTTAGGCAGTCTGGGAGGCGCGTGCCAATGAGGCGAAGGGTAGCGCAAAGCGGCAGCAGGAAGGCTGTGAGCTGGGCCTCAGTGCTAGCAGCGCGGTAGCTAGCCTCAAGTGCGCGGAGATTTAGTGCCCAGGTCAACGATAGGGGGAAAGGCCGCAAGATCGGGGAACAGCATGGGGAGGATCAGGCGGCCAGCGGAGGCGGAGGCAGGCGTAGAATAGCTCGAAACTACGGCATCTAAGAATTCCTTGGCGTTGGCTACAGTGGTAAAGCGGGGACGCCCAGACAGGGGGAGGGCGTGATTAATGGCAAGCTGCGCTACGGCATTGCGCAACTCCCAGACAGCGCGAGCAAGCGCAGCAGTGGAAAATGCCTCACGCTCATCAGTGGCGGGCGCATCAGGGAGGGCAGCACACGTGGGGGGACGGGGAAGCAAGCCATCGACATGAACAGCCAGGGAGTAACCGTCCTGGCGCTGACTTGTTAGGTGACGGCGAAGGTCGACAAGCCACGCATCGAAGTCGATCACCCGTCCCTCCGCGTCCAGACGGATCAGCGTGTGCCATCGTACGACCTCAGCTACACGGTGGCACGGTGGCATGGCGACACGGTGGCACGGCGCACGGCGACACAGTGGCACTGCAGCACTGCGGCATGGCAACACGGCGGCACGGCTCCACGGCTGCACGGCGCCACGGCGACACGGCTCCACGGCGGCACAGCACCACGGCAGCACGGCGACACGGCGGCATGGCGACACGGCGGCACGGCGGCATGGCGGCATGGAACGACGGCGGCCCGGTGGCTTGGCGGTACAGCGGAACGGGCCAGCAGGCGCGGGGCCAGCGGGTGCGGAGCTGGCGAGAACAGGGGCCCGAGGACAGGGGCTGGCAGCGGGCGGCTGGGGAACGCGGAGCCAGCAGGCCTGGGGCTGGCGAAACCGGGGCTAGCTAGTGCAGGGCCAGCAGACAGGGTGGTGGGTTGCAAGTAGCTCCACTACCCTTCCATGTCCGGCGGCTCCCTCAGGCTCCCTTACTGACTTGCACATCCCCTCGTTCTCAAGGAATTTAGTTGGTGTCGGCTGTCTTCAGGACCTCGGCGTCACCACTACGTTTCTTGGACACGAGCGGTATGCAGTCTGCACCGAGGCCGCCACTAGTGCCCATCTCACCACGCGGTGACTTGCCTGTTCACTCTAGACAGCGCGTCCCCCCAGGTGGTCGCGCCCTCCCAGGTCGCTCCGGCTTGCTCGTGTCAGTCGCTCACCCACCCGTCGCTGCTGTGGCACCACCGCTTGGGTCACCCCGCACTCCCATGTCTGCGTCACATGGCCCAGAACGGTCTTGTCTTAGGTCTCCCTGCGTCGCTTCCTGCCCTCACTCCCTCGCCTACGCCGCCGTGCACGCCCTGCGTCGAGTGCTGGCTGCGCCATGCCCCTCACTCCTCCTCGCTTCCCCCTACCACTGCACCACTCCAGACCCTGCACTTGGACGTCTGGGGCCTAGCCCCCATCCCTGGGCCGCGTAGAGAGCGCTAATTTCTTGTGCTCATCGACGACTACATGCGCTACACCCCATTGTTACCTCTGGAGCGGAAGGCCGACGTGCCAGACGTTTTGATCTCGTGGGTCGTAGCTGCGCGAGTCCACCGCAATCTCTCTGTGCTGCGTCTTCACTCCGACAATGGCGGCGATTTTGCCTCCGATCGGCTTGGCCAGTTCTATCATGCGGAGGGCATCACCCAGTCGTACACCCTACCGGACTCCCCGCAGCAGAATGGGGTCGCTGAGCGACGCATTGGTTTGGTCTTGGAGGTGGCTCGTACCTCCATGATCCATGCTGGTGCACCCCATTTTCTGTGGCCGTTCGTTGTTTGCTACGCCGCTCACCAGCTAAACCTGTGGCCACACTCCCAGCGGCCGCAGGTTTTGCCGACCCTCCTTTGGACCAGGTCCCCTGGTGACGCGTCTGCGTTCCATGTCTGGGGCTGCCTCGCTCACGTTCGTGCCACCAGCATTGACAAGCTCACTACCTACACTGTCCTCAGTGTCCTCCTTGGCTTCCCCCTAGACGCGTCTTACTGGCACTTTTACCACCCGTCATCTTACCGTTTCTTTCACTCTCGCGACGTCACTTTTGACGAGCCTGTCTCCTTCTATACCCGCTTTCCTCACCGAGGTCTCCCAGTTGCCCGCCCCTGTTCCTAGTCCCCACTCCCCCGGTAGCCCCTGCTCTTCACCCTCCCCGTCCTTCCCTGTCTGGTGTGTCTCACCTCACTCCCCTCCCGTCGGTCGTCCCGGTAGAGGAGTTGGCTGACTCTGGGGCCCTGCGGCTCCGGGTTTATCGCCTGTCTCCGACCCGGTTGCGCCTCCTCCGCCACCGCAGCCGCAGTCGCCGTCGTCGCCACAGCAACCGTCCCCGTCGCCGCCGCAGCAGCAGCCGCGGTTGCTGCCGCCGCAACAGCAGCCGTCGCCGCCGCAGGGGTTCGAGAGCACTGGGGTTGCGGGCATTGAGGACGGTGCTAGTTCTGGGTTTTCTCGTCCTAGAGGTACTGCCATGGCTTGTCCCAGCGGTCCTGGAGGTGCTGGAGAGGTTTCTTGTTCTGGGAGTGTTGGCGTAGAGCGTCCCGGAGGTAGCCATGGTGCAGCTGGAGGTTCTGGTGTTGGCGTGGAGCAGCAGTAGCAGCAGTCGCCGCCGGGTTCCGCCCTTCACCTCCTCGGTCTTCCTTTCCCCGACCGCACGCCTGCATCTCCCCCGCCGCCGCCTCCTCCGCATGTCTACGGCCCCGTGTTTCCTCCTCCGGACTCGTCCCCGGCTCATTCCCCCCATCGTTCTTCTGCTGTGTCTCCTCCCTTGTCTCGTGACCCGACCCCCTCCTCCCCTTGGTGGTCTCACCGTGCCTCTCGTGCTCGTCCTGTCTCTCCTCTTTAGCGCTCTCACCCTATGTTGCTCTGTTCTCACGTGTCTCGTGCACCCCTTCTACCGTCGCATCCTATGTCATCGCTTGTTGTCTCCCTCCTCCTCTCTCTGACTTCCTCCAGGCCGCTAATTCGCTTGTCCCTTGCGTTCTCGCTTCTCTTGTTACCGACCCGTCCTTTCCTGTCTACAGTCTTGATGGGCTTGTAGCGGTCGTCGCTGACTTTGCCTCTACCTGCCGCCTTGACTACGCCACCGTTCTGGTCTCTGATCCTGCCTGTCCTCCGTCTGTAGGGGGTGCTCCTGCCCTTGGCAGTGACGTCCTAGAGGATCGGCAGTGCGAGCTTGCTTTCCTGTCCGAGGCCGCTCCTCACCTTTTGCTCCATGCTGCTAGTCCCTGAGGGTGACCCTGACGCCCTTGACATCCCGACCGCTCGCACTTATGCTGAGGCGACCTCAGGACCCTGGGCCTTTCAGTGGGCAGCTGCCATGGACATGGAGATGGCATCTTGGAGATCCACTGGCACCTACGTCAACGCAGTTCCCCCACCTGGGGTGAATGTAGTTGATGGCTGGTGGCTCTTCAAGGTGAAGCGCCCTCCTGGAGAGCCGTCAGTGTTCAAGGTGCGCTACATTGCTAGAGGCTTCAGTCAGCGCGAGGGGGGTTGACTTCTTTTAGACCTTCGCCCTAACACAAAGATGACCACTCTTCGGGCACTGCTACATGTAGTAGCTCAGCGTGACTACGAGCTGCACTCCCTCGACTTCTCCACAGCGTTTCTCAAGGGCAGTCTCCACGAGCAGGTCTACCTGCGCCGCCCTCCAGGCTTCACCGGCTCCTTCGCCCCTGGGATCTAGTGGCTCCTCCCGTGCCCGGTTTATGGCCTGCGCCAGGCGCCACGCGAGTGGCACGACATGCTGTGTGCTACGTTAGTTGACCTGCAGTTCTTCCCGTCCTCTGCACACCCTTCGATCTTCGTTCGTTCAGGCCAGACCCCGTTCTACATCCTAGTCTACGTAGACAACCTGGTCTTCGCTACTGCAGACAGAGATGCACTGGCCTCCGTGAAGGCTGAGGTGCTGAGGAGACACACCTGCACTGACCTAGGAGAGCTGTGCCGCTACCTTGGCATGCAGATCTCCGGGACAGAACAACACACACCATCACTCTCACACAGTCATACTTGGTGCGCCAGGTCCTTCAGAGGTTCGGTCTTCAGTTCTCCTCGGCACAGCCCACTCCTCTGCATGTAGATGATAGGCTCTCGGCTCCAGTCCCTGAGGAGTCCATAGAGCCTAGTGGTCCATACTCACAGATGGTGGGTTGCCTCATGTACCTGATTACTTGCACTCGTCCAGATCTCGCATACCCTCGCAGCATCCTGGCTCACTTTGTGGCCAGAGGCAGACACCGACCACAGCACTGGTCGGCCGCTAAGAGTGTTTTGCGTTATCTAGCATGTACATCGGGCATGGGGCTAGTGCTGGGAGGACGCAGGCCAGTGGTCCTTACAGGGCACACAGACGCTTCATGGGCAGACGACGCTAAGACGCTCAGGTCCTCCCAGGGCTACTGCTACTGCGTAGTGGTAGCGGACAACAAGGAGTGAGGAGCATGGCGCAGCTGGCCCTTGACGTAGGGCGTGCACGGCGGCTCGGGCGAGGGTGGGAGGGCAGGGACTGATGAAGGGAGACCTAAGACAAGACCGTGATGGGACATGTGATGCAAACGCTGGAGTGCGGGGTGACCTAGGCGGTGGTGCCACAGGAGCGACGGGTGGGTGAGGGACCTACATGAGCAAGCCGCAGCAACCTGGGAGGACGCGGCCAGCGGGGGGGATGCGGTGTCTTGGGTGAACAGGCCAGACACCGGGTCCTGGGGGAATGTGGTTAGAGGGGCACCAGTGGCGGCCTTGGTACAGACCGAGTACCACTCATGGCCAAGGAACGTAGTGGTGACGCCGAGATCTTGAAGACAGCCGACACCGACTAGGTTCCTGGAGAACGAGGGGATGTGCAGGCCTGTAAGAGAGCCCGAGGGAACCGCCAGACAGGGAAGGGTAGTGGATCTATGTGCAACCACTGGAAATAAGGAGGGGTCAGCAAGCGCTACAGTGGCAGGGGCGGCAAGCGGCGTGAGCGCAGTGTGGTCGCGAAAGAAGCACGCAGGCGCACCAGAGTCGAGCATGAACTAGAGTGCGGCGGTAGTGGCCGCAGGTGGAGGAGCTAGAGTGGAGCCGAGGCTAAACAAGGCGGGTGGTCCTATGCCTGACGGAGCAGGGGAACCTAGACTACATAGAGTGGATACACCTATACTAGGCAGCAGTGGGTTATTAACAATGTATGCTAATAGAGTCCAGTCACACAAGAGTTATTAGCATACATGGCATACATAGCAAACCTAATCTGATCCATGTCAAGCTCCAAAACAGGGACACGACGATGCACCAGGCTGTACCAGTCGGGGGGGGGGTCCGATGCGGGGCCGAAGCGGAGACGGAAGAGGTCGTCCAGGCGGCGGTAGCAGCGGGCGGCGGTGTGCCTGGGACGGTCGCAATCTGTATCGCGATGGGGGCCAGACTGTGTCGCGACGTGGGCTAAACTGAAGCTTGGACTGGCAGGTGACCACACAGGAGCTGCCATCCGACACCGAGCTGTGCACCCCACCACCACGACCACCACCACCAGTAACTCCAGGCCACCACGGCGGCGGGGGTCCCCACGGCGACTGCTGCTATTGCTGCGACTGATGCTGCGGCTGCTGCTGTGGCTGCTGCTATTGCTGCTGCTGCTGCTGCTCCGGGGCATCAGCCCGGGTCCCCTCGTCTGCACCATTGTCCCCGTCCACAACTCAACCATCCCCACCACCCCCACCACCCTTCCCTCCACCCCGACCCCCCTTGGGGCGGCGGCCCCTACCCTGGCGCGGCTGCGTTGAGGCTGCGGCGGCGGTCTCAGTAGCAGGGGCTGTCTCAGCGACAGCGGCAGAAATGTTAGAGTAAGTGCACTAGGAGGGAGCACAAACCTGGAAGATAGGGACCGCCGCAGTACCGCTAAACTGAGCAATAGTGCGCTGGCGTGTCTCTATCGTGGACAAGGCGATGGCGAAGGCTGTAAGGGTGAGGTCACCGGGGTGCTGACTAAGGAAGTAGTCGCGGGCAATGGCAAGGCGGTCAGGAAGGCACTGGCAATGAGGTAAAGGGTATCGCAAAGTGGTGGTGGGAATGCAGCGAGCTGTGCCTCAGTGCTAGCAGCGCGGTAGCTAGTCTCCAGTGCGCGGAGATGAGTGGCAAGGTCAGGGACAGTGGGGAAGGGAACAAATTTAGGGAATAGCATGGGGAGGATAAGACAGCCGTCATAGGTGGAGGAGGGAGTGGAATAGTGTGCAATGAGTACTCCTTCGCATTTGCTACAGCGGTAAAGCGGGGACGCTCGGACAGGGGGAGGGCGTAACTAATGGCAAGCTGCGCTACTGTGTCGCGCGACTCCCAGACAGCGCATGCAAGCTCAGCAGCGGCAAAGGCCTCACGCTCAGCAGACGTGGGGGTGTCAGGGAGGGCTGCAGGGGAGCATACCGTCGACATGGACGGCCAGCGAGTGGCCGTCCTGGTGCTGACCGGTCAGCTGGCGGGGGAGGTCAACGAGCGACACCTCAAAATCAACCGCCCGACCCTCCGCGTCCAGGCAGAGCACAAATTCCGCCATCACCACGGCTGGAGCAGCTGACTGCCGCTGAAGGGGGAGGAATGCGGTGGGGGGTGGTGGAGAGCAGTGGGGAGCGGTGGAGAGTGGTGGGGAGCGGTGTAGTGTGGGGTAGAGCGGTGTAGAGTGGTGGAGTGTGTTGAAGTGTGGTGGAGTGCGGTGGAGAGCGGTGGCTCAGAGGGGAGCTAAGTCGTGGCGGCTCGGCGGCTCAGCTACACGTCGTCACGATGGCACTGCAGCTCGGCGGCGCGGTGGCTCGGCGGCAAGGGGCTCGGCAGCTCGACGGCGCGGGGCCGGGGTGAGCTGGGGCTGGCAGAGCTGGGGCCGGCGGAGCGGGGGCCAGCGAAGCATGGGCAGGCAGAGCGGGGGCGGCAAGCGCGGGGCCTGCAAGCGCGGGGCCGGCAAGCGAGGGGCCGGCAAGCACGGGGCTGGCATGTGCGGGGCCAGAAGGAGCGGGGCCAAGGAACGCGGGGCCAGCGAACGCAGGGCCAGTGGGCGAGGGGCTGGCAAGTAGGGGCCGGTGAGGGCGGGGCCAGCCAGTAGGGGCCGGCGAGCGCGGGGCCAACGAGTAAGGGCTGGGGAGCAGTGCCAGCAAGCGAGGGGCTACGGACGGCCGACGGCGACGGGCGGCTGGCACTTACGAGCGACCGGCGGCGGCGAGCTGCGGGCGGCTCGGGCAGCTGGTGGCTACGGGCTACGAGCGGTCGGCCCGGGGCTACAGACTCGGGGCCAGCGGGCTCGGGGCTGGCGAGTGCAGGGCCAGCGGGTGCGGGGCTAGCTATCAAGGGGCTGGCGAGCTAAGGTCGACGGGCTCGGGGCTATGGGCGGCTGGGAATGGACGGCTAGCGACGGGCGGCTAGGAATGGGCAGCTAGCAACGGGCGGCTAGCGACGGGCGGCTAGGACTAGGGTGGAAGCGCGGGTGGGCGGGGAGGACCTAACTAGCGTGATACCATCTCAGAGTAAGAAGATTGACTAGAATGATGGGGTACAAGGGAATATAACCTAAGGTGTTGTACTCTATATGAGCATGCACCTATCTAGCCTATACCATATACAAAATATATGTTGACAGACACAACCCTGCAGCGGCACAAAGTTAAATAAAAGGCAAACCATGGGGACATTCTCGGCGACAGTGTGGGGATGTACGACATATGGGGGGATCGATTTCATATGCAAGATCGATCGGCAGATAAACATGCCCTTGTATCGTAGCATGTAGCAGGACGAACTCAAATTGACCCTCAATTTCTACAGCCTTTCCCCCTCCGGGGTCACATCTCAGCATGACAATGACCCCAAGCATACGTTCTTCCTAGTGGAGGAATGGCTTGGGGGGCATAAGTATACAGTCCTGGAGTGGCCCTCTTCCTCACCAGACCTTAAACCCCTTCCTTACCTGAAGGAGGAGTTGGCGAAGTATGGAAAGCCCCGCTCTAGCACGGTGGAGCCTTGAGAGCGGGTCCAAGAAGAGTGGGAAAAGATTCCTCTCAAGATTTGCACTAACCTCATCGACAATTTGCCTATGAAGAGTGCGGGTTTTGATTGAGTGCCAGGTTTGGTGGACTAGCTACTAGAAACAACCTAGGAAGTATGCTCTCGATTCCAACAACTACAGTATTTGTCCGAATCTGCACTTGGGATATTTTAATAGTTAGTTTCCATCCTTTTTACTAATCTGTCTTTAAATGTGCTAGAAATAAGGAGGATGTGCCCCTTCTTTTCCCACCATGGTATGCCCTCAATATCTAAGCAATTAGTTCAGTCACTGTATGTTTGTTGACACACCCCCTAGCCTAGATAGTGGTAGTTCATAATAAGAGAGAGCAAACCAGGGTAGCACTACTAGTCTGGCCTCTAGAGTATGTAACACAATACTACTACTAGTCTGACCACTAAGACAAGGGCCACAAGGCCAGTCAGCAAGTGTAGCAGAAAAAGCAAGTATAGAACAGCAAGTATAAGTTGTTACAAATAGACTGCAAATACCACTTTTGTATTTGTACTTTTATATCCTAGCTTAGGTTCTGAATGTTTTAGTGGATTGGAGTGTACTCACAAATCCCAACCTCACCCAATTGTGATCCCCCCAATCTACAATTACCAAATTGGAGATTCCGGAGATCCCAATGGGGATTCCATCCGATTCTCCCTTCATCCATTCTCTCTCACCTTGTACTTATAGAGCCTTGGGCTCCTTACCTAATCAATCCTTTCAGCTCTATTTCTTACATGGTATCAGAGCGACCTATCCACACACACGGATCAAGGTCCTAAACTTAACGTGCCCACGCTGCGCGCACCTTATCGTCGCGACATTTGCCTCGAGTCGTCGGAATTTTCGACGTGCTCCACTCTCCAGTCGCGCCTCTTATCGTTGACTGCCTTCGCGCTCGACCTCGTTGAATTTCTCATCTCAAAAGCTTTTACGCTTCTCATCGTCGATTTCCTCCTCGGTTCTCCTTGGTCGAATCTCAATTTCGACCATCTCCTAAAACTCGTTTTCGAGTTTCCCCTCAGACCCGCCAGAATAGGCAAACTCCCCTCACGGAATCGCCTCCACGAACGTCTCGCATCAAGAACAGCAGGTACACAGGTGGAAGCAAAGCGGAGCTGGTTGCAGAGCTGGTTGCGGAGCTTTGTAGCTGCGGGACAGGGCCTGGGGGTGTGTGGGGGAGTGTGTGGGTCCGGGCAAAGACATAGTCTTAGATTCGGTTTCAATTCGGCGCTTTAACAAATTTTCGCCGACACCATTTCCTTCTTAGCGGCATTTCGACGAAGCCGCCAGAGAAATTTCAGCAATTCTCGTCGACCGATTTCCAGAAGTGCCGCGCTGCGCACCGAAGTTCCTATCGGTGACTTAAGAGCGTCGGTCCGCAAAAATCAAGCGGCAATTGCTTACTCAACCACTTTATTCGCCAACCCGATCCCGCTCCTTCGTCTCGAGCCGGACGGTACATGCTCCAACTACAAGGCTTGGCGCTATGGTGTCGACAAGCACCTCCTCAATCACGAGGTGAAAGGGCTCGAGCTCACCGACGTCCTTCTCAACATCGGTGACGGCAAAAAGCCTCCTAAACCCGAGAGGTCCGCCGATCCAGCTAATGCTGCTGCCGAAGCAGTTTATGCAGCAGCACTGCTCTTGTACAAGAATTGGGAGAAGGCCGATGGTGCGGTCATTAGTGTCTTCATGGGCACCACTCCTCCTGACTCATGAGAACCTACCATAACTACCCGTCTGCCAACGTCATTTGGCTCTACCTCGAAGACCGCGTCCTAAACAAGACTGCAGTGGGAGTTGCTATACTCATCCCCAGCATTCCAAGTGCGGCTCGAGGACTCGCCAGGCATGGCGGACTATGTCACCAAGGTGCAGTCCATTCATGGTGAACTCAAACAGTTGGGGATAGTCTTCCTCGAGCAAGGCCCTGCAACCGCTCTCCTAGTCGACCTCACTCCGACATACGAAGTCACACGTAAGATGCTCTTGGGCCTTGCTCCTGCAGACCTCACATTTGCCAAGGTCTCATCCGCGCTCCTTTCTGCAAAAAAAAACAACAGCACTCAAACCAAGGCCAATGCAATTCGCGCTCCCGTGCCTCATGCCTATGCCACTTCGGCACCATTCCAGCTCAACCTCTTCCCCCCGTGTCTCTACGTCATCAAGCTCGGCCCTCGTGCCGGCCACGTGTGTGGCGGCACCAACCACACCCTTGCCTCCTGCTTTAACAAGAAGGATGACGAGTGGTATGCTGTCAATGGGACCACCTCGAAGCCGCCAAGCTGGATGGTCAATCGTGCTCCTCGCCAAGTCAATCAAGTCGAAGCGCAAGAATCCGTGCAGGCTGCTTTGGCTGCCCTTGCTGATGTGCGCCATAACATGTTGTTCCCTGACACTGCCATGATCAATCAGATGATTTTGCAGTGCCCTAGCTCACAAAGCACCCCAGCCACAATAGAGTTCACCCTCGACAGTGGGGCCACTCACACAGTTGTCAAGGAAGCACACTCCTTCAAGCCATACGAGACACCAATCCGTCTACTAGGAGCAGACTCCAATTTCACAACACACGCCAAGGGCTCCTCCATAGTTCCGTGCCTAGCTTTCCCTTTGGACAGTATCACCGGCATGGTGTTCCCACACTACGCCACAATCTCATGGCCCAACACGAGCTCCAACGGGTAGGCGTCACCACAATCTTCCCAGCACACTCAGATCACTGTGACAAACTCGATAACTTCTGTGCGGCCCAAGGGATTCGGCAAACCTTCATGCTCCCCGAAAGCCCGCATCAGAACAGCATCGCAGAGAGCCGCAACCACACCTTGGTTCAGATCGCTCGCTGCCTCCTCAGTCACGCCAACGCACCACGGTCACTCAGGGGATATGCCCTCTTCCATGCGGCACTCCTCTACAATCTTTATCCGCATCCCCACCGGCCCGACACCACACCTACCGCTCTCTGGCTCGGGGTCACGCCTTCCGCCCGCTCTCTACGCGTCTGGGGGTGTACCGCGTATGTGTTGCTAAGCCCCCACACGCGCAGAAAGCAAGGTGGCAAGCTTGGTCCCAAAACCCAGACCTGCATGTACCTCGGGCACAACTCCGACTCCCCAGACTATTTATTCCTCAACCCAATCACCAGACAGGTGATTCGCAGCCGTGATGTCGTCTTCGATGAGACACGCCCATTCCACTCTGCGACCATGGGCAAGCCTCCTCCACCTCCCCCGACGCTTGTTAGGGCAGACTTCGATGCCCCACCTCCGGCCGCTGCCCCTTCTCCGGGGCCTTCTCCGTCCGGCGTGTCTCACCCGGCCTCCCCAGTATCCTGCGCAGCGGCACCTCCTCCTGCTCCGCCTTCCCCGCGCGTCTAGCCCGGCTCACCAGTCTCCTATCGGAGGCGCCCAGTCCCTCCGGTCCCACCGCAGCCGCCTTCGTCTCCGGTCTCTAGTCGCACTCATTCCAAGGGACCGGCTCCGCCTCTCGCCTGGGGACCAGCCGCCTTCTCCATCCGGTGTTCGGTCACCCCGCCTCCTCCTGCCGGGGGTGATGTCCCCTCCATCCGTATTCCCCCCCGTGCACTTCTGGAGGACAGGCATGAGGAGCTGTTTGACCTTCACGCGGTCTGCCAATTTCTCTCTCACATCTTCCCGGACATTACTGACTGCCCTTCCCTCAACTTCACCGAGAACCCGACCATTCCGACTCCTCGCACAAAAGAGGAAGCTCTCTCGGGGCCTTATAAGAAGGAGTGGAAGGCAGCAATGGATGTGGAGAACGAGGCGTTCATTCACAACAACAGCTTTGACGATGTCGTTCCCCCTTCCGGTGTCAACATCGTCGGCGGAAAATGGATCTTCCAAGTCAAACAACTCTTAGGCGAAGCTCCACTGTTCAAGGCACGATACGTGGCGAAGGGTTTCACCTAGAAGAAGCATCTCGACTTCTTCGAAACATTCTTGCCCACAGCCAAGCTCCTGACTGTGCGCGCTCTTCTTGATATAGCCGCTCGCGGTAACTTTGAGATCAAGTCCATGGACGCCTCCTCCGCCTTTCTCCAAGGCCAGCTCAAGGAGGATGTTCACATGGAATGCCCACTGGGGTTTCCTGGCACTTACCCTGCCAACACAGTGTGGAAGTTGAAGCGCCCAGTGTATGGCCTCAAGCATGCTCCTTGTGAGTGGCACAACAAGGTGAAGGAAGTTCTCCTCGCACTTGACTTCCATCCCTCTGCCTCAGATTCTAGTCTCTTCATTCGTCACTCCTCCGAGCCCTTCTACATCCTCGTCTACATCGACGACTTCATTCTAGTCGCCAGAGATCCAGCCGAGATGGCAGCTGCCCAGTCTGCTCTTAGCTCCGCCCTTCTCATGAAGGATCTTGGTGACCTCAAGAACTACCTGGGGATGGAGATCACTCGTGACCGCCAGGCTTGCACGATCACCCTCTCCCAGGAGTCCTACATCGACAACCTTCTCAAGCGGTTCGACATGGACTCCAGCAACTCTGTCTCCACTCCACTCCCACTACAGCATCAGCTCACGGCCCCTCCAATTCCTTCTCCTGACACCTACAAGGACCCGTAACCTGAGCTAGTCGGTTCACTAATGTATGCCATGATGTGCACTCGACCAGACTTGGCTCACCCGGTTAGTGTCCTCTCTCGGTACGTCTCCCGCGGATGCTACACTGCCTTGCATTGGTCTGCAGCCAAGAGGGTCCTCCGCTATCTACAAGCCACCAAGTCTCACATCCTCACTCTTGGTGGTACCTCTCTAGTCAAGCTCGAGGGATACACAGAATCCTCATGGGCTGATGACCAGACTGACAGACGCTCCTCCCAAGGGTACTACTTCACCCTTGGTAGCGGAGTCATCAGCTGGCACTCCACCCAGTACTCTGCAATCTCCCTGTTGTCCTGCGAGGCCGAGCTCTACGCAGGCACAATGGCTTCTCAAGAGGCACGCTGGCTCTCCTTTCTTCTCGCTGAGTTAGGCTACCCCCAGCAGTCGCCTACCCTGTGGTGTGACAACCAGAGTGCCATTCATCTCACCAAGGATCTTGTTTTCCACTCTCACACCAAGCACATCGAACTTCGTCATTTCTTCATCCGAGATCTTGTTCAGAGTGACCAGCTGACGGTACGGTACATCGCCTCAGATTGCAACCTCGCCGACCTCTTTACCAAGGCTCTCGGCAAGGCTGACCACCATCGCCTTCTCCGTTCCATCGGGCTATGTGCTCCTTGATTGGGTTTGCAGTCTATGGGGGTGTGTTAGAAATAGACTGCAAATACCGCTTTGCATTTGTACTTTTATATCCTAGTTTAGGTTATGAATGTTCTAGTGGGTTGGGGTGTACTCACAAATCCCAACCTCACCCAATTGTGATCCCCCCAATCTCCAATTACCCAATTGAAGATTCCGGAGATCCCAATGGGGATTCCCTCCGATTCCCCCTTGATCCAGTCTCTCTCACCTTGCCATGTTCTTATAGAGCCTTGGGCTCCTTACCTAATCAATCATTTCAACTCTATTTCTTACACAAGCTAGTATAACATAGATCAGGATACGAATAGGGGAGCGGCTACTGAGACTAGGCCAAGTTGCAGCACAAGAAGTACTGCAGCTGGATGTGCTTCGCCCTGCCCTCAGGTCAAGCGTCCTGGCACAGAAGAATCATGACCCTGTAGTCAGCAAACAGGACCGGGGCAGACCTAGGCTGCTCACCTAAGTCGTTGAGCAAGAACGTCAGCCAGCGGAGCTTCTGAGTGGCCATTGTCAGAATAGCACATGAAAACATGACTGTTGGAAATACCTCAAAGGACTTAAGCGTTTCTGAAGTGTAACACTGTACTCGAGGAAGATTACAGGGGAGCACGCGAGTCAACGGAGGTTACACGAGGGGGCGGACAAAGAATGCGAAAAGACTCGAAAGGTCGCAACTGGAGGTTGCGAGTGACCGTTACAACATCACGGATGGTAACCGAAGCGGCAATCGAGTCGCTGTGCGACTCGACAAACCGATCCTGTAACTGTATTCTACAACTGCTTTCTTATCTTCTATATATTGCTGTATGCTTGTTTCTTTAATCAATCACTTGTTCTCACATACTAGTACAAGGGTTCAACCGTCTCAACTTCCGCTGCACTACTCCAAGTCTCAAGTCTCTACAGCTGGGACTTAGTCTCTGCAAAAGATCCTAAGGGCTTTTCTCAGCCCAACATGGTATGAGAGCTGGTCAGAGACCAAACTCCCAGCAACTACGCTCCATCAACAACCTGCAACTCAACTCAATTCAACGACTTCATTGATTACAAGACATGGACAGCAAGGGCAAGAAAGTCTCTACGGGCTCACCCAGCGCCCAAGAAACTCAACACGGCAACTCTGGTCTGCACACCTCAGGACTGCAGACAGAGACCGGGACTGCTCAAGAAACAACGGGAAGAATACCAGAGATGGTGACTCCATCTCCCTCTTCAAGCGTGGACCCCAACCTCATGGAGAGGTTCTTCAGCTTCATGTCACACTTCGACCAGCAGCAGCAGACAAGGACACCTGCGCATTCAACACAGAGCAATGGAGGAAACATGGGATTAGCGCCGATGAGCCTTGACAACTCATCGTTTGGGCGACACAATCAAGCACCTACCTTTGCGCCTTATCACTCTTCACCGGGGACGTTCGAGTTCATGCCGCCCCGTGCCCAACCAACAGCAGCTGCATCACAACAGACACCAAACGAAATCTTAAGTCTTCAGGCGCAGTTCTCACACGTGATTAAACTTCAGACATCCTCACCGTTCAACGGACACGACTTCTTTACCTGGAGCTTCGAGTTCGAGCTGCTGATGGAGGCCGCGCATCTTCTGGGATACTTCAACGGGTCCCTGCCATTCCCAAGCAACGACACTGGAAAGGAACAAGAAATCTTCACGTATCAGTCGCTGCTGGCGTATACGGTACTCCTGAGAAACCTGTCACCACAAGAACAGCAGAGCATCAGAACATACAGGAGCTATGGAAACTCCGCGGAGCTCGCATGGCACCACCTCAAGTGCCTTTACCAAGCAAACCACAGCGTGACACAAAGCAGACTCATGCAACAACTGACAACAATACAGATGAAGACCGGGGAAAAGGCGATGCAGTATATGAGTCGCTGCCAGACACTCCGCGACCGCCTGCTTCGGTGCGGAGGAACAATCACTGAAGAAAGCTTCGTGACACTTGTCCTCGCCGGGCTCGGGCCAGAATGGAGAACCACACGATCGCTTCTTCGCGCCCACGGAAGGATTTCGGAGATGCACCTCTGCGCCGAGCTTCACGCTGAACAACAGGAGATGGACCTGTTCGAAGAAAGACAACCAAGAAAGCAACAGCAGTTAGTCTTCTACACTCAACGAAGAAACGACAACACCTACAATCGACGCGGCAAGCAAGAACGCGACAACAGGGGACTTACCTTCGTGCCGCCGTTCTGTCACAACTGCCAGACTTCCGAGCACTCCAAAGTCAACTGCAACCGCCCTCGCGTTTACCATCCAGCAGACCCACAAGTCGCTTCCACTCAAGCAAGTCCTCCAAGGCGTTCTTCGACATCTGCACAAGGGACACCAAATATCATCAACTGCATGGTACACATCGACAACTGCGCATCCGGATCACCACCCACTTACGCACCAGACGAAGAGGAATTCCCGCCGCCGCGCTCACAGGGACTTCAGGTCAACCCGACATACGCTGCGGTCGCCAACGCCGAACCCACCGGGCGAAACACCTGGTTCTTGGACAGCTGCTGCGGTCAACACATGTGCTCCTCGGGACGCTTCGTGCAACAGGAGAAACGCCTCAACCGCGACGTCGTCATCACCGTCGCCAACAACGAAAACCTGAAGACAAACAGACAAGGCGTGGTTCAGTTACAATCCATGGAGACGAATGTCATACTTCAACTCAACAAGGTGCTCATTGTCGACAATCTGGGATACAACCTACTAAGCGTAAGCCAACTAATGGCCAAGGGGATTCACCTGGAGTGCGACTCCTACTCCAACGAGTTTCGGCTTTACCACGGGAAGGGCGGCCTCTTCATCGGTCGTGCCCTCCTCAAGTCCGGCGTCTTCGTGTTGGACTTCGTCCCAGACCGCGGTACTGCCGACAGCGACGGTATCGTATAATTCGCCGCCTGGACTCACCCGCCGGATCTTGATCCCGACTTCGACAGTGACGGCTTCTGGCACTCCAACACCATACCTGCAGCACAGAGAACACGAGCATTAGCAGTTATCAGACAAGAAAGACAAGTACCCGCAAGTATCCCAACCAAACCATCACCTGCAGTATCGGCAGCAGGACCCAGCCGAGTCCCACCACCAGCGACACGAGGACCGCCAACCGAAGCAGACCAGCTTATGCCCGCCACACGAGAAGTTTGTCGAAGTCCCGCCTCGGTCGTCGCGTTCTTCTCCAACGCCGACATTTACCACCGCTCGCCCGGTCATCGCGCTTCCGACGACATCTGGCACCAACGTCTCGGACATCCTGCAAACAGCACGGTACTTCAAACAATCCAAGCAGAGGTGTTAGAACGCAACGCCCTTCTAACGACGAGCGGCCAAGAACTTCGACGACCACGCGCACGGTGCTTCACATGCCCCGAAGCAGATCTTCCTCATCAACCTTTCCCATCCTATCACAACCCAAGCGCACCTACTTACGCTCCGATGGAAAAAGTCTACAGCGATATTTTAAACATGCCTCGAGACGACACCGAAGCCGACTTCAACTACGTCATCATGTTCATCGACGCCGCAACCAGATACGTTTGGCACTTCAATCTCAAAACGCGCGATCAAGCCTTCGAGGCCTTCACCACATGGCTTCCAATCGCCGAACGAGAATCAAGAACCAAACTCAAGAGCTTCCAGTCAGACGGTGCACTGGAATACCAGTCACAACGCTTCAGGACCTATCTGGCGGAAAGGGGAATCCGACGCCTGGTGTCTCTGCCCTATGCTCACCAGCAGCAGGGGGTAGCAGAACGCATGAACCGGACCTTGCAGACGACGATGCGAAAACTGCTTCTGGGGATGAGGCTGCCCAACACACTGTGGCCAGACGCGATGACACATGCTGTTCACCTGCACAACCTGCTGTCCTCGTCATCACTTCCGAACAACGCATCACCGCACCTGTTGTGGACAAGAAAAAGGGGCAGCACAAAATTACTCCGAGTTTTCGGCTGCATGGTACAGTACAGACCCCACACAGCCCGAGCAGGACGCTTCACACAACGAGCTCGGTGGGGACTACACCTCGGCATCGCAAAACTTTTTTCACGCGTGGAAAATTCTCGACATACAAGACAAAAATACGGTGGCATCACGAGATGTTATCTTCTACGAACGACTGACGCTGCAGCATTACCTGGACAACCTTGCCAACACACAAGACCCCACCGACGGCCTCTCGGGACTTCGTTCCTTCGCCGATCGTGCTGCCGAAGCTGACGCGGCAGAAGAAGACGTACCTGGAGCCTCGGAAACTGCCGGACCACTCCCATTCTGTTCCGTACCTGTCCCACTCGACGAAGACAATCCTCTCGATAGCAACAACCTCGACACCTTTTACCACTTTGCTGACCAAGGTTACACTACACCTCACCCAGTCGACACAAATATTTCGGAACGCATCGGCCCCAATTTCTTACCTGACCCCGAAGACGGTGACGAAGCAGCTTATTCCGGGAATGAAAATTCTCCTCGACACACACCCACGGGACTGCAGATTCTAGGCCTCTGGGTCTCCGTCCAGCATCCGCCGCCGCCTTCTCCGCGTGAGCCTTCAACCTTGTCGCAGGCTCTGGGGGGGGAACATAAGGCAAAATGGAAGGAAGCGATGGAAAAAGAGTTAAAAGCTCTGCAAGACCGAGAAACATGGAAACTGGTACCTGCAACGAGCATCAACGGGAAGAACGTTCTCTCGGGGAAATGGGTGTACCGCATCAAGACCAACTCAGACGGCTCCATCGAACGATTCAAAGCTCGATGGGTCGTACGAGGCTTCGATCAACGATACGGAACCGACTACACAGAAACCTTCGCTCCAGTCTCCCGTCACACCTCATTACGCATCCTACTCGCCGTCGCGGCCACGAAAACACTACCACTACGCCAAATCGATGTCGCGAATGCGTTTCTATACGCACCTGTGGACGCTGAGATCTTCGTCGAACAACCCCACGGATTCATCGACGACCCCACGAAAGTATGCCGACTGACAAAATCCCTATACGGGATCAAGCAAGCCCCGCGGCTCTGGCAGCAGCATCTTCACGGCCGTCTCGCAAAAATCGGCTTCCTACAGCTGCCGCATGACCAAGGGATGTACCGACTGCAGAAGGGAAGAGAGTATGTCCTGCTCATCGTCTACGTCGATGACCTGCTCTACATCGGCTCCACTACCGACATCGCCACCTGGTTCGAAGGGAAGCTGAAAGAAGATTTAACACTCACGGTGTCCCACGAAGTCACCCAGTACCTAGGACTGAATGTCGTCGAAGACGACACGGCGTTCTACCTACACGCTGGAAAATACTCAGGCACCGTCGCGAAGAAATTCAGTCTAACACCGACTGCGGTCCCAACTCCCTACCGCTACGGGAACAACAACAGCGCCTCCACAAAACTCCCCGCGAAACAAATCCAGGAGTATCAACAAAAGCTCGGCTGCCTACTGTTCGCAGCAGTAACCTGCCGACCCGACCTGTCCTATTGTGCGAGTCAACTGGCGACGCATCTGAAGCAACCGGAACAGGAAGATCTCGAGGAGCTCAACCGGGCACTACTCTACTTCGTCTCCACGCCGACGATCGGGCTTACCTACAGCAAAGTGACAACACCGTCCGTACAACTACTCGGATACGTCGACGCCGACCACGCGGGAGATAAGGAAAATCGACGATCTAGGACGGGCTACATCTACCGACTAGAACCCATCGGAACTATCTCCTGGCAGTCGAGCAAGCAGGAGTTAATCGCACTATCCTCGGCTGAAGCAGAGTATATCGCCCTTTGTACTGCGACCAAGGAAGGACTCTACTTACGGGAGTTACTCGAGGAAGCGAAGATTGCGACCTTGCCCGCCTTCTCACTCCTCTGCGACAACCAATCTGCGATCAAAATCGCGAACAAGGACGGCTTCGCCAACCGAACCAAGCACATCGCCCTGCGGTACTTCTTCGTCAAGGATGAAATCGCGAAGGGGAGACTTCAGCTCAGTTACTGCCCAACGACAGAAATGGCCGCAGATTATCTGACGAAGAAATTGGCGAAAGCAAAATTCGACTACTGCATGCTCCTGACCGGGCAAACAAACGTCACCGGATCTGAACACTCCAGCACTCCAGAAACGAAGGGGAGTGTTGGAAATACCTCAAAGGACTTAAGCGTTTCTGAAGTGTAACAGTGTACTCGAGGAAGATTACAGGGGAGCACGCGAGTCAACGGAGGTTACACGAGGGGGCGGACAAAGAATGCGAAAAGACTCGAAAGGTCGCAACTGGAGGTTGCGACTGACCGTTACAACATCACGGATGGTAACCGAAGCGGCAATCGAGTCGCTGTGCGACTCGACAAACCGATCCTATAACTGTATTCTACAACTGCTTTCTTATCTTCTATATATTGCTGTATGCTTGTTTCTTTAATCAATCACTTGTTCTCACATACTAGTACAAGGGTTCAACCGTCTCAACTTCCGCTGCACTACTCCAAGTCTCAAGTCTCTACAGCTGGGACTTAGTCTCTGCAAAAGATCCTAAGGGCTTTTCTCAGCCCAACAATGACTAAGGAAAAATGTCGAGAGAGTACAATAGTTGGTGTTGTACCCTCTAAGAACTGACTTTGCTAGGCTATAACAAATATATCATAACTAACATATATATGCATATTTGTTGACCGTCATAGCCTCAGCCATAGCCGCTACAGACGACGACCTAGTGGACCTCCACGAGACTGCACCAGCACCAAGACCAATTTAGCAGCCCTGTGAGGACCTGAGAGTCTCCAATTTATCAGCCCACGTGGATCCTGTATTTCCTGTGACCACCTCTGGCACCTGTCCTCCTACTACAAGCCAAAGGATAATGGAAAATAATTATGATAACATGAAAAACCAAAGGATAATGGAAAATGGAGAATAGGAAACCAAATGAGATGGGATAAAAAGAGAAGTGTAATAGGAAGGAAATAAGGGAAAGTCAAGTGGTGTAACGCGGTCGTACTCTCACAGGTGTTGTGTCGGGCCGGTGGCGATGCGGATAAAGATTGTAAAGGAGTGCCGCAAGGAAGAGGGCATATCCCCAGAGTGATCGTGGTGCGTTGGCGTGACTGAGGAGGCAGCGAGTGATTTGAACCAAGGGGTGGTTGCGGCTCTCTGCAATGCCGTTCTGCTGCGGGCTTTCGGGGAGCGTGAAGGTTTGCCGAATCCCTTGGGCCGCATAGAAGTTATCGAGTTTGCCATTGCAAAATTCTCCCCTGCCATCAGAATGGAGGCACTTCAGAGGAGTGCCGAACGTGAATTGAGCCTGGTGCACCCACGCCATGATGACATCAGGTGCCTCCACCTTGGTATGCAGAAGGTGCACAGAAACATACCGCGAGTGGTCATCGACTAGTGTAAGAAAGTATCGATGACCGCCTCGGGATGCGACTGGAGCTGGGCCCCAGACATCCATGTGCACTAGGTCCAGTGGAGCAGCTGCGACGGATGGGGAGGAAGGGTGCGGCTGCTGCCTGAGCTTGCTCTTGGTACAGTCCAGGCAGGTGGGTGCAGGTGAGTCTGTTGGTGGAGGAAGCGCCGACGAGAGGCCAAGAAGAAGTTTCTTGGAAGCGATGTCAGCAAGCGTACGGAAGTTGGGGTGACCCAAGCGATGGTGGTAGAGGATGGTTGGGTTGGCGAAGCTGCGACAGGAACATGGAGTGGTGCTGGCAGCTTGCGCTTGGGAGAGGGCGGCGAGAGGTGCTGGTGAATGCAGCGTGTAGAGCTTGCAGCTCTTGAGTGTGAAGTGTGCTAGGAGCTTGTTGGACTTAGTGTTGAGGAGGTCACAATGATCTGAGTGTGCTGGGAAAATCGTTGTGACGCCTGCCCGTTGAAGCTCCTGTTCGGCCACGAGATTGTGGCGTAGTGTGGGAACACACATGCCGGTAACACTGCCCGAAGGGAAAGCTGGGCACGGAACTGTGGAGGAGGCCTTGGCGTGTTTTGTGAAACTGGAGTCTGCTCCTAGTAGACGGATTGGTGTCTCGTATCGCTTGAAGGAGTGTTCTTCCTTAAGAACTGTGTGAGTTCGCCCCATTGTCGAGGGTGAATCCTATTGTGGCTGAGGAGCTTTGTGAGCCGGGACACTGCGAAATCGTCTCAGTAATCATGGCAGTGCTAGGGAACAACATGTTCAGGCGCAAATCAGCAGGGGCAGCCACAACAGCCTGCACAGATTCCTGTGCTTCGATTTGATTGACTTGGCGAGGAGCACGATTGACCATCCAGCTTGGCAGCTTCGAGGCAGTCCCATTGACGGCATACCACTTGTCATCCTTCTTCTTAAAGCAGGAGGCAAGGGCGTGGTTGGTGCCACCACACACCTGGCCGGCACGAGGGCCGTGCTTGATGACGTAGGGACATAGGCATAGGAAGCGGTTGCGCTGGAATGGTGCTGAAGCGGCATAGGCATGAGGCAGGGGAGCGCTGATTGCATTGGCCTTGGCTTGAGCGCTGTTGTCCTTTTCGGCAGAAAGGAGCGCGGATGAGACCTTGGCAAATGTGAGGTCTGCAGGAGCAAGGCCCAAGAGCATCTTGCGTGTGACTTGGTATGCTGGAGTGAGGCCGACTAGGAGAGCGGCTGCAGGGGCTTGCTCGGGGAAGACTATCCCCAACTGCTTGAGTTCACCATGAATGGACTGCACCTTGGTGACAAAGTCCACCATGCCTGGCGAGTCCTCGAGCCGCACTTGGAACATGCTGGGGATGAGTATAGCAACTCCCACTGCAGTCTTGTTCAGGAAGTGGTCTTCGAGGTAGAGCCAAATGACGTTGGCAGACGGGTAGTTATGGTAGGTTTCGACGAGGTCAGGAGGAGTGGTGCCCATGAAGACACTAATGACCGCGCCATCGGCCTTCTCCCAATTCTTGTACAAGAGCAGTGCAGCTGCATAAACAGCTTCGGCGGCAGCATTAGCTGGATCGGCGGACCTCTCGGGTTTAGGAGGCTTTTTGCCGTCACCGATGTTGAGAAGGACGTCGGTGAGCTCGAGCCCCTTCACCTCGTGATTGAGGAGGTGCTTGTCGACACCATAGCGCAAAGCCTTGTAGTTGGAGCATGTACCGTCCGGCTTGAGACGAAGGAGCGGGATCGGGTTGGCGAGTGAAGTGGTTGAGTAAACCATGGCCGCTTGATTTTCGTGAGGCGACGCTCTTAAGTCACCGATAGGAACTTCGGTGCGCAGCGCGACACTTCTGGAAATCGGTCGACGAGAATTGCTGAAAATCACTCAGATGGCTTCGCTGAAATGCCGCTAAGAAGGAAATGG